>JAJSOF020000013.1:163489698-163957874 GCA_025594305.2 Periplaneta americana | reverse complement strand
TTTTAGTAATTTCGTTACGTCCGTATTGTGAAAACTATAGAAAAAAATCTCAGTTTAATACCAACATCAGAGTCTCTGACACTATGTACTCGTATGAATCCGAAGTTTGATAATATTATGTAAATATTTTCATTATATACAACAACATTTTATAAACGCTCATAATCCGCTGTTTTAACAACCGGGCCCCTTACGAAAACTTGAGGCAGGATTAGTGAAGCAATGCGGGATCCTCCCCGTCTTATGTTTGCTAAATGTGGGGATGGAGAGTGAGTGGCAAAAGCGATCTCGCTCTCTTAAGTTGGCAGCACTTGTCCCCGTATCGACATGCTTGTTTGGATAGTGTTTTGTCATCGGGCCGATTGTTGTCGCGGCTGTTACAAAGGGAAAATCAATTCCGCTCCTCGCGAGCAGCATCGGATGGGTGAACACGGCCCGCCGGCCGGACTGCCTGCCTACATATAGCCCCCCCCCCAACCCCTGACGCGTTGCAATAATACAAACACAATTATTATTGCCATAATCCAACAGCGAGACAAGTCCAAGGCTGTGTTCACGGCTGGTTTCCGAAATATTGTGTGTGAATAACTGAGATAGTCAATTGAAGTTAAGCATATAAATACTGTGTAAACAATCTTTGATATTTTATTACTTACTTACTTACGGCTTTTAAGGTACCCGCAGGTTCACTGCCACCCTCACATTAGCCCGCTATCGGTCCCTATCCTGATCAAGATTAATCCAGTCCCTACCATCATATCCACCTCCCTTAAATCTATTTTAATATTATCCTCCCATCTACGTCTCGGTCTCCTCAAAGGTCTTTTTTCCTCTCCGGTCTCCCAACTAACACTCTATATGCATTTCTGGATTCGCCCATACGTGCTACATGCCCTGTCCATCTCAAACGTCTGGATTTAATGTTCATAATTATGTCAGGTGAAGAATACAATGCGTGCAGTTCTGTGTTGTGTAACTTTCTCCATTCTCCTGTAACTTCATTCTTCTTAGCCCAAAATATTTTCCTAAGCACCTTATTCTTGAACACTCTTGACCTCTGTTCCTCTCTCAAAGTGAGAGTCCAAGTTTCACAGATAAGATAAGATAATAACTGCCTCCCATTGGAGGTAGCCCAGAAGGACTCAGTATACTCTCCTATATAAATTTTGCAATATTAAATGTTTACATAAATTTTGTAGAAAGAAAATTAAAAATAAACATATATGAATATAAAGTGAATAAAAAAAATAAACAGAGTGAATATGATGACTCAGAATTTGGCAAGAGCGTTTCAAAACTGAAGTTATGATGTCAGCAGTAAGTGTCTGTGGTAGTTCAAAAGTCTTCCTGAAGCTTTCAAAGAACTTGGGGATCACACCACGAGCTCCGATAAGAAGACCAATCACCTCAATGTCTTCAAGCTGGTATTTTGCTTTGAAGTAATCAACTGTTGGCAGATAAATGTTGATCTTTTCTTTATTGACATCCTCCGGCTGGCTACTCCCCGTTTCAATCCTTATGGTAGGATCAATTATATATCCTTTCTTGGTAGTCTGGGAATACGCTATGATGTCAATACGTCTAGAGGAGCCATTAGTAGCAAGGCAAAAAACTTCCTCTTCTACTATCCAAGACTTTTTTCTTAAAGCAGTTGCAATTAAGGATCGAACATGATGGTGTCTGGCATTTCGGAGGAGTAAACCTCTGTTACACTGACCTTGGACGTGGGCAAGGGTTTCAGTCTCCGGGCAGCCATGTCTGCACTGGGATCCGTCCAAAGAGCGACCAGGTACTCCTCTACAGAACAACCGGTAATATAACTGTTTTATAAATTGTAACTTTCAACTTTTTTTTTGACAGCAGACTGAATGACAAAAGTTTCTCAACCGAATAATAACAGACATTTTCCATATTTATTCTGCGTTTAATTTCCCCCTGAGTGTAATTTATATTTGTTACCGTTGTTCCATATTTTGAAAAGATGAATTTCCAATTTTTATATTTCCATTTCGTACTATGTTCTGGTCACGAGAATTTCTCCTGTACGTTTGCCTGTGAACAGGGATTTAGCCTATACAGCTAGAATGTTCATTTTATGCCAGAACACATAACATGTAACCGCACATTACAGAAACGAAAAAAAGTTGTGTTGGCTATTTACGTAAATATGTTACAGTACTAGATTTATTGCAATCCGTTTTCAAGCAGCCATTATCGTAAAATAAGATGGCGCTTTCTTACCAAATCTGAGCTTAAAGGGTATGCATCAATAAAAGGAAGTATTTTCTTGTAACTAGGACAATATACATACCGTACAAAACATTCCGCATTGTATGCACAATGAAATCGTCGACAGAGTTCTATTTGTTAAGGAATATGTTACAGCAGAGATGATAGTTTTTATCAGTAGTATATACAGCAGTGGCGGTCGGTTAGGCATTCCGGTGGTGGTACCAATTTAATGAAAAAAGGTTTTACGCAAATTACCCTAGTGAAACTGATAATTGCAGCTCACGTTTACATTATTTTAAAACACATTAATTAAACCAGCTATTTTACCAGTTCTACAGTTAATAGTGCATCTAGTAACAGTTACAATAACATTTCCGAAACTAATAACGAAATTTACAGATACAGATAATGCAAAACTTTCACAGTATTATTAGTCAAGTACAAATAAATTTTATAACTAATAAAATTACTGGCAAAAATACATGAGATAAACAGTGATATAGATAATAAACGAACACATTTGCACTTTATTTAACAGGCCGATGAATCCAAGGCAGCGGCCTGAATAACACATGTTCATGTCCTGCACAGATCTCGTGTATCGTTAACAAAAGCATCAATACTAGCAACAGTGTAGCGATATTTAGTTGCCGCAAAATAAAATAAATATTACGCAACATTAACAAATAGTGTTACATAATATGAAAAAAATATTTATCTTTCTAAAAAGAACCATGACTATCTCTGCATTCATTATAGTTAAACGGATAATACTTTACACATTCAAATCCAAGTTATGTGCTTTAGTTTTGAAATGGCAACATTACATTAACATTTGGCGAGGAACTTTAACTTGTGTTTTCGTGCAAGTCTGCGGTTGATGGTTCCCTTCCTAACGTTTCCAACAACCCTGCCATCTAGCGAAATTTCTGCATTACTGTGCTCTGGCGGCCGGAATGTTAACTACTGAGTCAAATCGAATTCGGCTCAGTGTCTGCCATAAGAAACGTATATAAACTAGAATCAGTAGCCTTTTGCACAGTGTTATATGGAAGCAGGTAGTGCCACACCGAAGTGGCTCCAAGGTTCGAAAAAAAAAGCTGCAAGAGTGCGTCCCGATCTGTGCGCTCGCTCGTTCAGATGAAATACGAATAAAATGTGTAGAAATAAACTATTACAACTGATTTTTAGGATATTATTTTTTGTTTATTTCATTGGCGGTGCCATGGCACACTGGCACTACCCCAAAAGCCGCCCCTGATATACAGTCACGAAGCTTGAGTTTTGAGGGTGCTAGGAACAATTGACTGTGCCGGTGTCTGTAATAAGGCGATATTAGCGATTCTAATGGTTAGCAACTATCTATCAGTGGCGTAGCGTCAATGTAAGCTAAAAAGCTCAGCTGCCCCAGTTAATAATAATTTCATAATAAACCTGCAGTTTATGAACAAAATTATTTATTAATTTTAATAGAATTTATATTTATGCGTTAAATATTGTGATGCGGCAGCTCAGGATGATTTGTGATGCAGCAGTAAACAAGAAGCCTGCACACACCAGCTTCCAAGCAGACTGGTTTCTTACACTCATTCTTCTGTGTAACCCACCCCGCAGATTTTCCATTCCTTTCTAACGAAACTACCCTGGTCGCAAGGCACGGAAGAAGCTAGCTTTTACATTGAAATTTTCCGAGTTATCCCTTTCGTGAGTTGTGTTCAGTTGAAGTGTTAGTGTGCATTGTGGCTGATATAATAAATAATGAGTGAAATAACAGTTCCTGACACCAATTTACTTGAATTTTTAGGACAATTCTATTATCAAGACTGACTTACGAACAAAAGTGCGATTTAAAAAACAAATGACCGTGTCTATTTGTTAGAGATATGTGTAAACCATGAAATCATATATTACTACGTAACATTTGAGGTCATGCCTTATTGGTGTTACTTACGAGGTTCCAACTTCCAACCAATCTTCGGACTGCTGACTTGACATTGACTACTATTTATTTTTAGACTATATTTTTGTAATACGTTTTCTCATATTGCATGAAAGACAACTTGAGTTAGCTTCCCCTGCTCAAAATTTCATGCTACGCCACTGCTATCTATGGATGCATATTTACTACGTATTGAGCTCCGTGACTGTATATACTAGACTGTGGTATTGTAGCACTTTCATGCGCCAACTGTAAAGGCCACCTACATCTGATTTATTTAATTCTGATTTACAAACCGAATGCATTAATTTGTTTCCAAAGTTTCGAACAATTCGATACTTTTAATTAATCTAATCTTTAAATAATTATATATAATAAATTTTCAGTCAAATACACTTTTCAATTTGTGAGGTCAGATAATCTGTTACATCACAATATTTAATACGAAGTCACTAATATTTTCGACTTTAAAAAGTCATCTTCAGGTGCATGAGATGCAAACAATTTAAAAAAAAATAGGTGATGAGTTGATCTAGCAATTAATAACATAGTAAGTAATACAATTACAATTATATGAATTTCGTGCCTCTTGAGGTAAACTGTACATGGTAAAGCTGAACACTGATGCTAGATTCTCGTGTGTATATAAGACAAGGAGAAGGCACAGCATGATATTAACCTTATACAATTAAAGGCTAAGGGTCGAATTCATAGTCGTCACTTATAAAATGAGGAAACACTTAAGTAATGAGCATTTCCTTAGCACTTATTTCAGATCGTATTGCAGAGACGCTACTCATTCATATGCCCTGAGCATTTCCTTGACATCGAAAGAAATATGGCAACATGGCCAAACGTGAGCGCTTTCCTACATTCAATTGTTTTCCAGCGCCTTCAAATTGTTAAATCGGCATTATTGTCATACACAAATACAGAAGTAAATATTATAGAGCTAAAAGTTATACAAGATGAACTAGTTATGAAATATGGAGATATCGTCGACAAAATTGCAGTTGAGTTAAATGCAAACTCCGGAAATATTCGTGTAAGTAAATCATTTTAATTTATTTTTCAGTTATTTTTATGCTAAACAAAGTGGAAATGATATAATTACGTAAATTTTAACAGCTTATTCCTTGGGTAGAATACAAACAAAAATGCAAATAACACTTTGTTGGGACCTGAATACTTTTCGGAAAAAATGTCACTCAAATCTACCTGAAATGCTGCTGTATCATAAAATCTCAAAGCAACCAGTACTTTCAGCAGTGGCGAAATCGGTAAGCCTCATGGTTGTATTGTGAATTTAAATGAGAAACACCAGAATATTCACAACAGTGTTCTTGTCGAAATGATATCTCCTTTTAAATTGTTGATCATTATACATCTCTGAAGGGTTTTCCATATCTCTGATATATCTTTTGCTTGCCGAAACTCATTTTCATTTTAATTACAGAACTCAATAAATTAAATTAAATCATAATCATCATCTATTGTATACCGAATCAGCTGATTACAATGCATATGAGGAAACACTTGAGTAAGCTGACAAGCTACCTTATTTGAATAAGTGTTCACTTCAGTGGGATTTATGAATTGGAAATTATTATAAGCAACTGCTTAAGTGTTTCCTTATGATAAGTGTTGACTATGAATTCGGCCCTTAGTATTCTCATTAGATCGTATCATTAAAATTAAATTTGTACAGTTTGATATTAACTATGTTAAAATGTTAAATATAATGTATAAATTTAAAAGATGGAGAAGCTGTGATGCAAATGCTGTTGGTGGGAGAGCAAGCAGTCTAATTCGTCGTGGTGAATGCCATAGTTGTATAGTTGTTCAGTTGTTTGCTTCCAGACAAGGGGACGTGTTTCACCCGACGTTACATGTTTTAGACTCTTTTAATTTTAGTCTAAAACATGTAACGTTGGTTGAAACACGCCCTCTTGTCTAGATGCAAACAACTGAACAGCTATACAACTATGCAGTGTTGTCAGATCTTGAAAAAATATTTCCGGAGGTCGTAATGAAAAAAATCCGGAGATTTGTCCACAATTTCCGGAGGCACTTTCGAAAATCACATAAAATGTTATTATAACCTTCTATCTATTACAATACATGAACCTATAATAAAAAGATTTCTACTTTAATTTTTCTACTCACCAATTTGATTAGTAGTCACCACCTTCCTCTCATAGATGTTTCTCCAGACCAGATATGTTCGTTTTTATGCGTTACATATTTTATATTTAGGGAAGCATGAGTAGTCAAGTTATAAAATATTAACAAAACTTTAACTATATAATGTTCATTTACCAGTTTTAATGTATGCCAGAGATTGGTTTTCTAAAAAAAAAAAAATAAATAATTTCCTATATTAAAAAATCCGGAGATTACAACTTTATTTCCTATTTTTCCGGGAAGTTAAAAAATTCCGAAGATTTCCGCAAATTTCCGGAGACCTGGCAACACTGAGGCATTCACCACGACGAATTAGACTGCGTGCTCTCCCACCAACAGCATTTGCATCACAGCTTCTCCATCTTTTAAATTTATACATTATATTTAACATTTTAACATAGTTAATATCAAACTGTACAAATTTAATTTTAATGATATGATCTAATGAGAATGCTTAGCCTTTAATTGTATAAGGTTAATATCATGCTGTGCCTTCTCCTTGTCTTATATACACCCGAGAATCTAGCATCAGTGTTCAGCTTTACCATGTATAGTTTACCTCAAGAGGCACGAAATTCATATAATTGTAAAAGCCAATACGTGCATTACTTACTATGTTATTAATTGCTAGATCAACTCATCACCTATTTTTTATAAATTGTTTGCATCTCATGCACCTGAAGATGACTTTTTAAAGTCGAAAATATTAGTGACTTCGTATTAAATATTGTGATGTAACAGATTATCTGACCTCACAAATTGAAAAGTGTATTTGACTGAAAATGTATTACTACTAGGTTCAAAAAGTTCCCGGAATTTTACTACCATTTTTCGTATTAATATATAACAAGGGATATTATACATTTGTTTTGTTGGTAACATTCATGATGTCATTTCCTTAAAGTTTGTTGATAATGGCAATTATTGGTTTTGAGTTGTAGGCATTTGTTTATCATAGTGTTTTGTTTGTTCGTCGCATTTTGTAATTATGTCCACAGAGCAAAGTACAAACATCAAGTTCTGTGTTTTGCTGGGGACATGATCAGTATGGCTGATGAAGATGGTTATTTCTTAAACAAAATGAAACTGGTGCTACTTGTACGACCCAGTCCCTAAACGACAGTCATCTGAGTGGAAATCGAAAACATCTCCTCGGAAGCAAAAATTTCCTAGGGACACTTCCGAAGGCAAAGTTATTTTAAATGTTATGTTTTATTTAACGACGCTCGCAACTGCAGAGGTTATATCAGCATCGCCGGATGTGCCGGAATTTTGTCACGCAGGAGTTCTTTCATATGCCAGTAAATCTACTGACATGAGCCTGTCGCATTTAAGCACACTTAAAGCAAAGTTATTTTGGAAGTTTTCTTCGACTCTCAGGGTCTCATGCACCATGAGTTCATTCCAGAAGGTCGTACTGTAACGAAAGAATTGTACGTAGAAACCCTCCGTCGCCTCTGGGACGCAGTGAGAAGGAAACGTCCAGAAAAGTGGGTAGAAAACAACTGGTTCCTTATGCATGACAATGCACCTGCTCATCGCGCAATTATTGTAAAGAATTTTCTTGCCAGGCACAACATAACTGCTTTGGATCACCCACCATACTCTCCTGATCTCTCACCACCTGATTACTTTCTGTTTCCCCGTCTGAAAAGTCATCTGAAAGGACGGAGATTCAATGCTGAAGAGGTTATCGCAAACGCGACGAGAGCACTAAGACGGGTTTCACAAAATGGCTTCCAGGCCTGCTTCCAGGAACTCTACACGCGTTGGCAAAAGTGTGTTGTTGCGGAAGGCAACTATTTTGAAGGTAACGCTGTAGAATAGTGTTTAAGGTACGTTGTTTCTATGATGCTAGCAAATTCCGGGAACTTTTGAACCTAGTATGTATATATAATTATTAATTGTATTCACACTTTTCTGAACCAACATGTCTTTCAAAAAATAATCTAATCTAGTTATGATTTTTATTGGATAGTTTTCGTTATAGAATTGAACTACTTCCGTGAACTTACAGCAGAAACCACTGACTAAAGTTGGCCGTCCTGCCGTAGAGAAATTAGTTAGATATTAATTTTGGCAGCTGTTACGTGATGGAAAACTCGAGGAGGCATCTCGGTTTGACCCGCTTTTGGTTGCAACTGTAGCAATTTATATTGTTGACAAGCTTTCGGGGGGCGCTGTACTCAAACAGTTGAAGTTTCTGCACGACATCGCAAGGGAGATTTTTTCTCTTTTTTGTGTGTTCGCAACAATAGCAGCGACGTCGCGGAGGCGACAGTCAACTTTCCCACGAGTCTCGCGACCTGCGAGACCGTCTTATGTCGCACGACAATCTCGACGATCCTCTTTTATTGCCGCTCCCGGGGGAGCCCCGAACAAATGTAATTGCGGCGCTACTCCCTCCAGCATCGATAGCAATCGCTCATAACAGCGGGCAACCCGCGGGCCTCGATCCCCGCCTGACCCGCGGTATGCGCAGGATTTCCTACAGAGACATGTTGGAGATTGCTTGGGAGCTATGGCTAACTCGAATGAATGAATGAATGAATGAATGAATGAATGAATGGCAGTCACTCATTGAGTCACTGACTCACTGATTCTCATTCGTTCACTCGTTCACTGACTGACTTCTCCATTCATTGTCTGAAGCAGAGTTCGGATCAGGTTACTTAATACCCTAAGGGTGAAACTTAACCATTTTTTCCCTATTATTACATATGCTAGTGGATTATAGTGATTTTCTAGACGTCAGGTTGAATTTTCTTTTACCAACTTTATTTCCAATTTCAAGTACTGACACTTAGAAAGAAAGGCTTGCGACAGTGGGATGATGACATAAGGAAGATAATTGCAGATAAAAGACAAGCATTCAATAAGTATATCTCAACCAAGAAAGGACGAGATCAAATTGATTATCGTAAGAAACGGACAATCGCAAAGAGAGAAGTTCGAAAAAAAAAAAAAAAAAGACAGAATTGGATAAACTTTGTGGCATACTTAGAAAATGATATTACTCGGCCTCAAACACTGACTTATAAAATGAAGTATCTAACTAAACTTGTTAATTTCGGGCGAGGTGTTAGTTGCGTCCTCGTAAACATGTTGACGAAACTAGTACGTCAGTTGCGTCCGGGGTTTATGAAGTATAAGTTATAGTTCAGTTGCGTCTACAGCTACCTATCGGTTTAGGATGTTACGTTAACTTCTTAAAATAAATGTAGTTCAAGGACGCGTTCTGCGACAAGACAAGACAAAACCAAGCACTGTATATAACGCGTTCTGCGACAAAACAAAACACAACCAAGCACTGTATAGAACGCGTTCTGCGACAAGACAAAACAAAACAAAACCAAGCACTGAAAGGAACGCGTTCTGCGACAAAACAAAACAAAACCAAGCACTGTATAGAACGCGTTCTGCGACAAGACAAAACAAAACCAAGCACTGTGTATAACTCGTTCTGCGACAAAACAAAACAAAACCAAGCACTGTATAGAACGCGTTCTGCGACAAGACAAAACAAAACCAAGCACTGTATAGAACGCGTTCTGCGACAAGACAAAACAAAACCAAGCACTGAAAGGAACGCGTTCTGCGACAAGACAAAACAAAACCAAGCACTGTGTATAACTCGTTCTGCGACAAAACAAAACAAAACCAAGCACTGTATGGAACGCGTTCTGCGACAAAACAAAACAAAACCAAGCACTGTGTATAACGCGTTCTGCGACAAAACAAAACAAAACCAAGCACTGAAAGGAACGCGTTCTGCGACAAAACAAGACAAACCAAGCACTGTATAGAACGCGTTCTGCGACAAGACAAAACAAAACCAAGCACTGTATATAACGCGTTCTGCGACAAAACAAAACAAAACCAAGCACTGAAAGGAACGCGTTCTGCGACAAGACAAAACAAAACCAAGCACTGTGTATAACTCGTTCTGCGACAAAACAAAACAAAACCAAGCACTGTATAGAACGCGTTCTGCGACAAGACAAGACAAACCAAGCACTGTATAGAACGCGTTCTGCGGCAAGATAAGACAAAACAAAACCAAGCACTGTGTATAACTCGTTCTGCGACAAAACAAAACAAAACAAAGCACTGAAAGGAACGCGTTCTGCGACAAGACAAGACAAACCAAGCACTGTATAGAACGCGTTCTGCGACAAGACAAAACAAAACCAAGCACTGTATAGAATGCGTTCAGCAACAAGACAAGACAAAACAAACCAAGCACTATATAGATCGCGTTCTGCAACAAAACAAAAAAACCAAGCACCGTATAGAACGCGTTCTGCGACAAGACAAAACAAACCAAGCACTGTATAGAACGCGTTCTGCAACAAGACAAAACAAAACCAAGCACTGTATAGAACGCGTTCTGCAACAAGACAAAACAAAACCAAGCACTGTATAGAACGCGTTCTGCAACAAGACAAAACAAAACCAAGCACTGTATAGAACGCGTTCTGCGACAAGACAAAACAAAACCAAGCACTGTATAGAACGCGTTCTGCAACAAGACAAGACAAAACAAAACCAAGCACTGTATAGAACACGTTCTGCGACAAGACAAAACAAAACCAAGCACTGTATAGAACGCGTTCTGCAACAAGACAAAACAAAACCAAGCACTGTATAGAACGCGTTCTGCAACAAGACAAGACAAACCAAGCACTGTATAGAACGCGTTCTGCAACAAGACAAAACAAACCAAGCACTGTATAGAACGCGTTCTGCGACAAGACAAAACAAAACCAAGCACTGTATAGAACACGTTCTGCGACAAGACAAGACAAAACCAAGCACTGTATAGAACGCGTTCTGCGACAAGACAAGAGAAAACCAAGCACTGTATAGAACGCGTTCTGCAACAAGACAAGACAAACCAAGCACTGTATAGAACGCGTTCTGCAACAAGACAAAACAAAACCAAGCACTGTATAGAACGCGTTCTGCGACAAGACAAAAGAAAACCAAGCACTGTATAGAACGCGTTCTGCGACAAGACAAGACAAAACAAAACCAAGCACTGTATAAAACGCGTTCTGCGACAAGAAAAGAAAACCAAGCACTGTATAGAACGCGTTCTGCGACAAGACAAGACAAAACCAAGCACTGTATAGAACGCGTTCTGCGACAAGACAAGACAAAACCAAGCACTGTATAGAACGCGTTCTGCAACAAGACAAGACAAACCAAGCACTGTATAGAACGCGTTCTGCGACAAGACAAAACAAAACCAAGCACTGTATAGAACGCGTTCTGCGACAAGACAAAACAAAACCAAGCACTGTATAGAACGCGTTCTGCAACAAGACAAAACAAACCAAGCACTGTATAGAACGCGTTCTGCGACAAGACAAGACAAACCAAGTACTGTATAGAACGCGTTCTGCAACAAGACAAGACATACCAAGCACTGTATAGAACGCGTTCTGCGACAAGACAAAAGAAAACCAAGCATTGTATAGAACGCGTTCTGCAACAAGACAAGACAAACCAAGCACTGTATAGAACGCGTTCTGCGACAAGACAAAACAAAACCAAGTACTGTAGATCGCGTTCTGCGACGTCATGTACAATGTAAAGGTTAAATTATTGAGTAATATTATACATACAGCTTTTATATTATCATAATTTTCTCTAAAATCCAATGCAGGGTCTTCTGACCGTACGTGCTTTGTACCTAGAGCAAGTCCTACTTTGTAGGTCCCCCCACCTATGATTATATCCAACTACTCTCTAAAAGAACACACATATTAAAATAAAAATGGCACAACAAAACACATTATATAATATATCCTAACCTAAAAGACATAAAAGTGAACAGTTGAGTAGATACTATTATCCCTTCCTCAGTTCGTGTCACAAAACTTCAACAGCTGAAGTTCTAATCTTTCTCGCCTTCAAGAGGAACAATCCAGTCTTTTGTTCCCATTCTCTATTCCCCATGAGGTCAAGACATGCAAGCGAACTCCTACTCTGACTTAGCATCGAGGGTGGTAGATATTTTCTCCGTACATGTTCCAATTCGACACATTGCAATAAAATGTGTTTATAGGAGTCCTTTTCTCTGCAAAGCGGACAAAGACGCTCCCCTTCTTCGTTGACAATTTTATTACCTTTCCATGCCCCCAAACTTAGCCACGCTGAACCTGCTCTGCTGTCTTTGTTACAAGATAAAGGTTAAATTGGAAACACGTAAGCGTTATCAGTTGTGCACTAACCATGGAGGTCCACACCTGTGGAGTAACGGTTAGCGCGTCTGGCCGCGAAACCAGGTGGCCCGGGTTCGAATCCCGGTCGGGGCAAGTTACCTGGTTGAGGTTTTTTCCGGGGTTTTCCCTCAACCCAATACGAGCAAATGTTGGGTAACTTTCGGTGCTGGACCCCGGACTCATTTCACCGGCATTATCACCTTCATTTCATTCAGACGCTAAATAACCTGAGATGTTGATACAGCGTCGTAAAATAAACCAATAAAAAAAACCATGGAGTCAATGGCAAGTGTGAAGGGTAAGCCTTTATTTCTGATCGATGGATTCAGATTTAGACATCACAAAAATCTACGGAACAATATTTCGCGTTGGGTATGCTGCATGAAATCTTGTAAATGTTTCATAAAATTAAATGTTAAAAATGAAATCGTTGAAAGCAACCAAGAACACAACCACAACAAACCAGACCAAGTGTTAATCAACAGTATGGACAGAATTTTCAGCAACAACAATGAGAACGACTAATGGCTGCGAGTCATTTCGTTCGAAACTTAATAGTCAATTTTACACTTCTTACCCAAATATTTACCATTTTATAGAAGTTTTGAAAGAAATACAAACTTAAAACTACGTACTGAGAGAGCTCTGCCATTTAAAAGGCAAGGAGGGAGAAAGAAGCTTATATTCGTAAAAACATGGTTGATTTACAGCAAGGTCATGTAACAAGACTGAATTTCATCCGGAATCTGTCATTTAGGTTTCAAGCAATACGATTGTAATTTTATGGTGAAAATTCAACTCATGAATTTTAATACATTTTATGGTGAAAAATGACTGTTATGGTAAAGATGCCACAAACAACTTTTTTAACCTACCTGTTACGTGTAAATTGGTGATATTACAGCCAGTCCTAAGTTTGTAGAATGGGAACGGACCCAACTGACGGATGACCCGAAAAATATAGGGACGCAAATGTTGTATGACCAAAAAAAAAAAAAATAGGGACGCAACTGACCTCTAAAACTGAGCGCGGTCCGCAATCCGGAATTTCGTACTAATCATTTTAAGTGATCAAACAAAATACGATTTTAGATTAGGTCTCGTGAATCATAAACGGTTCAGTCAAAGCAATGAATCTGACGTTATCAGACAAAATACATTTTAATATTAGATCATATTAATCTACTAATCTACCAACATAATGTGCGAGAGGTTATTGTTAATACTATAATAGTAATAATAATAATAATAATAATAAGTTTATTATTATTATTATTATTATTATTATTATTTCAGTATGGCATTATCTTTACCCTCTTTGGTGATATCTAGTATTTGTTGGCAACACTGAAGAATCAGCCAAATTAGAGCCTTAGGAACTGTTCTTACGTGATCCTCACTATATTTCCTACCTGAGAACAGGCTATACTTCAAATTGTTTATAAGAAAAGATTTTTTTATAAGCAGGAGGAAATATACTAGAAATAATATAAAAATTTTCAATAAAAATGTTGATATTGTAAACAAAAAACATAAGGAATAACTTTATAAAGCTTCGGAAAGAAAGATACTTAAAAATTTGACCAGAATTGTGAAGCTGGACACTAATACTACAGTAGAGCGTCTCGTTTAGGCACAGTGAAAACGTGAACAAAGTGCAGGTGACGTGTGGTGGGAGGGAGAGGAGTACGATAAACATGAGGGTTGCACAAGGTTTTAGTAACAACATTTATGTCGAAGCATTAATTGAAATTATATTTTCCAAAACACACAAAACAAAAGAACAAATTGCATAACGTTATCACATACACATTTTAACAAACAAGCAATTGTAACGTTGAAATAATTCAATATAACAAATCAAATTTTGCTACTTATATGATGTTGCTTTCAAGCGGCATTTTTTACGGCCATGAATTTCATTCTCAGTATGACTAACATAGTATCGCCATCTTCTGTGGTCGATGAAGGGATGAATATTTCATTTAATTATAAACAGATTTTGTTAGCTTCATATCATAAACGTGTTCCCAATTATCAACAGCTGTGACTTATCTTTATTATGAAATTGTTAATTAGTGTCATGTCCAACAATACGTGTTACAATAATTAATACAACTATTATTGTACATATTGTACTCATGTGTCAATAAATTGTCATCGGGTCCAAATTTCATCAGTGATCAAACACGCTGGTCTGACCAGCGAATAGGAATTATATAGAATGGACACTGAGCGAATTTTCCTGTTCTTTTTTCTGTGCGCATGCGCTCCGTCGGCGTTTAGTTCCATTTTCAAGCGCTAGAGGTTAGTGTAATCGAGCACACGCTAGAGTTCCTCGATAATCTATACTAATAATAAATCTGTAGCCGAAATTTTTCTGGTAATTTTCGATTTTCCAAAAATAATTGGTCCTAACATATGTAATTAATTACCCTGAAACCGAAAATCGCTTTTTTGAAATTTTTGTTTGTATGTCTGTCTGTCTGTATGTTTGTTACCTTTTCACGCGATAATGGCTGAACGGATTTCGATAAAAATTGGAATATAAATTAAGTTCGTTGTAACTTAGATTTTAGGCTATATGGCATTCAAAATACATTATTTAAAAGGGAGGTTATAAGGGGGGTTGAATTAAATAAATTGAAATATCTCGCTTATTATTGATTTTTGTGAAAAATGTTATATAACAAAAGTTTCTTTAAAAATAATTTACGATAAGTTTTATTTCTTGAAAAATTTTGATAGGACAGATATTTAATGAGATAAATTAGTTTTAAAATTAGAATAACTGTCATCTAAGGCCGTGTAATGAATTAAAAACAAATGACTTCGTCTATAAGGGGCTTTGGACAGCAACAATCGAAAGCTATGAAAGATAGCCTACAGAGAATGTTTCTGCATTTGTATGAAGTACGAGTAATATCGGAAGCTAAATTAACCGATTTCTATAATTAATTATTAATTCACCATTGGAAAGTGTAGTTTCTCTAGATGGACATAATGTTATAATGTTATCACAGTAACTTCTGAGTGAATCGAGGACAGGTAAGATTAAAATAGCTTCTTATGCACAGAAAACTTCATAGGCTATTCTGTACATTCGTTTCCTGTATTTCCTAAAATAATTTTTATGACCAAATGAGTGGTCTCTGGATCAAAATGATCGCATTTTAATTATGCAAATACACTTTAAATTAAGTAACATAATAAACGATTTACCCTTATATCAAACACAAATGTTCCCTGGATCAAATGTCCTATTTTAATTATGTAATTACTTTATATTTATTTCTAACGGGTGCAGCGGAGCGCACGGATACGGCTAGTAATTGAATATAAGAGTTGAGACACAGGATCCAAGCATCGCCTACCTTGTTGCATAATCCAGTAACGGCTTTGCTTCCAATAAATTAAAGTTAACAGCTTTTCCTTATTTCTCAGTTTTAAACTAGTTGTAATAATAATTTTTATGTTTTATATACTGTATAATAAGTTGTATTGTAAAATAATGTAATACATTAAAAAATTATATATCAAATTCGTTTAATATTTGTATACAATATACGTATAGGCGTATGGTTTTACTGCTCACAGGAGTTTTGTTTTTCCATTGTCAGCGCTATCAAATCATTTCATTATTTTAATTGTTGTTGGCGTCAACGTCTCAACTCTCATTATAAAGGAACTCTAGAGTCTAGACATTACAGTTAATGAAGGATTTATTATTTCATCGATTCAATTCATTTTATTTGAGTACATAATGTACGTAGATGTATTTATTTATTTACTTTATTTATTTATTTATTTATTTATGTCTATAACAGGGCAAAGCCCCAATTACAATAGACAGTACAGATATTTGTTAAAAAACATACAATTGCATATAACATGAAAAAAGAGATAAAACAGATACAAATGCAAGATACAAGTGTAATTACAAATTAAAAATTAAAAATGAAAGAAAAACAAATAGATACTACCTAAATAAAAGACACAGATATAGATATAAATGAAAAATAGCAAAGAAAAGTAAATTAAAAAGAGTTAAGTATAGCCAAAAATGTAAAATGTAGCTATAATTGGCAAATTACAGAGTAAATGTAATACTATGTTAATAAATTCAATATACAGTATTATATAGTAGGCCTAATAGGCTTAATTTATTTATTTAAGAAATTCACTACTACAGAACATGTGTTCCAATTAGTAGGATATCTGATTATAACTATAACTACCATGCAACTAGAATTTAACATATCATGAAACTATTGCTGTATATAACTTTTTCTTGTACATATTGTACAATAACGAGAAATCTAAGCCCTGTTTATTTGATATATGATTGTAAGTTCGAAGCATTATTAATTGTATGTCTGTTATATTTCCGCTGTGTCGACTGCTAGCTGGTGTGATGTCAGCGCCAACTCTAGGGAAAAAGCAGAATCTCACGCTCAAGGAGGTTCAGCTGGTTTGAAAGTCATTGAAATCAGTCATGCTACATCAAAGGTACCGACGCGCAGTATCCATACTCATAACTCCCTATACTCTGGTCGACTCGCTGGCTAACAGAACGGGTGAATGAATTAATAAACAAATGACTGATGAATCATTTGAACGAATGACAACTGACAGTCTGCCTGCCTGAGTGAGTCTTGTTCCCTGACGACTAAGAAACAAAAGTGCGAGCCGTGTAGGGTTCGCGGGCCTCCACTTTTATTTTATTGTCGTCGCTCGGCGCTCCTCTGCGATGCACTTCCGCTCTACTGGTTACTTCCGCTCATGCAAGAAGAGCACATACATCACCGACAACTTGACTCTCTCCTCACCGTCATAAAAGCGCCTTGGTCTTCTAGCTGAATGAAGCAGTGTGCAAGACGTGTTTTTTACTACCTTCCAAACTTGGCTGAATATCTGCAGGTGCAGTGTGCATCGTATCTGATGACGTCATCTTTATCCGGGTATTGAATCTCTTGATGTCTTTTGTTTGATTTCGTAACAATAACCGGACGCTTGTCTTGTTCGTGTGAATCTTCCCAAATTCGGCACAGAACGCTTGAGAATTCTAGGCTTTAGGGGATTCGAAACGAAGAATAACATGCTAGACGTGTTGAAGCTTGGAGTCGAGGATTAATTATTATACATTGAAATATAGAGTTATTCAAAAGTGAGGACATACAGTACACCTTTAAATACCTACTTTTAAATACTGAAAATTGATTAAATTCAGCTTTTTTTCTAACCAATGAATAAATCTGTAACCTTGAAATTTCATGTTCAATGTACGCCATTTGTGTAATTGTCAGAGGTCTGCATCGGACGTTTTCGCTCGAGCGCCAAGTAGTTCATAGCATAATCCGACAGGTAGCGCACATGCATGATGGGTAAAATTGTCACGAGCGATTAATCCTCGAACGGTATAAACCGAGCGTGAGACATTCGTTCTTGTTACAGTGATGAACTGTGTAGTAACATCATAGATGTTTATCATTTCAAAACTTTGCAGTGTTTAACTAACCTCTCCATAGTACAACTACAAAACTTGCTTTAAAATGTAATATAAGTGTTGTAGATAAATGTCCACCCCCACACACACAGGAGTGATTTTGTATTTGCCACATCTGATAGATGTTATTGGATGTAAATGTAATTATTATAAACGGAGAACACAATCACGATAATGCAAGAATTGTATCAAGTTTTCTAGTAGTAATAATAATAATAATAATAATAATAATAATAATAATAATAATCTCTAAGTGTATCAATCTTTGCGTCTGTAACAGTTGTGCAGCATGATTATTCGTTTTATTATATTTTCTGTGACGTTATCTCTGTACTAATATTGTTATTAATCTACTGCTATATAAATAATATTTTGTAAAACGTTTCTACATTGTCGCAATATATAGGCGGAACACTATGTATGGACCTATCATATTATATATGTGGTAAATCAAATATTGAATAATTATTAATTAGCAATAATAACTGTATATCGAAGTTTTTCATACTATTTTATTTATAACTTCATGTTCCTGTTTTGGTACGTTCCATTGATTGTTCCATTAAACGTTTGTCATAAACGCAGAAAATAAAGCCTGATTTTTATCGTGTGAGCAAAATATATGTGTATCTTATCTGTCGCCTTCCATACAAGATAAGACATGTCGGTGAGATGACCTTCTACTGTGCTTCTATTTATTACGAGCGTATCACGACCGATCGTATCTCACTCGAGGGTGCGCCACTCGACCGAGTTCAAGCTAGCGATTTAACTCCAATGCAGCAATCTGAATTGTATACTATTTTCAGATTTAGTATAACTATTACCATTACGGATATATAAATTCAAAATGGCAGCTGCATTTTGTGCATTGAAATGCTGTTTTCCTGATAATTTCAACAGATATCAATATTTCTGAGTGATTCTTTTTTATGTATTTATTCCTGAATCGCATATGAACAATATGAAGAAGAATCTTTTAAATGTCTTCACTAGAATTTTTTTTTTTACTTTTATTTTAAAGTGTTTTTCTTTATTTATTGAATCAAAAATATTTTCTTTTAAATAAACTGTGAATGTTAAACCAATAGTTGTAGCTAGGTTTGTTCACAAGTATAAAACACAATTCGACTCAAATTTTCTTTGGAATATCTTGAAAACTGTTTGAGTTGTCAGGGAAGCCGTTTTAATAAAGAAAAGTTACGGGCGCCATTTTGCATTTCTAATAGCCGTAATGGTAATACTTTACAATTGCAAAAGTAATGTATGTTCAGCTTATAAAATTTTCAGGTTACAAATTCATTGATTGCTGAGGAAAAAAATGCTGAATTTCACCAATTTTTCAGTATCTATGTAAAAGTACTTAAAGCTGTACGTCCCCCTTAAGATGCGCTGAAGGTTTGTTAGAATAGAGGCTTACATAAAAAGAAACCCAAGCTTTATAAAAATGGTAGGGTTATTTTTATTTTCTTGTTAATCATTAATAACTTAGGAGAATGAAGATATTACTGAGTGCAGACCTCAAACCATTCAGAATTGTAAATCTTCACATGGAGTTAGAAAATTATCTATTACATTCATAACAATACCACAGTCTAGTACATACAGTCACGAAGCTTGAGGTGATTTTTTGCATTTCTCGCGATACAGCGCTCCAAGCGGCTAGCGACTAGGAGTACTAGGAACAATAGACTGTGCAGTATTTCACATTGTTGTGAAGAAAAGGAAAAGTTGTGTAAACTGTGAACTGTTCATTACCGATTGTAATAAATGTTAATGGCTAAAATACAATAATTGGAGTAATAATATGGGACAAGGAGGAGACGTTTGTAGTGCTATAAATTGTAAGAAAAAGAGGCCAGAGTTATCCTCCCGAAAGATCCAGCAAGGTGAGTTTATAAAACATGTTATATAATTAATGAAAATAATAAATAAACCTTTAATATTTAAATTATGGAAGGAAGATGTTAATTTTTCCAAAAGAACACGATAACGAAAGAATAATAAATTTTGTCGTCTGCTAGGGAAGGGGTCTGTGATGAGGCGATAGTAGCGATCCTAGTGGCTAGCAAGTAAAGTTCAACTATCAATGGATGCATATTCCCTACGTATTGAGCTTCGTGACTGTATGTATTAGACTGTGATAATATCAAATAATTCAAAGTTGCAACTTAAAAAAGGGACAGAAAATAATTTTGTGGACTAAATTAAAAGTGACATGGGATTGAGACTACCCGTATGATTTCGTGAATAGTACTGAATATGACTTCGTTTTATTGATTTATGTTTCATTACTTTGACGCAGAATACATTTTTCCCCGCACCAAGTATGGACACCCATCCCATGATCCGTGGTGAAATAAGAAATGGCAAATATTGAAATGTATACTGCAACAACAATAAGAGCCACAGTGGAACGTTAATGTTAGTCCATGAACCAATGTAACTTGTGACCAATTCCAATGAAGCCATCTCTCGTCGTTACGGACATGAGGGCGCGGCCCAGTGATGTCGGAAGAAAATTTCCCACATTCCGGGGAAAACTGATGCCTTGAGGGAAAAAGGGAAAATTTGTGTCAGAGAGGGAATTTTTAACACTTTTGGCAATTTTTCCAGTTTCATTTCGCATTATTTCTCGTTCATCATTCATTAGCATTTTCCAACCAGATTCTAGAATAATTCTATTATTATTATTATTATTATTATTATTATTATTATTATTATTATTATTATTATTATTATTATTATTATTATATTATTATTATTATTATTATATTATTATATTATTATTATTATTATATTATTATTATATTATTATTATTATTATTATTATTATATTATTATTAGTATTATATTATTATTATTATTATATTATTTATTATTATTATTATTATATTATTATTATTATTATATTATTATTATATTATTATTATATTATTATTATTATTATTATTATGAATAATAAGTATTGTTCGACTGTGTCAAATAATTATTACTGAAGGAGTTGGTCCGAGGAGAGAGAAACAGGAGATCAGGAAGAAGGAATAACACACTCAAGTCATTGCCTTAATAAAAGTATACGAGACTTCGAGACCCATCACCTGTCCTTACTGATGACGCAATACTGGTTCGTCTGTCATGTTTTTCAATGGCATTTTATTCTCTTACATAGTGACTTGAGTGGGATATTCAGAGAATTGTCCACACCTGTGGAGTAACGGTCAGCGCGTCTGGCCGCGAAACCAGGTGGCCCGGGTTCGATTCCCGGTTGGGGCAAGTTACCTGGTTGAGGTTTTTTCCGGGGTTTTCCCTCAACCCAAGATGAGCAAATGCTGGGTAACTTTCGGTGCTGGACCCCGGACTCATTTCACCGGCATTATCATCTTCATCTCATTCAGACGCTAAATAACCTAAGCTGTTGATAAAGCGTCGTAAAATAACCTACTAAAATAAATTCAAAGAATTACGGAGTTCGTATTGCAGAACATTACATCTTTTTTTTTTTTCACGTTGTGATTTCATGGCCCAGTCAGAGGCAACGAGTCCAGAGGCGTTCATTTTTCTACCGCTAGTGAAATTAAGTGAGGTTATAAACAGCGTGCAATAATGCCCGTCAGTGAATTAAGATGATGTCGAGGAAAATTTTACTCATAAAAGGGAAATTTCAATCTATCACGAGGGAAATTATCGGAACACAATCTGACAAAACTGGCGCGGTCCCTCTCAGTAATATCTCGGCATCGAGAGCAGCTACAGGCCTGTGCGACCACTTATTTGATTTGTAATCGCGAGACCTGCAATATTAAAGTGATAATATAAACGCACGCAACACACTTTAAATGAACCATACTGAGCTTGGACTAATTTCGAAATATGAGGAGAGAAAATGAATTGCATGCCCTGTATTAATAATTACTTCTCTTATCATGGACTCACACTTCATCTGTAAAATAAAACATTCAAACCAAAACAACTGTAGTTTAATTCCCGCTGACGTATTCTAAGTGCTGGTGTATCCCTGATACAACGCAGGACTTTTTATGTAAAACTTACTTTTGGCAAAGTTTCAGCGATGTATAAAATTCCCTCGCGTTTGAATAACCATGAAGAACTGAATATCGCATTAGTCAACTCTAATTACAGACGAAGCCAAACATTCTCTGCTTCCTGTGACTCAATTGATGGGGGGATCCGAATTTGATTGTCGACAGGAAATTGAGATTTATCTCCCATCTAAAGCGACTGGGTGGGAGATCTATCCTGCATTTGTCTTATGTTATCTTAAATGGTTGTCTTCCATTGTGCTAGTCACATGACTTACACGAGTGTGCTTTCATTTGCTTAAACCGGCATGTTTAGTAACGAAAAATCTCGCAGACTTTTGCAATAAATGACTATAATAATAATAATAATAATAATAATAATAATAATAATAATAATAATAATAATAATAATACTGTGAATTTTATTAGTAACAACAATGTAATTTATTCGTCACAACAATAATTCCTTTCTACAATTCACCTTAAACGCTCTCGTCAACAATTGGATCTTCACTCAACACAGTATTCGTTATAGCACTCCACCGACGACAATGACAATTTACTTGGACTATTACGCACAACAATGAACTGTTAATCTTAACTAATATTTACAAAGCACTATTTACAAATCAGAACTACCAGTTCTCAGTTCTTCTATCTCAGTCACTCGAGTTCACGGTATCTCGAACCACAGACCTTCAGAGACAGTTCACTGTACTCGAACTCGGGTCCCTCCAACTGCGGTCCACTGCACTCGAACTCAGGTCCCTCCAACTGCGGTCCACTGCACTCGAACTCAGGCCTTCGGATGCTGACACAGATGCGGACGCACACTCGAGTCGAACTCCGGCACACAAGTCTGGCTTGCTTGCTCTGGCTTACTCACTGACTGAATAACTGAAAACTCTGCTGTCGTTCCTTCGCGACCGTAATTTATAACCACAGCGACGTAGCCTCGAAAATTCGCGAGTCTTCCACTTCGACGGATTTCTGGAATAGTCGGGAAGGTCGTTCCACATTCACTGCGTTAAGTAGCAGCTGCGCGCGCAGCCTCCCCTCGCGTGTAGGCTCCTTTCCCCTTTCCCCGTGAAGCCCGCGCGATATGCTCTCTCGCGGGACGCTGGTCGTGAGTTCGATTCTCACGTCGCTGTCACAATACTCTTCATGCCAATCAAGCTTTCAGCTATAACTCCCTGTAAAGTTGATCTGAATAATTTTGATTTGCATTATATACGTCACTGTTCGTTAACAGAAAACCACAATTTAAGTCACACAGAGCTAGTGTGCACTCAATGATGGTTGCTTGACGGTTGTCAGCCCACTTTGAGGTCTGTGGATATAGAGGGAAAAATTGGATCGGTGTCTGGTAGAGTTCCCGGGTAGCTCAGTTGGTAGAGCGTTGGTACGTTTAATCAAAGGTCTCGGGTTCGATTCCCGGCCCCGGAACAATTTTTCCCTCAAAATTATTCAATAATACTCTTGCACAGTAAGTCATACTGAGGCCAGTATTTCAACTACAACTGAAAGTTGTGAGAGATCGGACGAGTGTGGGACATGTTTTGTTCGAATACTTACGCCGCACAGTCTCCAGTAACGCAAACCTAGCCGGACAAAATTAATAACTTCTCTGCATTCCAATGGACTGTTACGAAACTTTGTACAGACCTTATAAATAGCACATATTTTTGTGTACAAACTATGACTACGATTGTATACGCGGAACTACCCCTTCATAGGGGTGGTTTTAGACTAAAATAGTAACTTCTCTCCTATCTAACAGATTTTTATGAAACATTGTACGGAAGTTACAGATAGAATATATTTTTTGTGTGTGTCTGTGAAAATGGCAGACGGAAAACTTATTTCGCTTGTAGAAAACTGCGAAGAATTATATAATTTGAGGCGTTCCCATTACAGTAATCAAGTCATTTCTGACATATATATTATGTAACAAATATTTCTTTCGTTTCTTCCTCTTCAGTTAAGATGCATGAAGCAATCACAAATTCTTCTTCGCTAAAACTCATAATTAATAGACCTAACCTGAAACCCCTCTGTTTTCAGCAATGTCGATATCGGACGACGTCATGTTTTAAACAGCTGATAGGAGAATCCGATGAGGCGATGAGGTGGAGCCGTTACAGTGAACGCACTGCACTTAAAATATCCGTTGCGTGCGATTCGTACGAGGAGTGCGATACGATGTAGTGAACGCTTACCTTAAGAAGAAGTACCCCTTTACAGGGAGTGCATTTACGCAAAATTAACTTCTCTCCTACATAACAGATTTTATGAAACTTTGTACAGGAGTTACAGGTAGTATATATGTTGTGTACAAATTCTGATTACATCTGTATGCTACCTGTAGGCCTAATTGTTATACAAAGTTTCATAAAAATATATTATATAGGAGAGAAGTTATTAATTTTGTTTAAATGAACCCGGCGTGGCTTAGTGGATAAAGCATCAGCACGTAGAGCTGAAAACCCGGGTTCAAATCCCGGCGCCGGAGAGAATTTTTCTCCGTTCCATCACTCTTTCATCATATGATGACGCAGAATATCTGCATGGAAATATCATATGTACTTCGGTACATCAAAATATATATGATATGCGTAATAAATCACTTTGTGATTTAAGACGGCGCCTATACCGTCGGATCCCGGCCAACCAGTCACTCAATCGAGTGCACCTCAACACATGTATGGACTTCGGTCCTGCGTTCATAGACATCTATGACGTAGTGCAGAGGGCGGCCACTAGAGGGAACCCAAGAGATGGAGCTTAATCTGAGACGATTCTGACCGGCGTCGGGGTTGTATCCGGCGTGGCTTAGTGGATAAAGCATCAGCACGTAGAGCTGAAAACCCGGGTTCGAATCCCGGCGCCGGAGAGAATTTTTCTCCGTTCCATCACGCTTTCATCATATGATGACGCAGAATATCTGCATGGAAATATCATATGTACTTCGGTACATCAAAATATATATGATATGCGTAATAAATCACTTTGTGATTTAAGACGGCGCCTATACCGTCGGATCCCGGCCAACCAGTCACTCAATCGAGTGCACCTCAACACATGTATGGACTTCGGTCCTGCGTTCATAGACATCTATGACGTAGTGCAGAGGGCGGCCACTAGAGGGAACCCAAGAGATGGAGCTTAATCTGAGACGATTCTGACCGGCGTCGGGGTTGTATCCGGCGTGGCTTAGTGGATAAAGCATCAGCACGTAGAGCTGAAAACCCGGGTTCAAATCCCTGCGCCGGAGAGAATTTTTCTCCGTTCCATTACTCTTTCATCGTATGATGACGCAGAATATCTGCATGGAAATATAATATGTACTTCGGTACATTAAAATATATATTAAATGAACCCGCTATAGAGGGATAGGTTTTCTTGTGCAAACGTAATCAGAGTTTATACACAAAACATGTGTGCCACCTGTAAGGCATGTACAAAGTTTCATGACAATCTGTTAGAATGCAGAGAAGTTATTAATTTTGTCCAGCTAGTGACTTGCGTTCTGATTCACTGTGCGTTTGATAAGGTTAGATAAAAATGTGTCCAATGTATTTTTAACCTGATGTTGGATGTCATGTGAATAATTTTGCAGGCTTAAAACACTCACAAGTGATTAAAAATGTCCTTACTCCATGCTTGTTTTCTGCTGTTAAGCCAAACATGGAACAGTTATCGTATGCTCCACTACTCAAAAAAATAATTACTGATAAATGCGCAAGAACGCGCAAACTTTAAAACAAAGATTCAGCACTCCAAATGATGCTGTATTAAATGGTGAAAGAATTATTTTAACCAGACGTGACCGGCTATACTAAAACCCATATTATATCTGGAGAAATTTAATGCGTTACAAGAGCGGTATGTTGAAGTTTTCATGTTCGAGGAAAAGTTTGAAAAAGCGAAACGTAGTTGAGCTTTTTAATTTCCGAGAATTGAAAGAAAACATACCGCTCGTGTATCGTACATTATTTTGTGCGAAGATCGTTTATTACATACCTGAAAGAGGAATTTCTAATTAGTTGCAATGAAATCTCCATCTTGGTTTCTGTTCAATGACGGCAAATTTGCAAAACAAAAATATCTATCTTCAACATTGTTGCTTTAAAATGTTTTCTGTGTTTACTATACTCCAGCAGGCCGTGATATACGTCTGTCTTTTTTTTCCCCCAGTCTATGGAATCTTGTTCATTTTTTCACGGCTTCCTTAATGTTACTTGCATCACGAATGCAGTAACTCTAGTGGAGTTGTAGAGTTTACTTAATTTTTGCAAATATTTAAAAACAATAATTAACAGTGCAATTTAGGTGAAATTGCAGTGGTAAGTTTCCAATTTATAATTATTACTATATTGAACGTCTCTAAAAATAATATGTTAAAAGCCTAAAGCAGTAAAATCAATATGTCACTTAAGCGGTAAGAAGAGGGAAATTGTTGTGTGTGTTAGGTTGGGAATACTGAATGTGGAATTTTAGACCTTCCGCGGATTGGTTTTGTGCGGAAACCAAGCAAATACGCACGATCTCGCACAAAATAATATTTTTCCAATTGTAATGTTTAAACCCTTCTGTAAAAAGACAAAGACTTTACAAACTTGTAATTGAAGTTACATTAGTAAGAACGTACCTATCTGAACAGATTCCATGTCTCACAACACAATAAATCACTAACAATTTTATTGGCTCTTTTTCACCCACATAGTAAGCCCCTCTGTCTACTACTGAATAGGAGCGAGAAGTGTTAGGAAGAACTCATTGTTCATACCCTTATAAATAAGTAGCTTGCCGCTCATTAAAACAGTAGAAGCTAATTATCACAACATTTTTCAAATGTTAAAGAACATGAATTCATATTCACCTATGCCTAACTAAACAAGTCGAAATTTGATTTTTGTCTACCTAGACTAATTTTACTTGAAGCAAGTAAAGCGATAGGGTTGGAAGTAAATCCCGAAAAGACTAAGTATATGATTATGTCTCGTGACCAGAATATTGTACGAAATAGCACTATAAAAATTGGAGATTTATCCTTCGAAAAGGTGGAAAAATTCAAATATCTTGGAACAACAGTAACAAATATAAATGACACTCGGGAGGAAATTAAACGCAGAATAAATATGGGAAATGCATGATATTCGGTTGAGAAGCTTTTGTCATCTAGTCTGCTGTCAAAAAATCTAAAAGTTAGAATTTATAAAACAGTTACATTACCGGTTGTTCTGTATGGTTGTGAAACTTGGACTCTCACGTTCAGAGAGGAGCAGAGATGAAGCGTGTTTGAGAATAAGGCTATTAGGAAAATATTTGGAGCTAAGAGGGATGAAGTTACAAGACAATGGAGAAAGTTACACAACGCAGAGCTGCACGCATTGTATTCTTCACCTGATATAATTAGGAACATTAAATCCAGATGTTTGAGATGGGCAGGGCATGTAGCACGTATGGGCGAATCCAGAAATGCATATAGAGTGTTAGTTGGGAGGCCAGAGGAAAAAGACCTTTGGGGAGGCCGAGACGTAGATGGGAGGATAATATTAAAATGGATTTGAGGGAGGTGGGATATGATGGTAGAGACTGGATCAATCTTGCTCAGGATAGGGACCAATGGCGGGCTTATGTGAGGGCGGCAATGAACCTCCGAGTTCCTTAAAAGCCAGTAAGTAAGTAAGTCTACCTAGACTGGGAAAATTGGACACTGTGAGCCACCTCTGTTACAATATTATTCCACTATTGCTCCACTAGCTTCACATAATTATTACATCAGTACTGAATAATCCTTGTCCAACACAAATCTCACAGTAACTACCGATTGCCAAAGACGTTTTCGTTGGTTGGAAGCCATCAGTTGTCGTTAGTTACAGCCGACCACTATGACACTCTAGGGAATTGCCAACTGATTCGGTTTGCTAAAATTAAGCAACCAAACTTGTGCCACTCATAGTTTAACTGGAGAGTCTCACAGAGAGGGTGCATCTCCAAGGAAACGAGCGCTCTTAGTCGCGGCACTATGGGGTGGGGTGCCGCTGCATTTATTGCGACGTCCTCCTCCCCTCGGATAAGGCCTCGATGTTATCATAAGTCATGTAAGCATCGAGGGGGTGTAATGGGGTAGCGAGCGCCTCAGTTTGTCTTCATTTGTCAGCCGCCCCTGTCCACGCACCATCCATCATCCCTCCCCAAGCTGCACACTCCATTCGCATTGCAATTCAATAATTGCGCGTCTGTCCACATTCCGCGGCTCACACACCCAGTGGAACCAGGTTCGATTCCCTGAGGGGGAGGAAGATATCAGTCACCCTTCCGCACTGACCGTTTGTTTGTTTCTTATACGATGTCTTCTGTTGTCTTCCGCTGTGCGCCTATGACTTCCTAGTTTGTTAGCGAATCTTGCATTGTCTGAATATTGCTACTATAAAGGCTAGAGGATCAGCGGAATAAAGGTTAAGTAGTGATAAGTAGAGACCGGATTGTTATGTAATTACATATTATATTCCTTTCAATCTAACCGTATATAAATAACAAATCTTTGCGAATCTTGTAATTACCATTAATATATTAAAATTTGATACTACATATTTACCCCACATTGCATATTATGGCTTGATATTACATAAATCTACATATTTAGGTGTTTTATTCTTTTTTACTTCTTTAAAAGGTAAAAGAAAACTTCTGCTGGGGAAGTTTACAATTTGAAATACACAGATTTAAAAAGCCTTTTTACCTACCCGAGAAAGGATATATTTCGGGACAAAATATAACATCTTAGTTCCAGGAAGTAAAAGAGGCACTCACCCCTTACCGCCCACTGTAAATATGAGTGAACAAAAGGCAACCTTTCTCATACAGCTACTTTGTATTGTAAAAATCAAGAAGGGAATAATCTCATACGCATAAGCGGACGACATAGTAGTAGGGTCTGAAGACCTTACAGAGTTACAAGCAATAAACATCATGGTAAAATGGTGTAATAAAACAAATTTGATATAAATGTGGACAAGACAGAAATGATGATACTCTGAAACGCGGAAGAGCACCAGAAACAGTAAAAATCATCATGAAGAAAAAAAAAATTAAAAATTGTACCAGACTACAAATATCTAGGCTTAACAATAAAAACCAGCGCAGATATTGATATTAAATATTTTCATGATTTTACATGTTTCGATACATATTCAGCTTATTTTTCTTACATAAACATGTACATATTTCACACCTTGATATTACATAAAAATCCGGTCCCTAGTGATGAGCATAGGTAGGAAATTCGTACCAAAACAGTAGATTTCAGTTGAGTACAGCGTGGAGTATAGATGTCACCCGCCTCGCCCTGCTCCCGCTCGCTACAGACGATTCGCAGTTCACATAAACAACGCATAGTAGCATTCTGTGGAGCTGTGTAGGGTCTTGAATACTTTGAAGAATATTGTTAATTTATATTAATAGTTTAGTTTTTGAACAAAGTGAGCTATTCAGTTATTATTGTATTATTTACATAATGTTAATATTATGCGTGATTCCAAAAAAGTGAACTTATCTGTTATTAAATACGATGACGGCAATTATTAAATAATTATGCAAACTGGAGTGTGTAACGCTTTATTTTTTCCCGGATTATTCTTCGCTAAATGTTGGTTGAAAGACAAGTTTATATAGTATGTTAAAAAAAAAAGTATCTGATATTTTAGGAGGTGATAGTATGCATCAAAACAAGAAAAAAGTCTAATATACGTGGGTCCTACAACACATACTTTCTGAGATCTGAACACTTGTTCATAGGAGGTGCTCAATGTGACGTCCATTTATGGCACTGCATTTTTCTGCCCTACAATACAGCAGACTACCAGATAATCATACCGTAGTTGACACCCCTGGCATGGAATACTGATACGTCGCAAGGAATACTGAAAACAAAAGTCTGGTTGCGGATATGAGCGGGGTTCAGTTGTGAATTTTCGTGATCAGAATGAGTGGGCTGATGAAAATCCCCATGCAGTTGAAGAAACAAGGCATCAGCACCGATTCTCAATCAACGTATGGGCAGGCGTTCTTGGCGATAGATTAAGGGCTATACGTGCTACCACAGAGATTAACTGGGGCTCGTAATCAGAATTTCCTAATTAATGTATTGCCTACCTTGCTGGAGTATGTGCCATATCAGCAAAGACTACAGATGTGGTTCATGCATGATGGCACACCAGCACATTTTTTCCGCAATGAGCGTGAACACTGACGCTGACATTTCAGGGCCGCTGGATTCATTGGGGAGGCTCCACACCTTGGATAGCCTCAAACCTAAATTCCCTAGACTTTTGGTTATCAAGAACAACCAGGTCACTTTCAAATAGTGCGTGATTCCTTACACCGAGGGACAGAGGAATGCATTGCCATGAATGGACGTCACATTGAGCACCTCCTATGAACAAGTGTTCAGATCTTGGGAAGTATGTGTTGTAGGGCCCATGTTTAATAGACATTTTTTTCTTGTTTTGATGCATACTAGCACCTCCTAAAATATTGGATACTTTTTTCTTAACACCCTGTATACCAGCCGTCAATACTTGTTCGTTTCGCTGGTCTGTTGACGTCTCGTGCTGCTATGCATTCAGTTGCTTTACAGTCCAAGTTCAACATCGGATTTACGATACGAACTTCATAGCTGTCATTACAATGGAAATGAACAATTTTCTTGAAAGCAATTATTATGGGTTTAATAATATTATGTGTCAAATACGAGGTACACTATTACACTGGTGGCCATAATTCTGGAAACTTTTTGTTTTTGTACTGAATTATTATAACATTTGTATTGATTCACAGATTTATACAATTGAAAATGTTATTCGAGACTGACCCGTTAATTATGGAGTTATAATAAAGTTATTGTATTAAATTCTGAATATTTTAACAATAAATAATCATTACTAAGTGGAAATTATGTTCTTGTCGTTTAAGATCTAAATATTAATTTCAGATTTCATTATAATTTCTCATTATTTACTGCAATAACAACTAGTCCAATATTGATTTTAAGATTATTGTTGATCGGTAGAAGCATTGTTGAGCAATGTTAGCATAAAATGTGGACATTATTAGTGTGTTTCTATCATTTGTCTGACTTAAGATTTCGTTAGGTGAACACCTGATTGCTTTACAACAAACTTTATTGATCATTTTATCACAATGGATCCACGAAAGGACTGAACACCTTCTAGGGCAGCCATACTTCGAGAAGAAGGCTACACAATCAAGGAAATTGCAAGAAAAACTTGGTAATGGTGCTACAGTGTCTGGCATCCAGAATGTATGGCAGAAGTACAAATCCACAAAATCTTGTAAAAGAACATTTAGGACTGGTAGAAAACCTAAAGTAAGTCCAAGAGATGTGAGACAGATTTGTCGACGAGCACTTAAAGCTCGAAGGAAATCTTCTAAACAGATACAGTAAGTTCTACACAGCAATTGACTTAGTATTTCTGCGAGGACTGTTCGAAGGAAGTTATTTGACAATAGACTGAAAGCAAGAGCACCCAGAAAAAAGCCATTTCTCAACAAAGGGCAACGAGAAAATCGTGTAAATTGGTGCAAAAGTCATCAATCATGAGCCAATAATGACTGGGCGAAAGTGATATGTAGTGATGAAACAAGGATTTCTATATTTGAAAGTGATGGATTCAAATACGTTCGTCGCCGAAATGGAGAAGCTTTGAATCCTGAGTGCCTAATCGAACAGTCCTCGAAATTATAATGAAATCTGAAATTAATATTTAGATCTTAAACGACAAGAACATAATTTCCCACTTAGTAATGATTATTTATTGTTAAAATATTCAGGATTTAATATAATACCTTTATTATAACCCCATGATTAACAAATCAGTCACGAGTAACATTTTGAATTGTATAAATCTGTGAATCAATGCAGATGTTATAATAATTCAGTAAAAAAACAAAAAGTTTCCAGAATTATGGCCACCAGTGTAGATTCACAAAGTTGTTGTTCACTTGATGATAATAAGAAATACTGTATCATATTTCAGGTTTGCTCCAGTAACGTCTTATGACGTATAACGAATCTTTTCCCAGTACAAATATTGTTTTTATTTTTTTTCTGAACATAGAAGGAGTATTTATTTTGATAAAATGAAAATGTTAATTGCTTTTGTTATAATTAGCCTAGAATCATAATTTTATACTTTGTATGTTATTTATAACTTATATATACCCATATAATATATTATATATGTATACATATATGGGTAAATTATTTTAGATTGGGAGTTACGAAGTATTATAACTACAAATTATTGTTTTTTATATTATTCGCGTATTATTTTCCTGTTCGAAGGCCGTGGACGATTGAAGCACATGTTTGGTTACCACCAGGCTGTACATGTTTGCCGTTCTGGTTCATTGATATTGAGAACTGCGCAACTATTTTTCATTCGGTAGAGATATAGTCCCCATGTATTGCGGGTCCCTATCACCACAGCATGGCGCGTCCTCAGGTTGCGGATCGAGGAGACGGCCTCCAGATATGGAGGGTAGCTGTGAATATATTGAATAAGCAGTCTCGGACAGCCGATGAGAGCTGGTCCTCCAGCTTGGGGGTTGGGCGAAAGGCTAACAACCCATCACCGTAAAAAAACAGCTTGTTGAAATCTTCAAATAAGATTTGGGGCTAAGAGAGATGAAGTTACAGGAGAATGGAGAAAGTTACACAACGCAGAACTGCACGCATTGTATTCCTCACCTGACATAATTAGGAACATTAAATCCAGACGTTTGAGATGGGCAGGGCACGTAGTACGTATGGGCGAATCCAGAAATGCATATAGAGTGTTAGTTGGGAGGCCGGAGAGAAAAAGAACTTTGGGGAGACCGAGACGTAGATGGGAAGATATTAAAATGGATTTGAGGGTAGTGGGTTATGATGATAGAGACTAGATTAATGTTGCTCAGGATAGGGACCAATGGCGGGCTTATGTGAGGGCGGCAATGAACCTCCGGGTTCCTTAAAAGCTAGTAAGTAAGTAAGAGATACAGTCCGAGCTCACATAACCTAACAGTTTTGGTACCAACTTCCCAAGGTCGCTAGATGTCTGACGAACAGCTGTTATCGACAGACCTTGCCAACATCCTAGCTCTGGTGATGAAAAATACTTTCTAGTATGCATCCAGATCGGGAAGGTTTCTTTATCTTTATCGCGGTACAATATTCACTCGCTTAATTTTCCCCTCTCAATATTTTAGGGCATTTTTTTTTGTCAGACATTTAAGGCCGTATTCAAGAACGTCACTTCAAATTCACTTAGTCTTGACTTCCTCAAGTCAGAAGTTAGGTCACATAAAGTAAAGTGCCTGATCCGTATCAGAGACAATTCTTAGAGTCAAATGTAGGTGAAAAGCAAGTTAACTTGGTGTTCGACGTCATCATATAGCCTAATGACGTAGTGCTTCCAGCCAAGAGCTGCTCCATGCAGAAAATGCAGAAATCATTAATTCGTTGCTAACTACATTTCATTTCAAACCTGTTGTTTTCAAAAATATCCATTGAAATGAAAGGAACCGCAGATGTAAACGTTACGGTAAAATCAAGAACATTCACGATGGGAACATAAACATAACCCCAAAGATACTTGGTAACCATGGAAACATAACAACGACGCCATTTCCTCATATTCTGTCGTATACTTCAGCGCTCCACGATTGTGTTCTGTTTGCAAATCACGTAAGCATAAGCATGAAAGTTTGGAGTTTGCAAACTTTCATGTTAACGTCTTACGGTAATGTTTATGTCAATGCTTATGTGAATCATTGTGAATGATCCCATTTGGTAGCCTGGGCGTAAACTTGTGTGTTTATGTTACGGGGTTATGTTTAATTTTCATTGTGAATGGGCTTAGTCACGGCTGAATTAACAGTGTTCATGTTATCTCGTCGTCGCTGTGAAGTTTATCTGTTGAAACATTATTGTTCGCTCGAGTTATATAATTTGTTACAAAAATATTATTTTGATACCAACACAAATATAACATATAGCAAGTTAAAGAAACATGTTGCGTATAAAGTTTGTTATATAACGTGTTTTGTTATATAGTGTGGACCCAGCTTTACAGTTCCGCTAGAGGAATACTTTCAATCTGGTGCCGAATGTCTAATTCCTCCAATGTGTGGGGATATCAAATTATCCACAAGTTAACGCGGCTTTAGATCAGCGGACCGTGGAGGCCAATCAGTGACCACTGTATCATCAAACACGCCTCTGCTGGGGCTTTGGATTTGAGAGCTCTGTGGGCAATTGCGGAGTACTGTTCGAAATAACCATACAGTCTTTTCTTCCATTAGTTTCTCGAAGAAAAAAAAAGTTTAATGTAACGTTGTGAATGTATTCTCCCTGCATAATAGCGCACCGAACATCAACTTTGAGATCATAGGTGATGTTTCATGAAGAATGGCTATCTTCTTTGAATATCAATAGCGATTGTTGTAGCTGGTTACACGCCCATCCAAGTGAAACCACTACTCATAGAAAGAAGAGTTGTGGCCCTATTAATCCTTCATTCACAGATTCACAAAGCGACACACGAAATCGTATTCTTGAAACTGAACCTCTTCGTTGTAAATTCTGTATTTCTGTAATTCACTACGGCTGAAATTTTAGTAATTTGACAGCGATTTGCGCTGAAGATGCTGTTATTTATTTATTTTTTATTTATTTATTTATTTACTTACTTATTTACTTATTTATTTACTCTGGTTTGTTTGCCTTGCTTTGTTTGCTTGCTTGACTTGCCTTGCTTGCTTATATTGCTTGTCTCGCTCGCTCGCTCGCTCGCTTGCTTGCCTTGGCTTGGCTTGCTTGCCTTGCCTTACTTGCACGCTTGTTTTGCTTGCCTGTCTTGCTTGTCTTGGTTGCCTTGCTTGCTTGTCTTGCTTGCTTGCTTGTCTGTCTTGCTTGCTTGCTTGTCTTGCTAGTCTTGGTTGCCTTGCTTGCTTGTCTTGCTTGCTTTCTTGTCTGTCTTGCTTGCTTACTTGCTTGTCTGTCTTGCTTGTCTTGCTTCTTGCTTGCTTGTCTTGCTTCTTGCTTGCTTGTCTTGCTTCCCTGTCTTGCTTGTCTTGCTTGCCTGTCTTGCTTGTCTTGCTTGCCTGCCTTGCTTGTCTTGCTTGCCTGTCTTGCTTGCTTGTCTTGCTTGCCTGTCTTGCTTGCTTGTCTTGCTTGTCTTGCTTGTCTCGCTTGCTTGTCTTGCTTCCCTGTCTTGCTTGTCTTGCTTGCCTGTCTTGCTTGTCTTGGTTGCCTTGCTTGCTTGTCTTGGTTGCCTTGCTTGCCTGTCTTGCTTGCTTGTCTTGCTTGTCTCGCTTGCTTGTCTTGCTTGCCTGTCTTGCTTGCCTGTCTTGCTTGCTTGTCTTGCTTGCCTGTCTTGCTTGTCTTGCTTGCCTGTCTTGCTTGTCTTGGTTGCCTTGCTTGCTTGTCTTGCTTGCTTGCTTGTTTTGCTCGCGTGCCTTGCTTGCTTAGCTTGGTTGCCTTGCTTGCTTGTCTTGCTTGCCTGTCTTGCTTGTCTTGCTTGCTTGCTTGTCTTGCTTGTCTTGCTTGCTTGCTTGTTTTGCTCGCGTGCCTTGCTTGCTTAGCTTGTCTTGCTCGCTTGTCTTGTTTGCTTGACTTGCTCGCAGTGTAGAGAGATCATTCTCTGCCTACAAAAACATATTGACTGACAAGCGCAGGAACCTCACAGAAACCAATTTAGATATGATGTTAGTTATTAACTGTGCAAAAAAAGTGAAGTGAAAAAAGATATTTGAAACAAAAATGAAAATGCATATTTTAATGTATTTTTCGCTTGATCTTGCATGTTTTATAGTTTGACAGTGCATGAATGCATGCATGTTTTGGGATTTTATAATGCATGAAATACTCTGTGAAAATTTTTAATAAAATTGGTCTTGTAGTTCCTGAGGAAAGGGACATTGAAGATTGCAAAATTTCATTTTGAGAAAATCAGATAAAAATCAATTTTATTATTGGTGCTATGTATTCTAACATGCATCAAAACATGACATTTAAAGGACGTAAATGAAAACTTTAAGAAACTGTACATATTCTAATTCAGGAAAAAGCTACAAATTTAATTGAATTAAAAGTGAAAGAAATGTCATTTTTGTTCGTTTCAGCTTTCCCTTAATTTGGATAAGTCGGTGATTATTTAATTACTTACTGTATACAGGGACATCATTTTATTCTTACTTCAATTTTTATTGTATATGAGTTTCTTAATATACTTCACTCCCACCCATTCTACTAGTAAACTTCCAAACGTCCTCCACACAGAACCAAGGCAGCATTTATGCAGTCAAAGTCGCCTTACGGTCATAGTAAACAGTACTGAGTTACTGAGTATAATACGTTCCAGAAATATGTTCGCGTTTTCCAGTAACGAAAGAGCTTTTCAGGTACTATCGTTCGTTTGCCTACGTTGCATCCCGGTTTTTCCCACCCGCTTCTCCTCGCCCCTCTGTAAAGGCTAGTGGCTGGGCTATCTTATTTCTTTTTCTGAAAACATTAATTTCTGTTAGGAATTGAACGTTTACGTAATATTACACAACTGTTTAAAATAACTTAAATAAAAAGCCCTCGTTAAGTAATTAACTGTCACGTGATAAATGCCAGAACCTGTCGGGGATGTTTCATGCAGGAAGATCCTATTGCAACGCATTCTGGCGAAAGTTATACAACTATCTGCTTTAGTAGGTGTGTGTTTGCTCAGATATAGTGAGTAAATTTGCAGTGCTGTGTTTCTGGACGTTTTACCGTCGAGATATTGAGAACTGTAAGTATCAAACTGTTATTAATGAATTTTCCACATTCTTATGATTAATTTGAACCCTTGCTTGTTGTTTTATCTGATATAGTTTGTTCGTAATATCCTTTTGCCGGTACTCAATTTCTTAACTAGTTTCCGCCAGTTGCCGGCAGAACAGTTCGAGTGGCGCGCAGATTCGAACTTATTTTAAGAAGCGTTATGGGCTAAGTATGCAATAGTTAGAAAATCTGTCCTACCATAGAGCAGCAGCCTCAACTCGCTCGAATTTGAATGATTTTTATGATGTGCTAGGAAGTGTGTATGAGAAGGCAGAATTGAGTAACAAGCCTAATCTCATTTGGAATTTAGATGAAACAGGGTTTTCATTGGTTACGAAACCTAACAAAATTGTGACCCGAAAAGGAGCAAAGTCTCTCTACTTTCAAACAACGGCAGAGAAAGGAGAAACAACAATTCCCAGCGGAAGCGGATTCGGATTAGCTGGCCTAAATAGTTCTCATAATGTTTTTTTCTGTCTTTAGCATAATGTTTAATGCAGGTATGTGTTAGATAAATTTATTAATTTACAATTAATATGCAAGCCTTTTTCCTGTCATTAGTGTTAATAATTGAAGCCCAGTTGTTCTACATTTATTGCCTAGTTTGTTAACGTGTGTTCATTTCATGTGTGTAAACATGTACTGATGTTTAGATTACATTAAAACATGTTTTGAGCTAAAAAGAGTATTCTTGAAAATTGCACAAGTATTACTGCGAAATTACCCGAGCAATACTGCGAAGTTACACGAGTTCCTGAAACACACACATATGATCTCATATTTTAGATGGAGCTATTTCTCTGTTGGGATACACTTAAAAAATAAAATGTTTACTCCAACCAATACAATTATGTCTAGTGATCAACTGCTGCATGAAGGACATTTTTTCAAGCATTTTTGGTTATAACTATAGACAGAAAACCTTAATACTGCGAAATTAGCCGAGTTTGTCTTATATAGGCTGTGAAGCTCATACTTACTTACTTACTTACTTTTAAGGAACCCGGAGGTTCATTGCCGCCCTCACATAAGCCCACTATTGGTCCCTATCTTGAGCAAGATGAATCCAGTCTCTATCATCATATCCCACCTCCCTCAAATCCATTTTAATATTATCTTCCCATCTACGTCTCGGCCTCCCCAAAGGTCTTTTTCCCTCCGGTCTCCCAACTAACACTCTATATGCATTTCTGGATTCGCCCATACGTGCTACATGTCCTGCCCATCTCAAACGTCTGGATTTTATGTTCCTAATTATGTCAGGTGAAGAATACAATGCGTGCAGCTCTGCGTTGTGTAACTTTCTCCATTCTCCTGTAACTTCATCCCTCTTAGCCCCAAATATTTTCCTAAGAACCTTATTCTCAAACACCCTTAATCTCTGTTCCTCTCTCAAAGTGAGAGTCCAAGTTTCACAACTATACGGAACAACTGGTAATATAACTGTTTTATAAATTCTAACTTTCAGATTTTTTGACAGAAGATTAGATGACAAAAGCTTCTCAACCGAATAATAACAGGCATTTCCCATATTTATTCTGTGAAGCTCATGCTATATGGTAAACAAATATGGGTCATTCAAGATGGCCGCTGTGTGGGAAGAGTTCTTGGTGAAGCTGAATCGCTGCCCTAAACACACTTCGCCTGTCTAGAAATTAATTGAATATCAGAAGTTCATCAAGAGAAAACGGTCTGCCTGCTGCCAACTTACTCTATAGCCTACCTGTCTTCTTTATATCTTGTTTTTTCCTTCTCTCTTTTTCATTTGTTTTTGTCTTTCTTTTTTCCTTTTTTTCCTCTCCTGTCTTTGCTTCTTTCTGTCCATCTTCTGTGTGTCTAGGATCAATATCCTCACGTAGGGTATATCGTCGATCTAAAGGCTATACTTGTATCGTAAGTAATTTCATTGTAATCCTTGTACTTCAGTATATCTTTCGTGATTAATAAATCTCACATACAGTAGATGCAAGTTCTACTGGAAATAGTAGTGATGTTTGAACTTGAACTTATGAATAACCCCTGCGATATTTCCACTGCAACATTGGTATCAGAATCCTGATAGCATGACGTAGTAATATAATACACAGTTGGTCCTAAGCTCGAACCATTCACCGTCCTTGTTGAGTAAAAGACAAGGTTGCCACGACAAAATATAGATGTATTCATCAAATTACATATCTACCTATGTATCTATCCATCAATTTCCCCATCCATTCCTTCACCATTCTTCTTTCTTTCTTTTTTTTTCTTTCTTTCTCCCTTTCTCTTGTCTTTGCTTCTTTCTTTCCATCTTTTTGTGTACGTCTAGAATCAATAGACACATATCGATTTAAACACTATATTTGTACAATATATACAGGGTAATTCACGAGGATTTACCGTCCCTTACGGAACTTATTTCCGAAGACTTTCTGAGCAAAAAATGTCATATAAACATTTGTTGTTGTTGTTTTCTAATGCCAGGCGTTTGACAATAAAGTCATTTGACCTCTTGCACTCCAATATTTTTCAAAGATATTGTCATGGCCAGCCACTGAAGCACAGATTTTGAGGTGTTCCGAATCCATTTCTTGGTTTGAGTTGCACAATGAGCAGTTAGGGGACTGATATATTCCAATTCTATGCAGGTGTTTGGCCAAACAATCATGGCCTGTTGCCAATCTAAATGCAGCCACAGACGATTTTCGTGGTAAATCGGGAATTAACTGTGGATTATGATGCAGAGAGTTCCATTTTTTCCCTTGGGATTGAGTTATCAAATTTTGTTTGTTGAAGTCTAAGTATGTAGATTTAATAAATCTTTTCACAGAGTAATACGCAGATTTAGTAACAGGTCTGTAAGTAGCAGTGCTACCCTTCCTTGCTAAAGCATCCGCATTCTCGTTTCCCAGGATTCCATTGGAATACAATTCTTTTATTGAGCTATATTAATTGAGAGAGCATTTTAGTTATTTCGGCTGTTTGAGATGAAGGTGTGTGTTTAGAGACTATTGATAGAATAACTGCTTTGGAGTCTGGCAATATAACTGCATTCTTAAATTTATTGATGTGGCATAGAAGATTCCTGAAACTTTCACTTATTTCACTCCAATATAAACATTTGTACTAATCTCAATATTTTCAGAATTACATTAATTTGAAGTTGTTTTTACCATTATTCTTGAGTTTTAAGGATAAAAGAATATTACAGATAAAGAATGAACTATTCAGGAGTATCATTTCTTTAATTGGTTAGTATTCTGAAGCTAGAAATGTGTTGTGAATTCCATAGTTGCTTCCTACAGAATTTTTTTTTTTCGATTTTTAACTACAACATTACATTTTCTTACGCATTTATCACAGGAATTGTTACAAATCACACCACTTTTGTAAATTATTCAAGACTGTACATTAAGGTGCATAATTAAACTGTGAAGAATCAAGTTCCTAAAGTCGTGTGATTTGTAACAATTTTTGTGATAAGTGCGAAAGAATGATGTAATTTTTAGTTAAAAATTGAAAAACGAAATCTGTACAAAGCAATTAGCGAGACATTTTTAGCTTCAGAACATTAACCAATTAAAGAAATGGTACTTCAGAACAGTTCATTCTCTATTTGTAATATTTTTTTACCCTCAAAACTAAAGAAAAAAGATATTTTACTAACAACTTCAAATTAGTGTAACCCTGAAAATATTGAGATTAGAACACATGTTTATATGACATTTTTTGCTCAGAATGTGTTCGGAAATAAGCTCCGTAAAGGACGGTAAATCCTCGTGAATCACTCTGTATATCTAACATGTATTCGTCCAATTACATATCTACCTATGTATCTATACATCGATTTCTCCATTCATTTCTTCACTTTACTTCTTTCTTTCTTTCTTTCTTTCTTTCTTTCTTTCTTTCTTTCTTTCTTTCTTTCTTTCTTTCTTTCTTTCTTTCTTTCTTTCTTTCTTTCTTTCTTTCTTTCTTTCTTTCTTTCTTTCTTTCTTTCTTTCTTTCTCCTGTCTTTGCTTCTTTCTTTCCATATTCTTGTCTACGTCTAGAATCAATATTCAGCCACATATCGATTTAAACGCTATACTATTTGTACTGTATGGGCTATTCCATCTCAAATCGACCGAAATATAGAGAAAATTGGCCTTTAAATTTTTAAATACAATGAAACTTTTTTTTTGTACGTAGAGAACTGTGATACAATGCTTTGTGCAAAGTTTGAGGCATCAGAACTTCAAAAATATTTAAATTTATCGTATTTTCATAAAATTAGCAACTTTAAACTGTTGTGGCTCCGAAACCCTTTCACCCAATGATCAAAATCATGGTTTATATTGATGCTGAGAAATTAAAGTTTATATTGACTTGTAAACAGTTTTTCTTACTTTTTATGGAAATGGAGAAATTTAGATTTTTCTTCATTAAGACGCCTTTGAACACAAAAAATATTTTAAAAATATATGGTTAGATTCCGCATTGAAAGTACAAATAAATACTTATTTTTTACTGGTACACCGTTGATAAAGTATTGAAAATATCAAATAAAGAAAATAAATAGTACGCGCGTGAACTAACCAGCTGACTGTGAGGCGGGAGCTAGCCCAGACAAGCATGGCCAGGAGACAAACACGTTATGTTTCGTCTAGTAGCGCATAGCTGGGCTAGCTTTATCGCAAGTTTTCATAAACACAGGAGTAAAATGACGCTTATCTTCAGCTCTCGGCTAGTGCTTGCGGTACTGCGCCGTTCAAGTCTAGGCGTGTGAAAATAATTTGTTTAATACTCTCGAAACTTATTGCCGAGCCACTAACCAAACAATGCCGAAGTCCCTCTTAATAATGCAAGGTTTTTTCTCAATATTTTTTACATTTTTACAAATTGGCAAAAAGCCTAAAAGTAAGTAAAATCAGATTATCTGTCTCTCTGTATAAAATAAAAATGATTACTTCTTAACATAACCTACCAAATGTCAGCTTCAAAATGAGCTCCCGTTCAATGTTCTGCAGTAAATGGTTCCAGAGTTCTGAGTGCTGAAAGAGGCTTGTTTTTATAAAATACGCTAAATTTGTCGCTCAATAGTACGAAAACCGTTTGACTTTCGATAGTATATTTTTTGAAAGGCTGCGAAAGGGTATCTGTCGGATACAGGGGGGAGAACCATTAATCCTTCCTATTGAAGGCCTTAAGGAACCAACCTGGACAAATACCCAATGCCTCATCCCTGCCTTCCCGTGATGCAGCTGTTAGTAAGCATAACTTTACAAGTTGAACTAAAGGGAGGGGCTACTCATCAATTAGCACTGGTCAGCTTGATGAGTTAATGACTGAATTTGGTATAATTTTCCTCTATTCAATACCTAATTCCCTCTTTACCCTTTCCTATCCAGTCCTCTGACTGAACTCTTACTTTCTTCGACCCTGACGGCATTAGAGCATTCGAGGCCTAGGGGTTCATTTCCCTTTCCTTCCTCCTCTTTCTACTTTTCTGTTCCTAGTGCTGACCTGCTATGGCACTAAAATCGTCCTCCAGTGGCTTAAGGAGGGAAAGCTTGTGATCAACAAGATCTCCCAGCTAGGTCCAATGGACCCATCGACCAACAGCAGGTGTGGTCCTCCAGACATTCCGGGGGTTGTGTGTGAATGAAGTAGCCACCAAAACGTTAAAATATGGTGTTCACTTAAATCGGCTACAACTTGCCATTTTCAAATATTGAAGTGCAAGAGGTCAAATGACTTTATTGTCAAACACCTGGCATTAGAAAACAACAACAACATATTTTTTGAAAATGCACTGTCCTCAGCACCTTGTATAAATAGGAAAAAATTAGAGTATTAAAAAATGCGAGGTTTTTTACTGATCGATTTCATATGGAATAGCCCGTATGTATCTGTCTAACATATGTATCCATCCAATTACATATTTATGTATCTATCCATCCATTTCTCCTTCCATCCTTTCACCTTTCTTTTTCTTTCTTTCTTTCTTTCTTTCTTTCTTTCTTTCTTTCTTTCTTTCCTTCTTCCTTCCTCCCTTTCAATTCTGCATGCAGAGAGCTGCTCCCAGTTCCCACCTGATTGGTGGGTGGGCCGCCCTCCCCCCGTGCAGCCAATGGGTGCGTCCCGTGCCTCAGGTGCTCATTGGACGCACCACGTGGAGGCGGGGCGGCGTCTCTGAGGCGCCATGTTGGGCGCCAGGCGTCGTCACGTCGATACCGGCGTCGCCCCGTCAATACTTGGCGCGGGAGGCCCAGGTCCCGCCCCGAGCATGGACACCGCCTTAGCCTTAGCCTGCGAGACGTTTGAAAACTGCGTGATTTACCTTCTGATTACGTAATAAATTAAACCGGAATTATTAGTCTCAACCTCACTTACGCTATAAATTTCACTCTTCATCTTCGGGGCGCTGGAGTGGGCATCTTGGGCTCAGCTCGCTCTAATAACCGATGACAAGCGTCCATCCGTCCGTCGGCGTGACCTCGCTGCTGATTTATGGGCTGACACGTCAAACAATTGCACAGACATGAGAGCAAATTAGAAATTCTAGGAAATCTTTTCCACAGAAGCAGAGTAAACGTCTAGTAATCAACTTTCCAAAGCTTTGTCTGGGCACTGCCTGCAGCTGCGGTGCGCTCACAATGGACATTCCTGCCTGTCAATAAGCTTCTTCAGTCTTGATCAACGCTGTTTGCAATGCCAGACTCTGAAGTTGTGTCTTAGCACACTCGTTTTTCCACGAATTGACTCTTAACGAAGTAGATGATCACTTTCTGCCGTTTTTTTTTTTTTTTTTCTGTTTTTAACATCGAAACGTTTGTGGCGTTTATGCTCTTGACGTTCGGGAAATTGTCACACTTTCTCTTAATACGGTGATGTCATTAATTACAGTAGGCCTTGGATGACTGAAATAAAATTATGGTGCGTTTTAATGAATTAATTCAGAGCCAACTTAAGATGGTTCTGATTAATTACTCTTCGAACACAAGATCGATAATTAATAAATATGGGAAGTAAAAAGAAATAGTTGATTTAATATCTATATATATATATATATATATATATATATATATATATATAATTTGAACTGGTAATGGAAATTACGGGAAAACGGCTGAACGGATTTTAATAAATGACCCCTCATTTTCAAGCTTGAATCTCAAAGTTTTTCAGAAAAATAGTAGTTTTCAGTGAAATGTCAATTTTTCAACATAATGTTCCTATTTTCTAAAATCCATCTGTCGTCAGTTTCGAGAACTAGCTAATTGCATTACAGAATAAAACAAAACACACACTACAGTAAACAATATTACACGAAGGCCATGATCTGCAAGAATGCTGACATATTTAGAGCTCAAATTAAATTGGTTATTAAAAACTTAACTTATTAAAATAATTTACAGATTCGATTCTGTGGTGTGTAATTTTCTGAGTACAGCTGTGTATTGGATATTAAAAACTACAAAACTTGAGGTGGTTTGATGACATTATTACCATTAAAAATGAAATATTATTGTAGTTAATGCCATGATATGACTATTTTTCATTAATTATAGCCTACATATTAATGTTATATTGATGATATGAAAGTGAAACGTTTTGGGGTTATATAAGTAGATGTAGAGAATAACTTAAATTAGATTTTAATTTCTATATTTGCTGAGTGGCGGCTATATAGTATACATAGTATATGTTACTGAAAGCTATTAAACTTACGTAAGATAATAATATTATTAAAAATCAAATATTTTTATAGTTATTAATCAAGTGGAGTTGGGTCTTTTTCATAAATTTAATGGCGGTGTGGTGTATATATTTATATGCGTGGTTCTCTTCATTATTGGCTCGAGAGAGAGTATCTTTCATTATTATGGAAGCAAATAACTATCAGAATGTCTGGTATTCTTCATTGAAAATAAATCAGAAAAATGTTTATTTGAACGTCTAATGAACTTAGTTTGCAGCATTTGCTGCACAAGCCACTAGTAGTCTAATAATTCTAAAATACTTATCTGTACCGTTAATTTTCAAATGAATCCAATTCTCTAATGACATAATCTTCATTACAATTCCACACAACTAATTGGTGTAATATTGATGTGTGTATCGTTTCGACTATCGATTGCATTGTTGTTTCGAGTCTAGGCCTCATAGAATGGAATGAAGTAGTTAACGAGAAGGCTCCGCCTTGTTAAATTTAGATGCGGGGAGTATCAAGACAGAAATGAAGGAAAATATCAAACTTTTATTTAAAATCCCAAACATCCTTACAGTCTCAACCATGCTCACAATAACAATCACGAACAGCATAAACGTTTGACGCAATAATAGGAATTCATATCCCCTGTCACGTTTTTAATTGGTTTAGGCGTGTCATCTGTATGTCTGTGTACAGCGATTTCTCTTAAATTAGTCAGTGGAGTTTGTTCATATTCAGTATCTACAAGTAAACGAATCCGGAAATAACACACATGAAACACAAATTAAAACAAAATAGTAATGCGACCTTTTTTCGAACTTAAAAATACACAGTGGGCGCTCAATTTCAGAAACCGTTACAAGATTTTCTTTTATGTTTTTTATGTGTGTATAATAAACTGACAAATGAGACTGCCGAGTTGGTATCGTCTGAGAAATATTTAAATATTTTCTAAGAGACATTATTTGTTTTTTTCTTTGTTCGTTCGCTTACTTTTTATTCATTTGTTTGTTTATTTATTTGTCTATTTAAATATTTATTTATTTATTTATTTACTTATTTATTTATTTATTTTTATTTATTTATTTATTTATTTATTTTTATTTATTTATTTATTTATTTCTTGTTTATTCATTTATTCATTTATTTATTTTTTATTTATTTATTTTTATTTTAATTAATTTATTTATTTATTTTTTATTTTATTTATTTATTTATTTATTTTTATTTATTTATTTATTTTTTATCTTATTTATTTATTTATTTTTATTTATTTATTTAACAGGACAAAGCCCCAATTACAATAGACAGTACAGATATTTGTTTAAAAAAATACAGAATTGCATATAACATTAAAAAAAGAGATAAAACAGATACAAATGCAAGATACAAGTGTAATTACAAATTAAAAATTGAAAATTAAAAAAAAAACAAATAGATACTACCTAAAGAAAAGTCACAGATATAAATATAAATGAAAAATATCAAATAAAAATAAATTAAAAAGAGTTAAGTATAGATATCATAGCCAAAAATGTAAAATGTAGCTATAATTGGCAAATTACAGAGTAAATATAACACTATGTTAATATATTCAATATACAGTATTATATATTAGGCCTAATAGGCTTAATTTATTTATTTAAGAAATTCACTACTACAGAACATGTGTTCCAATTAGTAGGATATCTGATTATAACTATAACTACCATGCAACTAGAATTTAACATATCATGAAACTATTGCTGTATATAACTTTTTCTTGTACATATTGTACGATAACAAGAAATCTAAATCCTGTTTATTTGATAGATGATTGTAAGTTCGAAGCATTAATAAAAGTGGAGACATTTTATGAGACTGTGTTTTTGATGTCTGTAAATAAAAGATAGATCGCTTTCTCAAATTTGATTTACCAATATTGAAACTAATTAGCTGTAGAAGATCAGGGTTGTCTATTAAGCCATTTATGGTTTTGAACAAATACATTTGTTGTGCTCTTATCCTGCGACTACTGAGAGATGGTACATTAAATTCAACCAGCATGGATTCATAAGATTGGAATATGTTGTAACATGAATGTTTTTTCATATTTTTAGGATTTTATTCTGTACTCTCTCTATGTCCCTTATGTCGAAATTTCTCTAAATGAGAAGTCGACACTTGACATCAGGTTAGTATTTTTTTTTAAATACATTGATATAAAATGATGACATTGACGCCAGATATGTGAAATGCATGGAAAACATGTCCATACATATTAGGAAATAAGTTAGAATAAAATTTGGACAAATCGGCCCCAAAATTAACATTTTTCCTTAGTGTGTCGAGATGTCCCTAAACGACCCTATATGTTCAGCGATTGCATTATACACTAGTGGAAAATGAAAAATGAACTCCCGAAAGCAATGGTCCTACATGAATGAAATTTTATTGAATAATGATAGGCCTATAGGTTATACACTACGAGGGGTAGTCGTAAAGTTTTAATTATCACCTCACCTCGAAAAAATTAAGCTGCGACCATGATACTTGGTGATGCTGTTAGTCCTTTTCTACATATTCACCCTTCAACTCGACACATTTTTCCCAACGATGGATGACTTGACGGAGGTCTTGGTTGTAGAAGTCTGCATTTTGGCTGTTCAGGAAACGTTCCACCTCGAAAATCACCTCGTCGTCATTCTGGAAATGTCTGCCACGCAACCGCCTAATCACCATGGACGAGTGCTGGGTATATCACTATGACCCCGAGACAAAGGAGCAAAGCAAGCAGTGGAAACACGTGGATTCACCACCGCCGAAAAAGGCGAAGACCCAACCATCATCGGACAAGGTGATGCTGAGTGTTTTTTGGGACATTCAAGGTGTGGTGCTGACAGATTATGCTCAGAAGGAGCAAACCATCACAGGAGCATACACCGAAATCTCCTGACGAGGTTACGGGAGGCTATCAAGACGAAGCGTCGCGGGAAGCTGTCCAAGGGGGTCCTTTTGCTTCATGACAACGCCCCAGCTCATTCTGCACAGGACACAGTCACACATGCTGCTTCTTTAGGCTGTCAAATTTTGCCTCACTCCCCAGTATTCCCCTGATGTGGCACCCAGTGACTTCTTCCTCTTTCCTCGGATGAAGAAACCATTGCGTGGCAGGCATTTCCAGAATGACGACGAGGTGATTTTTGAAGTGGAACGTTTTCTGAACAGCCAAAATGCACACTTCTACAACCAAGGCCTCCGTCAAGTCATCCATCGTTGGGAAAAATGTGTCGAGTTGAAGGGTGAATATGTAGAAAAGGACTAACAGCATCACCAAGTTTCATGGTCGCAGCTTCATTTTTTCGAGGTGATAATTAAAACTTTATGACTACCCCTCGTATATATGATCATCATCACAGGGTCATACATCTATGGACAGAGGTGCAGATTGTCTTGAAAGACAATTTTAATATCTTGTGTAGCCTTCTTTAGCTACAATGCACTCCTGCAGTCGTGCGTAGAGACAATCGTAGAGGTATCGGATGTCATCTTGGGGAATAGTGTTCCACGCCAATTCCACCAGTTGCTGTAATTGGTGAAGGTTTGTTGCTGGTATTGCAGACGGAACAGACACCGTTCCATCATGTCCCACACACTTTCAATGAGGGATGGGTCTGGCGATCGTGCTGGCCAGGGGTGTTGATGAACACTTGGAGAACGCGCTGGGTAACACGCGAAATGTGTGCATGGACATTGTCCTGCTGAAAAAGCACATCTCTCTGACGTTGTAGGAACAACAGAATGGGTTGGATGATGTTCTGGATGTATCGTGCACTGTTCAGTGTTCCATTAACAAACACCAGAGGCGTAGGTCATTGTAGGCTATTGCTTCCCTTAACATGAAGCCAGAAGTCGATCCTGTATGTCGTTGCCGTTGCCGTTCTGCCGCACTCTCAAACGACCATCACTGATGTCAAGTCAGAATCTGCAGTCATCACTAAACACAACTCCGCGCTATTTATCCCTCCAGTTGCGTCTTTCGCGACACCTGCAAGGCGATGAGGTGTGAGAGGAAGCCTGGCGAGCGGCACCTTTAATCGTAGCTCAGCTTCCAGCAAACGGTTGCTGATGGTCCTAGCTGATACCCTGAGTTCAACAATGACTCTAGTCTGTGCTGCGGTCTCCGTGTGAGCAACAATAGCTGCTTGTTTAATGCGGCGGTCCAGGCTTCAATTTATATGCCGCTGCCGTCAGAAACCAGGATGACGAGTATGTACACCATTGTTGGACCACCGGCACCAACAATTACATACAGCAGATACTTCGCGTCCAGTGTGTTGGACAAATTCTTCGAAAGAACCATCCAGACTCTCGCAGGCTCACAATACTACCTCGCTCAAATTTAGTTAATTGTGCTCGTCTACGCCGTCTTGGCATGCCTACAATCAGAGGTGCCAACTTATATGAGCCCGTGGGGCTCAAGCCCACCCAATAATTCGTCTTATTATTATTATTATCAGGGAACGGATTTATATGGACTAAAAATATATGAAATATGTAAATATATATGTAGTTATTTTTACCAAAATATGGAATTAAATATGGATTTTTACCAAAATATGGAATTAAATATGGACTTAAAATTATAAAAATGACTATGTACGTTAAATATTGGTACATTTTAATCAAACTAAACAAAAAATATAATGGACGTACCTTATCTTCCAATGTAGTTTCAACAAAACACAATTTTTATTGTATGTTACCATAACAATAGGTTACAAACATTTCTTTCAAGTGCTGAAAAGTGAATCTTCTTCTATTGTCTCTGAGGATAGATTTATACTGACTAAAAGAGCGTTCGACGTCACAAGAAGTAACTGGTACATAATTCAATTTCATAATGTCTGCTGGGGATAAGTCCAAGTTAATCTTCACTGTTGATTCACCACTCATCACAGCAACAACCTTTTGTAGTTCTTCATATCCAGGGTTTTTTGAAAGTACAGTGTCCACCTTAGCTCTTACTGCATCTGCAACTTTACCTCTACCACGATTCAGTTGTTCCACAGTACTATTTATAATTTCAAAACTTTCAGATAGTGAAAGGTGCCTATTTTGGAGACTTTTGAGCGTTTTTATGATGCATGAAAATGTATGCTGAATGTGAGCTAAGTCATTCTTCACACTTATGTCACAGGTAACTGTTTTCGCAGTATCAATTGAGACTGCATCTTCAGAGTCCAATGCAAGGAGAACATTGTTAATAGAGTCTATATGTTCGGCATAATATTCAACTGCTTCTAGCCATGTACCCCATCTAGTTAAAATTGGCTTTGGTGGCAATGGAATTTCAGGGTACATTTCTTTCAACACGTTAACTCTACTGGGAGCTTTGAGAAATACTTTTTCACTGATGAAATCAACAAATCTACTTTAGGAAATTGTCTCTGACCACTTCTGCCACACGATGAAATGCATGCGCCACACAAGTAAAATGAGTCAATTTAGGATATACAACAGATAATGCTTGTCCAGCTTTGACCATATAAGGGCAGCATCGCTAATAAAGAATAACACATTATCGTACCCTTTGGCCACAGGATACCCATTACCCATAGCTTCGTTGAACAGTTTAACTATAGTTTTGTTATTGCACTTTTCTAGAACATCACAATGTAAAAGAATTCGTTCAGAATATTGTTCACTTAACAAACCGATAACTACATTACCAACAAGTCTACCTTCTTTGTCGGGAGTCTCATCAATGGAAACCCAAATTGAACTATCTTTAATTTCATCTCTTATCTTCTGTATTGTCTCATCGTAGATGGATGGAGCATACGTCTTCCTAAGTGTTGACTCATCCGGGATTGTATGTTGAGTATATTTTTCAAGGAATTCCCTGAAGACCTTATTCTTTAGTTTGTAGAGAGGAATATCAGCAGAGATGAGAGAACGGCATAGGTCGATGTTAAACTCAGATCTTACATTCGATGTTGTTGGTTGTGTTAAAAACAATTGTCTCTGCTTGGAATTTAGTTGTTTGTTGGCCTGATGTTTACTAGTTGTAATGTGTTGTTGCACCAGGAACTTTTGTGTAGATGATACTGCACACTGACACAAATTACAAAATAATATTTTATTGTCAGTTGATAAACCATCTTCTTTAAATTCTGAAATGTAACTTGTTAGTTTTGATTTTAAATTGACTGAATGACGTACTTTTGGCATATTTACCGTCTTTATAGTATGATTTACAAAACTGAACCTATGTGTACTCTGACTGGCATTTAACTGTTGAGCTGCACAACTGAAGTCTGTTAAAAATTTTAAATTAAATTAATACAGTTTTGTAACTTACTTTCCCATTGTTGATAGGACTGCTAATTTTCAAATAACTCTGATGTTAAAGGGATTACTGAACATGTGTTTAAATCTCTATTGTTGAAATGTATTTTTAAAAGTTAATGGAATTTTGTTTTGTTTTATTGTTAAACCTAATATAATATGGACTGTTTTATATGAAATATGGAAAATATATGGAAATTAACGAAAATATGTACTAAACTTTAAAATATGGAAAAATATGGAAAATAAAAGTAGGATTTTTCAACCCTACACATTGTGAAACATAAAGATAATGCAAAATATAAATTATATTAGCTTTATAAGTAAATATGTATTTACATATAAATCCTTTCCCTGATTATTATTATTATTATTATTATTATTATTATTATTATTATTATTACTACTACTACTACTACTACTACTACTACTACTTACTGGCTTTTAAGGAACCCGGAGGTTCATTGCCGCCCTCACATAAGCCCGCCATTGGTCCCTATTCTGAGCAAGATTAATCCAGTCTCTATCATCATATCCCACCTCCCTCAAATTCAATTTAATATTATCTTCCCATCTACGTCTCGGCCTCCCCAAAGGTCTTTTTCCCTCCGGCCTCCCAACTAACACTCTACATGCATTTCTGGATTCGCCCATATGTGCTACGTGCCCTGCCCATCTCAAAAGTCTAGATTTAATGTTCCTAATTATGTCAGGTGAAGAATACAATGCGTGCAGTTCTGTGTTGTGTAACTTTCTCCATTCTCCTGTAACTTCATCCCTCTTAGCCCCAAATATTTTCCTAAGAACCTTATTCTCAAACACCCTTAACTTATGTTCCTCTCTCAAAGTGAGAGTCAAAGTTTCACAACCATACAGAACAACCGGTAAAATATAACTGTTTTATAAATTGTAACTTTCATATTTTTTGACAGCAGACTGGATGACAAAAGCTTCTCAACCGAATAATAACAGGCATTTCCCATATTTATTCTGTATTTTATTTCTCCCGAGTATCATTTATATTTTTTACTGCCGCTCCCAGGTATTTGAATTTTTCCACCTCTTAAAAGGATAAATTTCCAATTTTTATAATTTCATTTCGTATAATATTCTCGTCACGTGACATAATCATATACTTTGTCTTTTCGGGACTTACTTCCAAACCTATCTCTTTACTTCCTTCAAGTAAAATTCCCGTGTTTTCCCTAATCCTTTGTGGATTTTCTCCTAACATATTCACGTCATCCGCATACACAAGCAGCTCGTGTAACCCGTTCAATTACTTCAATTCCAAACCCTCTCTGTTATCCTGGACTTTCCTAATGGTATACTCTAGAGCAGCGGTTCCCAAACTTTTTCAGCCACGGAGCCCTTTTTGAAGCAAAAGTTTCTCGTGGAGCCCCAAGAAATGTTTAGCTTTTAGTTATAGGCTATCTATATTTTATGAAGCATATTACACACGATACGTATATGAAAGTATGAATTATAAGATAGGCCTATATTATATTAATAAAGAAAACAATAGTAAAAAAGTACTGGAGATAATGTTATTTAAATCTACAAGATTATATAACAAGTAGTTAAGATATTTAAAAAAAGGTTACAATGTTGCATGTACAATCCAAGTTAATGTGAAGAATGTACCTATTTCTTGCAGCAGAGTTTGTCACTGTCCGTTGTCACAGAAGTGAGTTTGAAGACGTATATCGTCTTCTGCGTCCAAACAATCTCGATATTTTGCTTTTGAAGCCGCGTACCTCGAAAAGACCGAATCATAGAGATACGTAGTACCAAAAGCCAGTAAGATAAATTTAACTTTTGAACTTAATATCAAAAGATCCTCCCTTAACTGAGCCTAAATTTCCGGAAGTGGTTTGCTTTTAAATGATGCCTGACAGTGGTTGTCAGAAATCATATTTATAAGGACCTCATATTCTGCCGCAGTGAGGGCTTCTGGTTTTGACTTCACTGGAAATGGATCTATAATCCCCTCATACTTCTTTCGAATCGATTCCTGAGTGTCCCTTGGTAAGTATGAATTTAAATTTTGAAGCTAATTGCCAAGGTGTTTTTTTTTATTATTGATATGAATGAGTCATTCATTGTTGTGTTATTTTCTTCTATAAAGTTTGAAAGCAATTATTTTCGACGCTTTCTATGCAGAACCCTATCTTTTTCTTCAGCGCGGCAATTTTTTTCATTGACATCGAATATAATCTTCCGTTTACCTTGTATGGATGTGTTGAATTAGTTAATTTTGAAAAAATGTCTGTCAAGTAACATAATTTGCACAAACATTCCTCATCAATCAAATAATCTGCTAGCAAACTGTTTTGGTCATTCAAAAGTGAAGAAACGTCCGTTCGAAGTTCAAGTAATCGGGACAACGCTTTATCACGCGACAACCAACGCACTTCTATGTGTAATAACAATGACTTGTGTAGGCCTATATTTCCCATATCTTCGCACAGAATACTGAGTATCCTACACTGCAAAGTTCGTGCCTTAACAAAGTTGATAATTTTGACGACATTGTGTACGTAGTACTTGCTTTAATAACGCTGTCATTTTTTTCGTTGCGAGAGCGTGTTGGTGTAAGTGCACAATGACTAATTCTGCAGTTTTTTTTTAACTTTCTTGATCCTTGCAACAGCGTCAGAAACAGGACCTACCATGGCCTTTGCGCTATCTGTGCACACGTCAATGCAATTGTCCCAAGGTTTTCAATGAAATTTCAGTACCGCTTGTGGAGGATGGCAATGGCTTGCAGAACAAAATATCTTCAAGAAAGGACCCGAAAACTCGTACCGCACAAACGTCATTAACACAGATAATCCGGCAACGTCCTTGGATTCGTCAAGTTGTAGCGAAAATTTCATTTGACTGATACGGGAAATTATGATATTTTTAACATCGTTTGATAGATTCTGTATTCGATTACGCACAGTCTTATATGATAAGGGCACACTGGAGATCAAGTTTGCAGTCTTTTCTTCCACATGCACTTCACTATTAGTCCCGTCGCTCTAATTTCCGGCAGCTAATCGCGTTGCAGGTCGGCTACATTTAAACGTGTGCGTCTTGTGATTCGCTGAGGAAGACGTTATTCATTTCTTAAGACTCGATAAATACTTAATATAATCGCCCGCCATTTCGGCTCTTTCGTTGACGTTCGCAGAAAGTACACGAAGACATTATTTGCCGCTCAATTATTTGCTGAATTACAATGCGTTTGATTTATTATCATAGGAGCTACGGCATGATAATGTTTAACGATGTGGCAAATAGATTCCTCGTATGGTAGCTCGGCAACGAAAGAACAAAAATGGCGAACGATACTACCTAACTAGACTTTATAGAGCCTTCACTTCCTAAGACGTAAGCAAAGAGGAGGAGTCACGCCGGGAATAACAGCGTCGCAACTATACCTTCACTAATAGTGGTTTCATAAGAGTTCCAGCAAGAGTGAGGTTTACAGCAAGAGCCAGGTCATGACTAATTAAGCACGACGCTTCCAGTGCTTTCTCGTCATTTGTTTTTTTACATAAGATAAAAATACTGTCTGAACTGCATGGAGTTCGTCAGTTTTTCTTTTAAAATACCTAGTCTGCAGTTTCATTTTTGAGGTCAGGATGAGTTTCGAAATGCCGTTTCTAAGCTTGGCAGGGAACATAGAACTACTGGGCAAAACTTTGTTACATATCTCACACTGTGGACGTCCATCAGCAAACTCAGTGAATCCCATGTCCAAATATGAATCACAATATTTTCGTTTTTTAATTCCTTTCACTACTTCTACACTAGGCACCAAAGACTCTGAAGCAGGATCATGTTCAGCATATTCCAAACTCAATCTCAAGGAATTCGCATTATCTTCTTTTAAAGTAAGGTTACAGCTGCTGTTATCCCCCTTTGGCTGAGCACTGGTTGGTAGCTGATAATTCTTGGGTATTACGGAGCCCGTCTAAAGCCACAGTTCCAGTTCAACGAAAGTTTAGCAATCAAATTAACATGCAGGTGTATATATATTTTTTCAGGCAACATAATAGTCAATAGATTGTAGATTCCACGTATCACAATTAACAAACGCTGCCTGCTTGGTATATAAAACATAAAATAAATTTCGAGAATCATTGAGTAGGCCTACTTGGCAAAAAAGAAAGACCGAGATAGTTCCAGTAACGAGTAGCTCTATTATTGGTGCTTCCATCTAGAAAGAAAACGCAAACTATTTTCTGAGAAAGTATTTTCGCTTGATGGAAGTAGTTTGCGTTTTTCTCGCTAGAGATTAGATGGAAGCAGAAATTTTTGTCATCTTCATAACTGCCGCGAACGGAGCCCTGAGAATCACTCGCGGAGCCCCAAGAGCTCCGCGGAGCACACTTTGGGAATCGCTGCTCTAGAGCGAAGTTAAAAAGTAAAGGTGATAGTGCATCTCCTTGCTTTAGCCCACAGTGAATTGGAAACGCATCTGACAGAAACTGACCTATACGGACTCTGCTGTACGTTTCACTGAGACACATTTTAATTAATCGAACTAGTTTCTTGGGAATACCGAATTCAATAAGAATATCATATAAAACTTCTCTCTTAACCGAGTCATATGCCTTATTATTATTATTATTATTATTATTATTATTATTATTATTATTATTATTATTATTATTATTATTATTATTATTTATGAAATTTATTTATTTCAACCAGTAAGGGAAGTGAGACGGTATGCGCCGGTATGGAATAACGCCACTGGTTTCTATGGCCAGAAAACATACCGTTAGTGAAAAAATGACATACCGTCACTGAAAAAATATGATTCGTAAAAATTTGTGTATACATTTCTTCACAGCAAAGAGTACTATCTGTTTGCTTCGTAAATCTAAACCACAGCCTTCTGGAGCTGTATTCAACGTGTATTTAGACACGCTTATTTGATAAGTCAACTTCTGGAATGCTTACAACGATAATATTTCAATATAGAAGGCTATGGTGTGTAGCTTGTAGTGGCCATTGTTGCCAATTTAGTGACTATGCCATTTTTGTTGTTGTACTTTTTAATAATTAAGTAAGGCACGAAGCTCAGTACGTAGGGAATATGCATCCATTGACAGTTGAACTTGCTAGTAGCCAGCCAATACCGCCTCATCACAGACCCCATGTCTAGAAAACAACAAAATGTATTATGCTTTTCGTTATCGTGTTCTTTTGGAAAAATTAACACCTTCCTTCCATTATTGAAATATTAAATACATTACTATAGTATATTTTATAAACTCACCTTGCTGGATCTTTCGGAAGAAGGATAACTCTGGCCTCTTTTTCTTACAATTTATAGCAATACAAACGTCTCTTCCTTGTCCTATATTATTATTCCAATTATTGTATTTTAGCCATTAACATATTATATTACAATCGATAACGAACATTTCACAGTTTACACAGCTTTTCCTTTTCTTCACAACAATGCGAAATACGGCACAGTCTGTTGTTCCTCGTACTCCTAGTCACTAGCCGCTTGGAGCGCTGTATCGCGAGAAATGGAAAAATCACCTCAAGCACGGTCGACTCTACCGAACCTCAAGCTTTGACTGTATGTACTAGACTGTGGTACTTGAACCCACCCAATATTTTCTCAAAGTTGGCGCCACTGTCTACAATGTTTCCTAAGCACAGTACGATGCTCGAAACAACAGATCACTCTTTCACCAACTGAACTGCAGTTTTTGTGGGCTCAGAGCTTTCATGCTTAGTATTTGGTTCCTATTCCTTCCACACCACAACACTTTTAATCATTGCATTTACTGCCCTCTGTCAGTGTCCCATGCGAATATGGTGTTTCGACATCACTTCTGTAGAAGTGTTTATTTTTCATTTTCCACTAGTGTAGATTAAAAGGGGTTCCTCGGTGAGAAAAAGTTTGAGAAACACTGATTTAGAACAATTAAGGCACGTTTTGATGCACAGTCAAGTTTTCTAATATCGATTACTTTTCACATTTTTTCATTACCTCCATTCATACAAGTAATTTGTATTAAACTTAATAAATATAAAATGACTAGTCATATTCCATATTAAGTAGTGTTGTTGGATTTAATCGATTAATCGATCATTTCTGTTGTAAGATTAATCGGTCAAAAAAATTTAATCGAATAATCGAGTCGATTAAAATTAATCGGTTGTAGTTGATATTAATTATTATTTTGTTAATACAAAATCATAAATTCCGACAATATTTTTCTCTCGGAAATTGCTTACTTAAAAGCACAATAGTATTGTTATTTTCTAACTGTAAACCAGGTAGCGTAGGGAAAAGTTTTGCACAAACACTTCAGAAAGAGATGGAGATATGTGGAAAGCGACCTAGTCTCCCTCTATTGAAAGTTGAAACACAATGCGAAACCCTTATTAAGTTTTATGCTTTTCCAAGGAAACTTTCACCTTGTTGTCAGCTCATCTTCCCAGCATATGAAATACATACTTTTCTGGGATTCGTCCCCCTCATCCCTTATAAAATAGCCATGTCTACACTGTGTGCAAGTGAGAGCGTAACTACCTTCTAAAATCTGGTAATTCGATTACAATAGGGGCCAGTCTTCTGTTTCGACCGCTGTAGTTTTGCAGTTGCAGTTTCTGTACTGAGTTTGTATAATATGAAGTTTGTTTCTTTAGTTTGATAAAGAAAAAAAATCAGTTTTCTGTGGTTTGTGAAAAGTGTAAATTCCATTATGTCATATGAGAATTTGAGAGGTAAACTCGGTGAAATGTTTGGATTTAAATTGAACGATCGTGGAGAAGTTCTTGACAGAAAAAAAAAGTTTTTTCGTGTTTAGTGATGCAGGAAACATTGTTACTAAACGTAGAGCGGCACTTAATTCGGAGCATGTGAATGAACTCACATGTTTAAAGTCATGGATGAAGCAGTATTAACTAGGTGAGTTGTTATTTTTTGTTATTTATGTTTGTCTAAAAAATTCCCGGAGAAATTGACACAATAAATTATAAGCCTCCTTAATAAATATGTTAGTAAGTGATTAAAATAGTTGTTTTGTAATATAACGATGCAATATATACAGATATACAACATTTAATAGTTATGCTTATCACCGAACACAAGTTAAATTTAACAATAATTATGTATTACAGTAATATTAAAACATTTTTTCAACTCGATCAAAACTCGATTAATCTCTCGATTAATCGAGTAAGTTCAAATAGTTAATCGATTAAATATTTCAATCTACCAACAGCACTTATATTAACCATACCCTGTTCATAATTTGGAATATTCAATTCATTTGTTTATTGAACAAGAAACACATATAATTACTAAAGATCATCTATTTCAAGAAAGAAACATTGATATTAATTACAATATTTATATTCTTACTTATTTTGTGAGGCATTGAAGATATTTGCATTAATAAATTGTCTTCTTTAAACCTGAGACTTTTGAAATCCTATTTTTATGCTTGTTATGGAATAAATGACTACTTACATTTCATACAGAAGTAGTTCTTTTTAGGATTTCCAGCACAGACTACATGATCCATAGCCTTTCCGCCATATGTATAATGCTAACATAGCACCGTACAAGACAGGGGTGTCCTGGTTGGGGCAAGTTACCTGGTTGAGATTTTTCCGGGGTTTTCCCTGGATCCATTAAGAGCAAATGCTGGGTAACTTTCGGTTCTGGACTCTGGACTGATTTCGCCGACATTATCACCTTCATCTCATTCAGACGCTAGATAACCATAGCAGTTGATAAAGTATCGTAAAATAACCAATTAAAAATACGCAGGTGTGATCTCATAGCATTCATATAGAGCGCGGAATAACAAATTTACTTGAACATAATTTTTTCTCTTCAAAGAAGATCAAATAGTAATTTGTGTAACTAGTGTATAATCTTGATAATTATGGCACATTGAATTTTTAACTTTCACGAGTGTTTATAATGAAGATTATACACGTGTTACTTACAACGTTTTATGCTATTCTAGCATTAAAATATGTAAAAAAACTATTATAAATTTACAAAATGTAATGTTATGACGTAGTAGAGACATGAGTACTGAATATGACTTAATATATCGCATGGTTGCTAAGTAACCGTTTCTAAGACAATGTTATTCCGTATTTTGTTATTGTTTTGAAGATGTTTCTTACAGGAGCGTTGTATAAAATTATATTGTGAAGGCGGTGATGACGTCATGGAATACTAGTTGCTAGGTAGCCTTTTCTGGCACCAGTGCCAGAATTAGCCAATTGTGCACGATTTATAACGTCATAACGAGCGTGTTTTATTGTTAGGATTGCATAAATATGTTTCCCCATAAGATACATTGATAAGATTTTAAATAACTCATTTTCCTTTAAATTCTTGGTATTACTATAGAGATCTAAACATACGAGTAGTTCACGGTGGCAATTTGCAGTGGCGTAGCATGAAATTTTGAGCAGGGGAAGCTAACTCAAATTGTCTTCCATGTACAGTAGTGGCAAAAAAACCGGAACGACCCTTGTAGCTGATTTCAGAGCCTTGCCACTACTGTACATATGAGAAAACGTATTGCAAAAATACAGTCTTAAAATAAATAGTAGTAATGTCAGCAGTCCGAAGATTGGTTGGAACCTCGTAAGTAACACCGATAAGGCATGACCTCAAATGGTACGTAGTAAAATATGATTTCACTTTTTACACATATCTCTAACAAATAGACACGTATACGTATAACATTAGCTCACTCCCTGTCATATATTTTAGAGAAAGCACAATATTAACGGTCAATAAATACAGTATTAGTAATTATTACGTAAGTATGCGTCTGTCTTGGTTGTGCCCTTCACTGATAGCAAGGGAGTCGGTCGTTTTTTAAATCACACTTTTGTTCGTAAGTCAGTCTTGAAAATGTAATTGTCTTAAACATTCAAGTAAATTGGTGTCAGGAACTGTTATTTCACTCATTATTTATGATATCAGCCACAATGCACACTAACACTTCTACTAAACACAACTCACGAAAGGGATAACACGGAAACTATAGTAATATGCGTTACAAGAGCGGTATGTTGACGTTTTCATGTTCGAGGAAAAGATTGAAAAAGCGAAACGTAGTTGAGCTTTTTAATTTCCGAGAACATGAAAACAAACATACCGCTCGTGTATCGTACATTATTTTGTGCGAAGATCGTTTATTACATACCTGAAAGAGGAATTTCTAATTAGTTGCAATGAAATCTCCATCTTGGTTTCTGTTCAATGACGGCAACTTTGGAAAACGAATATATCTATCTTCAACATTGTTGCTATAAAATGTTTTCTGTGTTTACTATACTCCAGCAGGCCGTGATATACGTCTGTCTTCCCCCAGTCTATAAATGCGAACTTAAAACAAACGGTAAGGTTATGTAATGATTTATTTTTCATTTTAATATTTTAACAATATTATTTATGTAACATATTGCAGTAATAACATCGGCATCTGGAATCTTGTTGATTTTTTCACGGCTTCCTTAATGTTACTTGCATTACAAATGCAGTAACTTTAGTGGAATTGTAGAGTTTACTTAATTTTTGCAAATATTTAAAAACAATAATTAACAGAGCAATTTAGGTGAAATTGCAGTGGTAAGTTTCCAATTTATAATTATTACTATGTTAAACGTCTCTAAAAATAATATGTTAAAAGCCTAAAGCAGTAAAATGAATGTCGCGCTTAAGCGGTAAGAAGAGGGAAATTGTTATGTGTGTTACGTTGGGAATACTGAATGTGGTATTTCACACTTACCGCGTATTGGTTTTTGTGTGGAAAGCAAGCAAGTACGCACGATCTCGCACAAAATTCTTTTCAATGTTAAGCTAGCTTCTTGCGAGCCTTACGACCAGGGTAGTTTTCTTAGAAAGAGATGGAAAACCTGCGGGATGGGTTACACAGAAGAATGAGGGGATTGGAAGCTGGTGTGTGCAGGCTTCATGTTTACTGCTGCATCACAAATCATCCTAAGCTGCCGCATCACAATATTTAACGCGTAAATATAAATTGTATTAAAATTAATAAATAATTTTGTTCATAAACTGCAGGTTTATTATGAAATTATTATTAACTGGGGAAGCTGAGCCTTTTAGCTTACATTGACGCTACGCAATTTGTAGCCCAAGCCAGACCCATGTCAACCTCTGCAGTCTAGTCGTAGTATCTGTTCTCGGATTCGAAGCCGGCAGAGGACGATAAAATCCTAAGTATGGCTACTGCAAGACAGAGGGTCCGTGTCGTAGATTTACTACAAGTAACAGAACTATTCCTGATATAGGACTCCTACCAAATTTTTAGGCCATTTCTCGCCCATGTTGATTCCCGGTGCTGAATAAGATCTGTATATGAAAGTGTCGTTATAAACTTTTGTTATTAAAGGCCCTCATAAACTGAGTTGTCTCAGATTTCCTTATTGCAGACACACTATACTCGTAGTCTACACTAAGACAGAATCCCTTGTCTGCAGTTATCATAGACCTGTCGTCTGATGAAGTGTTATCACTAACAGCTGTTTCCGTCGCACTATCATTGCCGCCATTACTGTCGTTAGCGCTATGCACTGTTCCACATTCGCACCCGGAGTCAACTCCATTTCATGAGTGCGTCCCTATGCCAATATACAGAGTAAACCGAAGTAATGTCATTAACTTCAAGGAGTTATTCTTTGAGATATTTCAAACGAAAATAGTACATTATGCAACGAGCCTATAATGGTAGTAATTAAGACGCGAGTATGTTTGTTTATGAAACGAGTGCAAGCGAGTTTCATAATTTACATACGAGCGTCTTAATTACCATTATAGGCAAGTTTCATACGACTTTTTATGCTCGACCATATTTCTAACTTGAAATTATTCAGAAGTATTCATTTTATTCGTATCTAACAGAAGAGCGGAAATGACCTTGTGCATAGCTCGTAAATTGTGAGATGTGCGCAGACGCGAAAGTATTAATTTTTTCCGAGGAACAATAATGTCATTGACCTTGATATAATCTGAGAATAACATGAACTAATTTTGATACAACCTGGAAATTGATTTAGAATTGAAAAACGAGACGACAAATTGAATTTATTTGAATATTATATACAATTAACGCTAATTATTATAGTAACAGAACATAACCTTCTGCGACAGTATTGGATTTCCAGCCTCCGTGACGTTTCCCTCGTCTTTCGATTGCATATCCGAGAATAATCGAAAACCTGAACTTTAATGAATAGGTGTACTTTAATGACATGCATTAAAGGACGCTACCAGGTGAATAATTACTACATTTCAGCATGGTCGAGCATAAAGTTTAATACAACATCATTTAAGAAGCACGAATTAAAATAATAACAAATATGGAACATTTCAAGAAGTAGCCTACATAAAAAACATTAATATTTTCATGTCCTTACTATCATTTAAGAAGCACGAATAAGTCTCTTATGATTCTCAAGTTTATGTTCAATTATATGCATTAGTTACTGACCATTTCTATAGATATATATTTTTAAATGCCTCTGACAATTATCTCTTTAATAGCCTATTCCTTACCTTGGGTCTTATAGGACGTTGTAAATCTTTAATGTTTTCTCCATTATTGAAACGTTAGAACCATCGTTAAGCTATACTTACTTACTTACTTACTTACTTACTTACTTACTTACTTACTTACTTACTTACTTACTTACTTACTTACTTACTTACTTACTTACTGGCTTTTAAGGAACCCGGAGGTTCATTGCCGCCCTCACATAAGCCCGCCATCGGTCCCTATCCTGAGCAAGATTAATCCAGTCTCTATCATCATATCCCACCTCCCTCAAATCCATTTTAATATTATCTTCCCATCTACGTCTCGGCCTCCCCAAAGGTCTTTTCCCCTCTGGCCTCCCAACTAACACTCTATATGCATCTGGATTCGCCCATACGATCGTTAAGCTATACGCTCACTAACGACACCTTCTCCCTCGAATTCACATATGTTTTGATCCGCGGCAGAAGCTTTATAATCATGTTTCCAGTAGTGCTTTAGAAGGACTTTAATCTCAAACGTTATCTCTATTTTATATTTTTGTGTTAACAATAAAATTGACGGCTGTCATACGCTCACAATACACAATAATGACGATAGCGTCCTGTAAACTGCATTTTCCAGCTAAATAAAATCGTTACAATCTTACAAAACAACAAACTTAAAAAACCACTTTACTAATGAGACGACCTATAGTCCCGTCGCTCTAATTTCCGGCAGCCAATCGCGTTGCAGGTCGGCTACATTTAAACGTGTGCGTCTTTTGATTCGCTTATGAAGACGTTATTCATTTCTTAAGACTCGATAAATACTTAATATAATCGCCCGCCATTTTGGCTCTTTCGTTGGCGTTCGCAGAAAGCACACGAAGACGTTATTTGCCGCTCAATTATTTGCTGAATTACAGTGCGTTTGATTTATTATCATAGGAGTTACGACATGATGATGTTTAACGGTGTGGCAAATAGATTCCTCGTATAGTGGCACGGCAACGAAAGAACAAAAATGGCGAACGATACTACCTACCTAGACTTTATAGACGTAAGCAAAGAGGAGGAGTCACGCCGGGAATAACAGCGTCGCGACTATAATAGTAAATATTAAGTAGACTATTAAAAAGTCTTAATATATCAAATAAGATGTGTATATATATATATATATATATATATATATATATATATATATATATATATATATGAGATTCTCTATTACATAATGTCAAACGATGTATTCTCATGTTCTTTCGGATAGCTCATTTGACCTCACTAGTTAGTTATTAGCCGATAATCTATACTAATAATAAATCTGTAACCCAAATTCTTCTGGTAATTTCCGCTTTTCCAAAAATAATTGGTGTTAACATGTGTAATTAATCATCCTGAAACCAAAAATTGCTCTTCTGAAATTTTTGTTTGTATGTCTGTATGTTTATTGTCTTTTCACGCGATAATGGCTGAACCCATTTAGATGAAAATTAAGTTCGTCCTAACTTAGATTATAGGCTATATGATTTTAGATTCATTTTATTTTCCACTGTTTCTTATTCTGACCAGTTTTATTTTATTTTTCTATTTTAGATGCATTTTATTTTCCATTGTTTCTTATTCTCAAGAATTTTATTTTATATTTTTTTAGATACATTTTATTTTCCATTGTTTCTTATTTTGATCGGTTTTATTTTATTTCTTTTTTATTTTAGATGCGTTTTATTTTCTATTGTTTCATATTCTGACCGATTTTATTTTATTTTACTATTTTAGATGCATTTTATTTTTCATTGTTTCTTATTCTGACCGATTTATTTTAGTTTTCTAATTTAGATGCATTTTATTTTCAATTGTTTCTTATTCTGAAGAATTTCATTTTATTTTCCTATTTTAGATGAGTTTGATTTTCAATTGTTTCTTACTTTGACCGGTATTATTTTATTTTTTTTTTTATTTTAGAAGCATTTTATTTTCCATAGTTTCTTATTCTGACCGATTTCATTTTATTTTTCTATTGTAGCTACATATCCGATTCTTATTCTGACCGGTTTTATTTTATTTTTCTATTTTAGATTCAATTTATTTCCGATTACTTCTTATTCTGACCGATTTTATTTCAGTTTTCTATTTTAGATTCAATTTATTTCCGATTACTTCTTATTCTGACCGATTTTATTTCAGTTTTCTATTTTAGATGCATTTTATTTCCGATTATTTCTTATTCTGACCGATTTTATTTTAGTTTTCTATTTTAGATTCATTTTATTTCCGATTATTTCTTATTTTGACCGATTTTATTTTAGTTTTCTGTTTTAGATTCAATTTATTTCCGATTATTTCTTATTCTGACCGATTTTATTTTAGTTTTCTATTTTAGATTCAATTTATTTCCGATTATTTCTTATTCTGACCGATTTTATTTTAGTTTTCTATTTTAGATGCATTTTATTTCCGATTATTTCTTATTCTGACAGATTTTATTTTAGTTTTCTATTTAGATGCATTTTCTTTCCGATTGTTTCTTATTCTGGTCGGTTTTATTTTAGTTTTTATATTTTTTAACTTCTCTCATTTTGATTTGCTTTTCCATTTTTTTTTACTCATTTATTTTAGTTACTTTTCGCTTTTGGACTCCTTTCATTTTATATTGATTTCACTTCTAGAATCCTTTTATTTTCAAACCGTTTTCATACAACCGTTTTTTGTTTTGTTTAATATTGACTTGTATAATCATTTTAATTCAGATTGTTTTCAGATTCTGACTCCTCCTATTCAAACCGTTTTCATATAACCGTTTTTTGCTTTGTTTAATATTGACTTGTATAATCATTTTATTTCAGATTGTTTTCAGATTCTGACTCCTCCTATTTAAATTACACTTTCAGACTCCTTTTCTTTTTCTCTAGATTGCTATTATATTCTGTATTCTTTTAGTTTACTTAGAGATCACTTGTACATTCCTTTTGTTTCATGTAAGCATTATTACATGCAAATGGATAAATAACAATAACATGAGTGGAATATTCTCATAAGCTTATTTACAGTATACCAGGTAACTGTTAAGTGTGGACTGGACATAAGAATGGCTGTAATTGAAATTTCTTTTAAAATTACGTTTTCCAAAAAGAGTCTGTCTCTGAATAAGTCCACTATGAAAAGAGGAGAAGTCGAATTGTACAGTAGAACCTAGCTTCTCCCATAGATGTGCAAGATATGTGATACTACTAGTTGCACAAGAAAGCCCTGCTTGGCACTTAGCCTATTTACTTGCTTGAGGCTTTTAAGGAACCCGGAGGTTCATTGCCGCCCTCACATAAGTCCGCCATCGGTCCCTCTCCTGTGCAAGATTAATCCAGTCTCTATCATCATATCCCACCTCCCTCAAATCCATTTTAATATTATCTTCCCATCTACGTCTCGGCCTCCCCAAAGGTCTTTTTCCCTCCGGTCTCCTAACTAACACTCTATATGCATTTCTGGATTCGCCCATACGTGCTACATGCCCTGCCCATCTCAAACGTCTGGATTTAATGTTCCTAATTATGTCAGGTGAAGAACGCTGTATGGAATTAGCCTACAGCATGTTTTATGTCCCGTCTTCATTTGTCAGTGGGTCTAAAACATATTTGTCTCATTATTATTATTATTATTATTATTATTATTATTATTATTATTATTATTATTATTATTATTGTAACGGCGGCCGGGTAGCTCAGTTGGTATAGCAGCTGGCTACGGACTGGAAGGTCCGGAGTTCGATCCCAAGTGGTGATGGGATTTTTCTCGTTGCCAAACTTCCAGAATGGCCCCGAGGTTCACTGAGCCTCCTATAAAATTGAGTACCGGGTCTTTCCCGGGGATAAAAGGCGGTCAGAGCGTGGTGCCGACCACACCACCTCATTCTAGTGCCGAGGTCATGGAAAGCATGGGGCTCTACCTCCATGCCCCCAAGTGCCTTCATGGCGTGTGACGGGGATACCTTTACCTTTATTATTATTGTAACTCGATTATTATTGTTATTCATAGCTTATTTCATTGAAGTCATTATACAGACTTATAAATCTTATAGCCATTATTTTCATTTTTATTTTTATTTATTTATTTATTTATTTATTTATTTATTTATTTATTTTATTTTATTTTATTTTATTTATTTATTTATTTATTTATTTATTTATTTATTTATTTATTTATTTATTTATTTATTTATTTATTTATTTATTTATTTATTTATTTATTTATTTATTTATTTATTTATTTATTTTAGTTTTTAATTTATTTTATTATTTTTATTTATTTATTTTTATTCATCCATCCATTCATTCATTCATTCATTCATTCATTCATTCATTGAGTCTTTCAGCCATTCACTCACTCTCTTACTCATTCACTAATTTATTTATTATAAATTAACCTAATTATCTATTTTATTTATCTATTTATTAAATTAAATTTATTGGTATAATTGTACAATAAATCCAGACAACAGTATAAAGAAGATACTGTGTCCAGATGTTTTAAATGGGCAGGGCATGTAGCACACATCAGTTCAGAAATCATTGAATAGACTGTTAGTTGGAAGACCTGAGGGAAAATGGGTAGGCCGAGACGTAAATGGGAAGATAATATTAAAATGGACTTGAGGGAGGTGGGATATTATGGTAGAGACTGGATTAATCTTTCTCGGGATAGGAACTGATGGCGGGCTTATGTGAGGAGGGCAATGAACCTCCGGGTTCCTTAAAAGCCATAAGTAAGTCGAGACTCAATCTGGCCAAAATAAAATATTAACAAAACATCGTATGGACCTCATAAGCTTAATTAGGTATCATGAACTATTTAATTTTGAAATTACGTTCGTGCGGTGAGGTTTCAGAGTTAAGCACTCATCAAATATAAGAACTCAAAAGTTTTGTTGAATTCCATTTGTAAACGTCTATATTATTAATATATGAGGCGTTCAGAGCAAAAGTGGTGTAAGTCGAAATTGGGTAATGAGATTTGAAGTAAAAATTCTGTAAAATACAGCGCAAAGTAGCAAGTTCTTCTGACAACATAGTGGCTTAGAAAATGATACAAAAGTTATAGATCTGTATCTTATGAATTAGGCCTAACACCTGAACAGGAACAACACGTTGCAAGATTATAGCTAATCCCATGGATTATAAATTTATCGGGGATAAGTGTCAGATGTACCGCAACCCTGACAACTCAGAACAGTGGCTCGATCCACGTCAGCCTGCCGAAGTCGTCGTTAAACAAAATCGGTTCGACCCCAAAGTAATGTTATGTGTCTGGTGGGAGTTCGTTCCAAAGGGATATGCAGATCTTTATTCCCAACAGCTAGAACGAATTCATGAAGTTTAGGGAGAGGGATACCCGCACTAGTTTATCCAAATAGAATTCTCTTGTAACAGGACATACCCCTCGAACAAGCAGAGGAAAAATCCAGGAATTTGGGGGAATCGAACTGCTATCACATCCGGCATATTAAGCCCCGATCTTCATTCATTCATTCATTCATTCATTCATTCATTCATTCATTCATTCAGTCGTAATAATAATAATAATAATAATAATAATAATAATAATAATAATAATAATAATAATGCCTTATTTTTTCTGACAGAGTTAAGGCCGTGAGACTTTCTCTTTCACTCAACCAGAGGATAAAAAGGAAATACATGACGCATAGAGTTCTGCCCAAGGCCAGGTCTTTCACTACAAACTCAGCATTCTCCAGTATTTCCTATTTTCTGCCTTCCTCTTTGTCCCCTCATATGATCCATATATCTTAATGTCGTCTATCATCTGATATCGTCTTCTGCCCCGAACTCTTCTCCCGTTCACCATTCCTTCCAGTGCATCTTTAAGAAAGGTAGTTTCTTTTCAACCAGTGGCCCAACCATTATTCCTTTTCCTCTTTCTGATCAATTTTAGCACCATTCTTTCTTCATCCACCCTTTCCAACACAGCTTCGTTTCTTATTCTATCTGTCCACTTCACATACTCCATCATTCTCCATATCCAAATTTCAAATGCTTCTAGTCGCTTCTCTTCACTTCATCGTAATATTTCTGCCCCATACAATGCTACACTCCACACAAAGCACTTCACTAGTGTCTTCCTTAGTTCTTTCTTCAGAGGTTCTGATCTTGCGCCTTCAGATTACCTGTGGTGGCTGAAGACCATAGACTCTAATGGCTTTTACTTCGAAGATTAGGTTAATTTCTTGTCGCAACACACTCCCACTAAAATAATTTTGCTTCAACATCGATATTACTTGTAAGGCATATCTGTATATTACGATTTTCCTGTCTGTGTTTTAAGTACAAGAGCGGTTTCCGTGTCTCGCTCAAAATAAATCGACCCTCCCTCATAATTGTTTTGGGATGATAGTTGTATCCAAGAAAAGCACTTGAAAAACATCAGGCTACATATCGACTCAAGTCACAATAGTCTAAACTTACGTTTCTATAATATTGGGTCGAAAATTTGTACTTACCAGTAAAGGCTCGTTCACAATAAACCAGAAACGAGAATCGGAACGAAAACGAAACGGTAAAGTTGTTAAAATGTGTACATTTAAATGTAAGCGTTCACAATTAACGAAAAGCTTGCCGGAGCCCGGGATCGGGAACGGAGAGTTGGCTAAGTTTCAACTTTGGCGTTCACGTTTCCGATCACAGCCCACTAGATTCATTCTATTGCCATCTAAAAGCTATTTTTTCGTTATATGTAGCAAGAAGACCGTGACATAACCTATGCATTATTTTGTTCTGTGCTTTGCATCATGGAGCAAGTTTTATTGGATGAGATTCTAATATTGAGTGTTGAGGAAAACCCTCACGTTTACAAAAAGCGGCGCGCCTCGTATAAATGAAGGAGAATACGTGGCTTTCAATAGCTGCGTCTTTGAACACCGATCGTAAGTGAATCGTATTTTATTACTGTATTGGTTGTATGACACACTACATATTCACGCTTCAATTCAATAACTACTGTTGTGTTCATTTTTGTTCTATTACAAAGTTTCTTCTCTAATTATTTTACGTTATGGTAGACTTAAAATAGGTTGTGATAATAAAGATGCATGGGCATATTTATAGTACCGTACCTAATGAAATGTTTAAGTTGAAATTTCGAAGTTGGTTAACCTGTGTTTAACTCATGAGAGAACCCATTGGTCAATTATACACAAATAACATCAGAATGCGTAATATCGACTTTACATATAATTATTGACATGCATATCGATATGCATAGTCGTCTATGTTCTCGGTTTATTGTGAATCAAAAATTTTCATATTCACGTCCTCTGCTTCTCGTTTTCATTCTGGTTCTCGTTACCGGTTTATTGTGAACCAGCCTTAAATTACATAAGTCAGGCGAAGAACTACCCATCCTACACAGTCGAGAAAACTGAAGATGTCATTCTATAATGGTAACTATTTTACACTGTGAACATAAAAGTCCATAACGAAAAATGTCGCCTCATAAAATTTGAAGGGTGCATGGAATTATATACGATTAGTCAGCGAGTACTGGGGGAGTATTAAGGGAGGGGCTAGGGCATTCTTATCCTGAGGCTGAGATTTTGATGCTGATAAAGACACAAACAAGATACGCGCTCCTCTGCAGACACTTTATCCGCTGAGCTGCAGCGTAAAGTGATGGCATTTCCTTTGAGAGAAGCTGGGGCGAAGCCCCGGGAAGTCCCGTGACGAGAACATGGGGTGAAGGAAGGGATGGCCACGACCCACCCTTCGACTGGATCCCTTCCCCGCATAAATAAAGATGAGATATTTTATGGGTACTTAGAATCCGAGTGCATTGTCGCTGCGCCGATCAAGTCGTTCGCGGCGGAGTTGCAACATGTCCGACAAACAACACCCCCCCCCCCACCCACGGCCTGCTGCCCATCCATCATACAGAGATGCACTCAAATCCCGAGGCTTTGCATGAAGATTAAGAGTGTATTCAATTTTACGTAAATAGTTTATCTACCAGTCGCACAACCCTTAACCTGGAGGACCTGTTAAGGTAAGCGTTCACTACATCGTATCGCACTCATCGGACGAATCGCACGGATCGGAAAAAGACTATCTTTGCTGTAATTGTTATGTAACCGCGTTCACTACATCGTATCGCACTCATCGGACGAATCGCACGGCTCGGAAAAATACTATCTTTGCTGTAATTGTTATGTAACCGCGTTCACTACATCGTATCGCACGCATCTGACGAATCGCACGGCTCGGAAAAAGACTATCTTTGCTGTAATTGTTATGTAACCGCGTTCACTACATCGTATCGCACGCATCGGACGAATCGCACGGCTCGGAAAAAGACTATCTTTGCTGTAATTGTTATGTAACCGCGTTCACTACATCGTATCGCACGCATCGGACGAATCGCACGGCTCGGAAAAAGACTATCTTTGCTGTAATTGTTATGTAACCGCGTTCACTACATCGTATCGCACTCATCGGACGAATCGCACGGCTCGGAAAAAGACTATCTTTGCTGTAATTGTTATGTAACCGCGTTCACTACATCGTATCGCACGGATCGGAAAAAGACAATCTTTGATGTAATTGTTATGTAACCGCGTTCACTACATCGTATCGCACGGCTCGGAAAAAGACTATCTTTGCTGTAATTGTTATGTAACCGCGTTCACTACATCGTATCGCACTCATCGGACGAATCGCACGGCTCGGAAAAAGACTATCTTTGCTGTAATTGTTACGTAACCGCGTTCACTACATCGTATCGCACGCATCGTCTCTCGGAAAATCCGTCCACGTTTCTCGGATGAGCAACTTTTCCGATGCGTGCAATCATGGCCTCCTTTAATAAATCAATTTTAATTGCTCGACTGTTACTATTATGTTGTGCCATGTTCAGTGTCGCGCCAAAATGGCAGACGGAAAAACTTATTTTGCTTGTAGAAAATTGCGAAGGATTATATAAATTGAGGCGTTCCCATTACAGTAATCAAGTCATTTCTTACATATATAGTATGTGACCAATATTTCTTTCGTTTCTTCCTCTTCAATTAAGACGCATGAAGCAATTACAAATTCTTATTCGTTAACAGACGTAATTAATAGACCTAACCTCAACTCCTCTGCTTTCAGCAATGTCAATATCGTACGACGTCATGTTTTAAACAGCTGATAGGGGAATCCGATGAGGCGATGAGGTGAAGCCGTTACAGTGACGCACTGCACTTAAAATATCCGTTGCGTGCGATTCGTACGGGGAGTGCGATACGATGTAGTGAACGCTTACCCTTAAGGTTTAACTGACATTCCTATGGGTATTATTTGGGAGTAAGAGGGATGAAGTTGCAGAAGAATGGAGAAAGTTACACAACGCAGACCTGCACCGATTGTATTCTTCAGCTAATAGAATTAAGGACATTAAATCCAGACTTGAGATGGACAAGGCATGTGGTACGTATTGGTGAAACCAGAAATGCGTGTAGAGTGTTAGTTGGAAGACCTGGGGAGGCCGAGACGTAGATGGGAGCATAATATTAAAATGAATTTATCCACACCTGTGGAGTAACGGTCAGCGCGTCTGGCCGCGAAACCAGGTGGCCCGGGTTCGAATCCCGATCGGTACAAGTTACCTGGATGAGGTTTTTCCGGGGTTTTCCCTCAACCCAATACGAGCAAATGCTGGGTAACTTTCGGCGCTGGACTCCGGACTCATTTCACCGGCATTATCACCTTCACTTCATTCAGACGCTAAATAACCTAGATGTTGATACAGCGTCGTAAAATAACCCAATAAAATATAAAAAAATAAAATAAAATAAAAAATGAATTTGAGGGAGATGGGACGTGATGCTAGGGATTGAATTAATCTTGCTCAAAATAGGGACCGGGCTTACGTGAGGGCGGCAATGAACCTCCGGGTTCCGTAAAAGTTCGCTACTTAGGTGTAAATTTTTCTGACATTTTGTATATTCGATTCCCTAACCGTTTCAAATGTAAATCATTTTACCTTTTAGGTGTATTTCCAAATTATATGTAATACGCTTTGTCAAATCTGGCAACCTTTTCATAAGGGAAGCTAAATTTATTATTATATAAGCCATTTGTAGGGTTACCAGAAGTAAAAAATGAAGAGCAGTAATTTTTCCTGAAAACTCAAGATTTTCCACAAAAATGCAGGACATAAAAATGTGACACTAATTTTGTATAAGCCACCGGCGTGGGACAGTCGGTTAAGGCTCTTGCCTGCCGGTCTGAAGTTGCGCTTGGGCGCGGGTTCGATCCCCGCTTGGGCTGATTACCTGGTTGGATTTTTTCCGAGGTTTTCCCCAACCGTAAGGTAAATGCCAGGTAATCTAAGGCGAATCCTCGGCCTCATCTCGCCAAATACTCGCTATCACCAATCTCATCGACGCTAAATAACCTCGTAGTTGATACAGCGTCGTTAAATAACCAACTAAAAAATTGAGGAAATGTACGTTCTGGAAATACACTAATCGAGATCGAAAGCTGCTTCCGCATCCTGTAATCGATATTTTTCTATGATCGAAGCACTACGGCCTGCTAGATCACAATTTTATTCGATGTTCTTTGGTCATACTGTAGATTCGATTGCGATGTGTGATAAAATGTTAGTATCACTTAGGCCTACATTATGACGTACATCGCGCGAAAATTTATGTTCTTATGTCCAGTAGCATTAAAAGCTATACAATGTACGATTTTTTCCAATGCCTGGCCGGACGCAGGACACATACCTAAAAAGCAGGACATGTCCGGCGAAATCCGGAAATCTGGTGACCCTACCCTTTTGGAAGTTATTATTATTCCATTTTGAATCTTGCGTACACCACTTTTAGCACTTGAATATAATTAATTGATGAACTAGTGGACTTACTCGTGTTAAATATGTATTATTTGTCCGGCTTACAGCTGTTTCAGTGCTTTACGCACCATCATCAGAGCCTACTAGATCGCGGCGTCATCTCGAACTTCTCTGCCTGTTAGGAGGGTGTGTTTTATTGTTGGAATGTGTTGAAGTGTGCATACTAGCAGAGATATTTTTACACAACATAGAACAAACATACATACTCAACAATGAACACAACAAGTATGCAGACAACATAATATACTGGCACAGATATGTAGACGATATACTCATACTATACAAAGGGAACAAAAGACAAATACACAAACTACACCAATACATAAACAAATTACACCCAAAACTTCAATACACACTAGAACTTGAAAACAACAACTCCATAAATTTCCTAGATATCACCATAACAATAATCGACAACAAACACACCTTCAAAATATACAGAAAACCAACCACCACCACCACACACATACACAACACATCTAACCACCCCACACAACACAAACATGCTGCATTCAGGACAATGGTACACAGATTACTCAACATACCCATGAACCAACAACACTACAATGAAGAAGTGAACACAATCAAATACATAGCACAAGAAAACGGATACAATCCAAACATAATAGACAACATCATAAGGAAGACAAATCAAAAACTTAACAAACACAAAAATACACAAAACACAACACAAACACAAGAACACAAGAAATACATCACACTAACATATGAAAACAAAAGCACACATAAGATCGCATCTTCATTCAGAAAACAGAAATACAACATAACATACAGAACAGAAAACACACTACAAAGACATCTCAACACACAAAAAACACAAACAAATAAATACGACCACACAGGTGTATACAAACTCACATGTAATAGTTGCGACAAGTCCTACATAGGACAGACAGGCAGATCATTCCAAACACGCTACAAAGAACACATTAAAGCTATAACCAGAGGACACAACACATCTACATACGCCGATCACATAACCAATACTAACCATACATACAATAACATAAATACGGACATGGAAATCCTACACACACAACCCAAGAACCAAAACTCAACATACTAGAACAATACGAAATATACAAACACACTAAAACACACCCCGATCAAATCCTAAACACACAGATCAATTTCAGTACACACACACTATTCGACTCCACACTTCAACAACTTCCAACAATAAAACACACCCTCCTAACAGGCAGAGAAGTTCGAGATGACGCCGCGATCTAGTAGGCTCTGATGATGGTGCGTAAAGACTGAAACAGCTGTAAGCCGGACAAATAATACATATTTAACACGAGTAAGTCCACTAGTTCATCAATTTATTATTATTATTATTATTATTATTATTATTATTATTATTATTATTATTATTATTATTATTATTACTACTACTTTTCGGAGAAGAACAAAATGGCTTCCGAAAGGGAAGATCATGTTGCGATGGATATTTTACATTAAAATTATTGATGGAAAAACACAGGGAATTCAACTTAGAAACACATATTGCTTTCATTGATTTGGAAAAAGCATTTGATAGGGTGAACAGAAAATATTATTATTAAATGTATTAGCCACAGACCATGTTCCACAACAACTTATAGCAAACATATACAATATCTATAAAACAAATCTAATTGCAGTAAGGTGTGACAATAAATTATCGCATAGGACAGAAATTCATACAGGAGTAAGACAAGGCTGCGGCCTTTCACCGTTGCTATTTATTATATATATGAATCAAATAATTAGAGAATGGAAACAATTGCCTCATGGATATATACAACTCAATAGACATTACAACTAGATTCATTACTTTTCGCAGACGATTTAGCTCTGGTGGCATCCTCAGAAGATGAATTACAACGTTCAATTTTTAATTTTAACAAAATTGGAATTAAATATGATATGAAAATCAATAAAGAAAAAGTAAAATTATGGCCTTCTGCGGAAAATACCCTGTGCCTAGTAAAATATGTTTAGATTCAAAAATATTAGAAAGGATAAATTATTTTACATATCTCGGATACACATTATCTTTTTTCGATGAAGTAGACATTTCACAGAAAATTTCTAAATACACCAAAACAATGGGAATAATTAACACCATTATGAAACCTTCCCTAGTACAGAGGCATACTAGAATTCGCCTTTACAAGACCTTGGCGAGACCTGTACTTTGTTACGGGAGTGAGGCATGGACATTGAGGAAGAAAGACGAAAGCAGAATAACGGCTAATGAAATGAAATTTATGAGATATACAGCGGGATATACGAAATGGGATCACAAACGCAATGAAGATGTAATGGAAGAATTACAACTAGAACCTGTAATTAATCACGTAAAACATCATCAGAACAACTGGATAAATCATCTGCATCGCATGCATAGAGATAGAATCCCAAAAGTCATGCTCCACTATCGTCCAAACGGGAAGAGATCTCTCGGTCGTCCAAAGAAGCGCTGGATTGAAAATTCAACTGTGAGATCGTAACAGGCCATTTGGCCTAATACTTGAAGGGAAGAAGAAGAAGAAGAAGAAGAAAAAGTAACATTACAACTATTATTTACAAGTCATATTTCTTCCATTACTCTCCCCGGGAATCGAATCATAGACTACTTGGTCGGGTTAATGTGATATGATTGTTTTACTATTTATAAAAGTTGATATTTATAATTGATCCAAGTGCTGGAACGAATTTTTCTCCATTAATGGTAGCCTATGTACATAATGAGTACATGAAGTCATGGAAAACACAATATTCAATAGAGAACAGCGAGGTCCTTAAATAAGAATATATTCTGTAGGCCTGTGTGTGTTAACAGTGATCTAAAACTGTTCTTGAAAATGGCCATAAAGTTATTGAAATATCCGCTCCTGAATATATGGGGCGCTCAGAACACAAGAGAATCAAGTCACAAAAAGAAAGTTTTCAGAAAATTAGACTTAAAGTTCTTTATGTACAGGTAATTACTAGACTTCGTGGAATTGCCACGAGAATCGTAAGGTTTACTGCGCACGCGGTATAGACTGTATGAGAAAGGGGCGTGCAAAGGGTTAAGTATGCCTCTGATGTAAACACTGAGCAGTATACTGCGATTACAATAAAACCTGTATCCTGTATTCAAGAAATATAATGAATGATCATTGAAGTAGGAAATGTCTGAACATGTAAATACACAATTATTTTACAGTGAGATATATTAACTCTTAAAATTTAATGTAAGATACTCACATCATCCTTGAATATGTGCATTGCAGTGAAGAGTTACGTATATTTTGAGCGACTGCAAAGTAACCTCCTCCGATGGTCACTTAAGCAGTTTTTATTTTGGGAAAATGTACGTTCAACATCACACGATGTAATACGTACATATTTGAAGAACGGAAAGTCACTACTTTTTAGTACACCAACTTCAGATGTCTTATCGTGATCTGATGGTACATCATTTATAATACGAAGTTGTGAATAGGCAGAATTTTTAGCAATAATGTTTCTCAAAGTCGGCGTCTATGGCCTCAATTCACGCACATACCGCATAATTGAAGAGCACATATTAGTGCAGTTTTGCACTTACACGAAGCACTTTACAATAGCATTAGTAGGCTACCTTAAGCATTTTTACAACACAAGTTCTCTGCTAGAACTGCAGTTACAACTCCCAATTATTCTTACAGAAAGAGTCAAGGAAAATGTAAAATGTAACTAAATACGTTAACGTAACATAGAGAATTAATAAAAACTAGCCGTACCCGTGCGCTCCGCTGCACCCGTTAGAAATAAATATAAAGTAATTACATAATTAAAATAGGACGTTTGATCCAGGGAACATTCCTGTTTGATAGAAGGATAAATCGTTTATTATGTTACTTAATTTAAATTGTATTTGCATAATTAAAATGCGATCATTTTGATCCAGAGAGCACTCATTTGGTCATAAAAATTATTTTAGGAAATACAGGAAACGAATGTACAGAATAGCCTATCAAGTTTTCTGTGCATAAGAAGCTATTTTAATCATACCTGTCCTCGATTCACTCAGAAGTTACTGTAATAACATTATAGCATTATGTCCATATAGAGAAACTACACTTTCCAATGGTGAATTAATAATTAATTATACAAATCGGTTAATTTAGCTTCCGATATTACTTCATACAAACATTCTCTGTAGGCTATGTTTCATAGCTTTGGATTGTTGTGTCCAAGGCCCCTTATAGACGAAGTCATTTGTTTTTTAATTCATTACACGGCCTTAGATGGCAGTTATTTTAATTTTAAAACTCATTTATCTCATTAAATATCAGTCCTATCAAAATTTTTCAAGGAATAAAACTTATCGAAAATTATTTTTAAAGAAACTTTTGTTATGTAACAATTTTCACAGAAATCAATAATAAGCGAGATATTTCAATTTATTTAATTCAGGTCCCCTTATAACCCCCCTTTTAAATAATGTATTTTGAATGCCATATAGCCTAAAATCTAAGTTACAACGAACTTAATTTATATTCCAATTTTCATCGAAATCCGTTCAGCCATTATCGCGTGAAAAGGTAACAAACATACATACAGACAGACAGACAGACAGACAGACAGACAGACAGACAGACATACAAACAAAAATTTCAAAAAAGCGATTTTCGGTTTCAGGGTGATTAATTATATATGTTAGGACCAATTATTTTTGGAAAATCGAAAATTACCAGAAAAATTTCGGCTACAGATTTATTATTAGTATAGATAAAAGAGAATTTGCACTCTAAAAGAGTTAACTTTTAAAATGTAGCTAAGTAGGTCCTACAGTTTGTCCCCACTTTCATGCACATCCATTCAATTTTCTCACGTCTTGTCATTTAGTATTATTTTGTTAAATGTTTTTCTGTTGCCTTTTATTTTAATGTTTCATCTCTTTTTTGTTCTTCCCATTAAATGCAGTATATTCAGTTCTAGACTATCTGAACTTACTTTTTTATTTTCAGTTATATTTCAATTTTAATTTTATTACACAGAAGATTAATAAAAATTTGTCTGACCAAAAATATGGATTACCCAACAAATTTAATTTATACAGATTACAATGTATTAACTACTGAAGAAATTTATAAATATAGTTTACTAACTTACTACCACAGAAATCAAATAAAACATAAATCTAATCGACATGAATATCGTACTCGAAGACAAAAGTCTACTTTCCCATTAGTTGAGCCTAAATGTCATACAAGTGCAGCTCTTAAACATGGTGCTAGTTTTGGCGCAAGACATTATAATAAAATTAAAAACCATTTTCCAAATTTGAAATATTTTAAAATTAAAGCTTTTAAAAAAGAAATTTGTAAAATTATTCATGATATATATTAACAAATGTATTTTTTATCTTTTATTTCTGTCGACTATATTCATGTTTTTATTGAATATCACTGGCTTCTGTCGGATTGTCAATTTATATCAAATGTGTATTTTTCTCTCTTTTTCTCTTTCTTCTTTATTCTTGCTCTTGTGTTGTATTAATTGGTTTGAATTAAGTTACTGTATTTAGTAGACTGTCCTTGTAAATTTTAAGTTGTATTATTGAATAAGACCACATCGTACACGAGCCTGGCTCTTACGGTAGTGACTAGAAACATTTTTGTTTTATAAATGTACTTTGTACTCACTAGCTAGCCAGTTAAATAAATAAATAAATAAATAAATAAATAAATAAATAAATAAATAAATAAATAAATAAATAAATAAATACTAATAGGGGAGAGTCGGTTGTATCGGACATCGGGTAGTATCGGACAGTGAGTTTCTTTCATCCACCACACGATGATAGTACCTGATTGACATGGTTACGTTTCTGTGATGTCGCAAAGAGAAACGTAACCATGTCATTCAGGTACTACCATATGGTGGTAGATGAAAGAAACGCACTGTCCGATACTACCCGACTCTCCCCTAATAAATCTGTAGCCGAAATTTTTCTGGTAATTTTCGATTTTCCAAATATAATTGGTCTTAACATACAGTATATAATTAACCACCCTGAAACTGAAAATCGCTTTTTTTGAAATTTTTGTTTGTATGTCTGTCTGTCTGTCTGTCTGTCTGTATGTATGTATGTATGTATGTTTGTTACCTTTTCACGCGATAATGGCTGAACGGATTTCGATGAAAATTGGAATATAAATTAAGTTCGTTGTAACTTAGATTTTAGGCTATATGGCATTAAAATACAGTATTTAAAAGGGAGGCTATAAGGGGGCCTGAATTAAATAAATCGAAATATCTCGCTTATTATTGATTTTTGTGAAAAATGTTACATAACAAAAGTTTCTTTAACAGTAATTTGCGATAAGTTTTGTTCCTTGAAAAAGTTTGATAGGACTGATATTTAATGAGATAAATGAGTTTTAAAATTAAAATAACTCCTATCTAAGGCCGTGTAATGAATTAAAAAACAAATGACTTCGTCTATAAGGGGCCCTGGACAGCAACAATCGAAAGCTATGAAAGATAGCCTACAGAGAATGTTTCTGTGTTTGTATGAAGTAATATCGGAAGCTAAATTAACGATTTGGATAATTAATTATTATTTCACCATTGGAAAGTGTAGTTTCTCTAGATGGACATAATGCTATAATGTTATTACAGTAACTTCTGATATAATATAATATAATATAATATAATATAATATAATATAATATAAGTTATTTGAAGGGTTCAGAACCATAGTGGGCCAAGCGCCATTTACTAAATACGTAGAAAACAAGGGTTAAAATTAAGTTATTACATAATTCATTGGAAACCTATAACAAGTAAAATAAAATATACACATTAAATCTAAATGATGTCAATCTTCATTAAGCTATGATTGCATGTAATAAAAATTAAGAAATATGTTAAAGGAATTGTCATTGCACCAAATGAGTGTTTCTGGACCAAAATGATCGCATTTTAATTATTTGGATGCAATTTAAATTAAGTAACATATTAAACGATTTATCCTTCTATCAAACACGAATGTTCCCTGGATCAAATGTCCTATTTTAATTATGTAATTACTTTATATTTATTTCTAACGGGTGCAGCGGAGCGCACGGGTACGGCTAGTAAATAAATAAATAAATATTTCTAAATATGAAAGTACAGTCAATAGTACTTTCGAACATGACCTCGTGTCGAATACCATATATCGATTCTCTTCTCGAAACCCATTCGATTACAGAAGCATGTTACGTATATGAGTGTCCTCTGGTGTACAAATCTGAAATCATTCTGGACAAGCTTCAAGACTGCCTTCGGTCGATGAAACAGATTTCGTGCCTATGCAACGAATTAAATACCTTTCGCTCCATTTCTTCATCGTAGACTGTACATTGATTTCTATCTGTGATAATGTAATATTAGGTGCAACCGTGCGACCCACGCTTGGAATTCGCCCTTGATCTGGAGCGAGATGCTGCCGTGTGGGCTCCGCCGCCCATGCTCCTCAGCCCACCAGGACATCATATTACTAAACTTGGCAGTCACATCATTCGCTTAAAAAAAAGAGTAGTGGAAAAAGGGGTCACAATTGTGATAATGACGACAATCATAATAAGCTCTTATACATCTTCCTGTCTTTGAGCATTTGAGATATTTTAAAATCTGGAGGTAATCGTAGGATACACTAAAAATATCAAATCGATGATACGTGGCTAATGTTTGCTGAAGCAAGGAACTTGAAATAACTCGCATATCTTATCAGTGATTTAATTTGAAATGTTTGATGTACCCTTCCTCACAGGCTGGGAAATACTTATTACAAGGAAACCATTCACATAGTTTACTTGGTAGATAAAGAGAACAAAAAATCTTTGCGAATTTTCCTACATTCATCATGACCATATTTGGAAGAATCCAGAAACGATGGTCAATCATCTGTTATTTGAACTTGTATGTATATTATCAACCTGTATGGCACGCGCACAAAATTATCAGAGAAATGAGGCAAGCATCTATAATTGTTACGTGATTTTACTAAGCTTTTTCTTCGAAAAATAACATTAGTTCATAGGGAGATGTTACATAGGATCCGTGACTGTACCAACATCCGGTGACGTCATAGATCTCGACCAATCGCGCGTAGAGGGGGTGAGCCTTGCGCGAGAGCAGAGAAATTTTGGGTGTGTGCATTTGATAGAGTGACGAATTTTTTGTTTTAAGTGAGATATGATTTGTTGAAGTCTACTTGAAAGGTACGTAATATATTTTTATGAGGTTCTCTATGATGTAATTATCGATTATTCCGGTTAGTTGTTTTCATACTTTCGATTCACTGGTTTTTAAATCGCAGATGGGTAAGGCTTGCTTCAGATCATTCGCCATTTGTATTCTGTTACCCATCCCCCTTGAATTCAGAAAGCAGTTTATCCTGCAGTATATCACGGGACTATGAGTATATGCACTAGTATTTTTGATCCATGAAATATATACAACAAGCGACTTGCTACTTTGTCAGTAAATGGCCCGTAGTGTTAAAGTAAAACTGTATTCTTTAACAATTTTATGTTCTTCATGGCATTTGACAGTTTGTTGACATGGGGGTTGACACTAGCGAATCTTACAATACTATTGAACGCTTATAATGTGCAGAGTTTTCCAGTTATTCATGGTAACAGCCTATAATGAAAAAATTTCCCTGTAGCTAAATGAAATCGCAATAATTAATAGGTACGTGTAATATATTGGTAGTATATGAGGGTGTAGAAATGTCTACATTGCGGCTACGGGGTGGCTTTATTAAATATTACTGCCGGTTTGTTTGGATCTCGTTGCGTTTTGTATATTTAAACACTGTTCAGTAATGGAGGAACAACACCAACTGTGTTCATTCCAGTGTTTACTCAATGTTTAAAAATATACTGTTTTTGCAGTCCTGATTTGTACTGGCAAAAGTTAAGGAACATGTTCTTAAATGGATCATGTTTGAGGTTAGGTCAATTTTTTCACTCGAGTAGATATAAGTTATTGATTGCGAAAGTATTAAATGTAAGATGAAGTATGATTAACGAATTGTATGTAAATTAATTGTAACGTCGAGAGCAGTAATTCCATTTCGTTTTTCTACCCCTAATGTTGGTATTGGGTGATAACGACCATTCATGGAACAGCCCTAGTTTCAACGGATCATGCGTACAAGTGACCTTGCTTGCATTTTGTTTACTAGCTTTGAAGTACCGGTATTTCATTACATTGAAAGTAAATTTTAATTTACAATTATTATGTACCGGTATCGTTTTGTGCGTTCTGCATGAGGAACATAATTATAAAAGTGTATAGGCAAATACTCGGTCATGGAATTGTCGAGGTCTTCAGAGCTACTCTTGAATATGTCTCTGAGTGTCCAGAATACAAATCATTTTGAAGGTTTCAGCTTCAAGTACCAATGAATTCAGTGATTTAGTACGTCGTGATTTTAAATTCATTCAGTGAGGAGGGTGTGAACGAGGGATGAAAAGTTCGGGTGAAGCATCGCTGTGTTTTGTTTATATACCTACACATTAAGGTCCTCACTCAAAATACGGTACTTTTGGAATACAGGCCCATCTTTTGTGCAATATTACTGCTTTAATACCAGTAATTAACAGAAATGAATTCAAAAATTGGCTCGAGGGGAAGGGGGGAATTTTTGCTCAGAGGAAATTTATTGGTTTACCCCTCGGTGTGTTCTGACGACTGTGAAATGATATTAATATTTAACATTTTTTAAATGCGGTATATCGCTTCATGCTTACGTTTATTTTGTAACTGCCTCTCCCAGATTACTATCTCGACAGTAAGATAATGTCATTATTATGATAAATGAAGATATCAATCTTTAGATCTTACGTTCATTATTTTATCACATTGTACTCCAGTTTTTTCAATATAATTTAAAGCAGTAAGTAGGCCTACTTTAACTTCAATTATTTATGTAGCCCATCTTTATCAATGTCATAATTAAATAACAAAATTGCCTAAGACAAATTGTTGACTTAATCTAGATTATAGAGCAACATTCTTAGTAGATTTCTAATTTGAAAATATACGATATGTCTACGTCATATGCACTCATTAAAAATATCAGTTGCAGTATTACTGTTTAGATTTAGCTATTACTTTTTAATAGATTTATTTTACTTTATAAACTATAGTCAGATCGTCCCCTTCCCCTGAATGTATCGTATATAGCACCTAGAAATTCAAAACTGATAATTTTATTGAGGACCTCCTCGGAATAAGGGTGTAACCATCAAAACTATAGGCTAATCCATGTTTCATAAGAAAGAAAAATATTTTTAGGGACTTTTTCATTAGACCTATTTTTACTAGCAGAACCATTTGACTAATGAAGGATATAAGTTTGTTCTGAAATTGAAATTCAGTAATTTGTTATACATGAATGCTTCAAAATTACCTTTTCCGCTTAAGTCACACATTTCAGTAATTTGATGTTTCACAGGGAAGTCTTCAATTGATAATGCAGCGAATGGTTACCATTTTAAATTGTCCCTTACGTTGCTACAATGAATGAAAATATGAACCACTTGTGTCTCCTTTGGTGCACTGAACCCACAAACAATAAATGCGCTGTTTGAGTGATTTTATGGTAATAGCCTAATTAACTTGCTATTTTTTTAATTATTAAATGTGGTTAACAGAGTTTCATTAACCTATATAAAATTCGTGTTTCTGTGGTGTACATGCATAATAATGTAGATCCGTAGTGGCTGTAGGTGGAGCAAACTGAGTTAGTGTTGCAGATGATATTGTGGAAGTGGGGAGCCAAGCAAAACATCCCCACCCTACTACAATACTGAATGTAAACTCAGAAAACAGGATTTCTATTTTTAGTAGACTCTCATGGGACTGAGCTGCAACATGGCTGACGAGGTACACACACAGTTGGCTGTTGCTGGTGAACACGAAAAACACCGCAAGTTAATTTTGACATTTGCTAACGACTCAGTAGCCAAATGCAACAATTATACATTTTCTGCCTCCTGAAGTTCCAATTTAGTGTTACGTAGTTAAAGAAAATTAGATTGAGGTTAAATTACACTATGTAGGCCTAATTGAAAAACCCAGAAAGAATAACTCATTTGAGATACAAAGCATTGTGTGTGAGGACAAAAGTTACCTCTGAAACCTTTCCCTTTGAACACGAATGGACGTGAGAGCAGATTACGATAAATATTGGCCTAGTGTTTTTGTACAACTTAAAGTTTGTTCAACTGTAAATGAGGTCTCTACATCTTAGCAACATTCGATTGTGATATGAGTGTCATAGTCTGATTTGGCTTCATGAAATAAATACATTTCTTTTGAAGGATTGACGAAACCTCGAGAAATAAGAAGGTACCTATTCTGCAATAGTATTAGACAGGTTTGTATGGAATCGTCAACTGTTTACTTCTTGTATCGTAAAAGAAACTTCACTTTTATCTAATGGATGACTTTTGAAGGAAATTATGTTACAAAAGTGGTGCATCTTTATCATAAAAAGATGACATAAACGAAAACTTGGAGATCTTTAATTTTGCATCAAACCATTCAACACTTGAGTACGCAAATATGTATGTTAATACATCATTCGGCATTAAATTGTATATTTATAAAGACTTTTTCCTTCAAGAATCTAAAAATAAATTGGCTGCATGTCAGAAACTTTAGATTGATGTTTCGTAAAAACACGATGTCTGCCAGTGTATGGACTCTTCTAAACTAACATACTAACTACATAATGATTTAATTTATGTGTACTTCGTATAGAAAGGAAAAAACACTTAAATATTGAGACATGTAAGCAATAACCTATTGCTACACAACTTATAATTTCTGACACTTTGTGTGATAATTGAATACAATTGAAGAAAATAATTAAAATATGTCTTCATAAACCTATTGATTTTCCATCTCAAAAATTGTTTTTAGACTTTAATGTTCTTAAAATAAGACAAATTTATTATATTGTATTAATAAAATTCATACATAAAAATCGAAATAATTTTGTATTGTATTCTCATAGTTATGAAACAAAAGGTATGAATTCTTTAAGATTGTTTGAACCAAAATGCAACACTGCTACAGTATTTAATCATAGTAGTAATTTAGACCCAAGAATATATAACAAATTTATATTTAAATATCCTAATCTTGTCAATTCTAATAGTTCTAGTATTAAATTTAAAAAGTTATGTATGGATTTTATAAAAATTGAAAAATTGTAAATTTTAATTTATGTATTCTTATTGCCTAGTAGACATAGACAAATTGTATTATATACTTCTTAATTTCAATTCAGGAATCCGCCCCTGAGCACGAGTTCTACTCTTTCAGGGGCGAGCTAAAGTTTTGCTGTTTATATTTTATGTTACAATTATTAGCAAGATAAATAAATAAATTAATAATACAATTCTATAAATGAGATAACGTAAGAAATGGCGGTATTCAAAACAATGAAAATGTTTGAGATTATTTTCCAGTGAAAAAAATGCATAAGCTATATCAAAGTAAACATATTACAGTTTCGTAAGTGTACACATTTCGTTTAATATTATTGTAAGACGAGTACAGGAGCATGAACATAATTTGGACATTTTACTATTTTATGGGAGAATTTTGGCATTGCTAGAACTAAATAGGATTGCGAATTGAACTGTCCCCTTAGAAATAAATTTCCTTTGCCACCACTTTATCTGCCTTTCCTTGCTTCCTGACCATTCCATATCATCATTTTTATATCGCCTTTTAATTCCTCTAACTTTTGATTCTCATATTGTCTTGATGTTAATTTTTCCTTACAAAATGTCCCCCCCCCCTCTTTTCGAATTTCGAACAGGTGCCATTACTTGAGTTTATATTTTAATTTTTCTCTTTGTCTTGGAACTGCTGGTGACTTTGGCTAAAACGTTTTGGTGGAATTCATTATATTTTCTTCCTTTGCACGATAAATTAATGTCATATAGCCAACACTGATGATTTTAGGCTAAATTCTCTGAGATGGGTTCAGGTCGGAATGGAATAATTTTCATTTAGTAAACACATTTATCACCACCACCACCACCATCACGTTTTGGGGGAAGGAAAACTACCGATTGTAGCAAAATAATAATAATAATAATAATAATAATAATTATAATTATAATTATAATAATAAGTGGAGGAATTCAAATATCTGGGAGCAACAGTAACAAATATAAATGATACTCGGGAAGAAATTAAACACAGAATAAATATGGGAAATGCCTGTTATTATTCGGTTGAGAAACTTTTATCATCCAGTCTGCTGTCAAAAAATCTGAAAGTTAGAATTTATAAAACAGTTATATTACCGGTTGTACTGTATGGTTGTGAAACTTGGTCTCCCACTTTGAGAGAGGAACATAGGTTAAAGGTGTTTGAGAATAAGGTGCTTAGGAAAATATTTGGGGCTAAGAGGGATGAAGTTACAGGAGAATGGAGAAAGTCACACAACGCAGAACTGCACGCATTGTATTCTTCACCTGACATAGGCCTAATTAGGAACATTAAATCCAGACGTTTGAGATGGGCAGGGCATGTAGCACGTATGGGCGAATCCAGAAATGCATATAGAGTGTTAGTTGGGAGGCCGGAGGGAAAAAGACCTTTGGGGAGGCCGAGACGTAGATGGGAGGATAATATTAAAATGGATTTGAGGGAGGTATGATATGATGGTAGAGATTGGATTAATCTTGCTCAGGATAGGGACCAATGGCGGGCTTATGTGAGAGTGGCAATGAACCTCCGGGTTCCGTAAAAGCCAGTAAGTAAATAATAATAATAATAATAATAATAATAATAATAATAATAATAATAATAATAATAATAATAAATAGCGGGAAAGGAACTGGTCATTCTACCCCATTATCTCCTGGCTTAGTTGCCTCATTAGTGATGCTTTATCAGTGTCACTTATGGAGTTCAAACCTGTCTTCGGAGAGTCGACTAAACAACTGATTATTATTATTATTATTATTATTATTATTATTATTATTATTAGCCTATTTAGCAAATTGATTTACCTCATCATCATCTTCCGAACAGGTAATAGTCCCAGGCCTAAAGGAAATGTTCTGGTCTACAAAATTGTTCTTTCAACTCTTCACTGGGCGTCCTAGTGATATTTCCTCTGCTGGTCTGTAATTCAAGGTTGATTGAGGGATTCTTGTTCTAGGCATAGTTTGATATGACATTGCTCTAGTTCTCTTCGTATCGATGTATGTACTGCAGTACTGATTCCATCCTGAATTCTTGTAGGATGTCTTTCATTTCTTTTTGATTTACCTGTTCTTTTTTATGTGCTTGTTTCTCCACTTGAGGTTATCTTTACTTCAAGTCCATTATTACAACACGAATAAATGGGTAAATATCACTTAATCACAGCCTACCAGGCTCCTCTGGATGCTGTGAAGATTCAGACGTGCTTGGTTAATAGATTTAGAACAATCTCGAGTTTGTGTTCAGAGGTGAATTGACAACTACATATCATTCATTTCATTCATTCACTTAGTGTCCTCCCCAAGGGCAGATGTTTCACTGCAAACCAAGTTTTCTCCAATCCTTCCTATTTTCTGCCTTCCTCTTTGTTTCTTCATATGATCCATATATCTTAATGTCGTCTCCCATTCACCATTCCTTCCAGTGCATCCTTCAGTACGCAGTTTTTTCTCAGCTAGTGACCCAGCCAGTTCCTTTTCCTCTTCCTGATTAGTTTTAGCATCATTCTTTCTTCACCCACTCTTTCCAACACAGCTTCATTTCTTATTCTGTCTGTCCACTTCACACGCTCCATCCTTCTCCATATCCACATTTCAAATGCTTCTGTTCGCTTCTCTTCATTCGTTGTAATGCCCATGTTTCTGATTCATACAATGCCACACTCCATACAAAGCACTTCACTAGTCTCTTCCTTAGTTCTTTTTCCAGAGGTCCGCAGAAGATGCTCCTTTTTCTATTAAAAGCTTCCTTTGCCATTGCTATTCTCCTTTTGACTTCCTGGCAGCAGCTCATGTTACTGCTTATAGTACACCCCAAGTATTTGAAGCTGTCCACTTGCTCTACTACCTCATTTAGAATTTGCAAGTTTATCTTCTGTATTTTTCTTCCTATGACCATGCTCTTTGTCTTATTTGCATTTATCTTCATCCCACAATGCTCACAGCTGTCATTTAACTCCAGTCTACTACTTAATACAGGATGATTATTGATTGCCACCTTGAACATCATTAAAGGACATATCAATGGTGAAATTGATAGGAAGTAGCATGCTCATATCAATAGTTACAGAGATGTTGAGAAGAATAGAAAGTAGTGAACTGGAGTAAAAGTTACGTTGAGTCATAGCACCATGTAATTATTTGAGTTACAGCCCAAGAAACAAGTGACCTGAAACGTATACAGTGAAACAGTGCTTCGCAATAAGTACTCCACCCTGAGACTAGGAATTCTTGTCTTAAAGAAAACACATGGGGAAAACATTCTGGAAGTTATCACACAACACGTGATTCTGGAGAAATACAGTGTTGTACTGTATGGTCAGTTATTCGAGATATGGGCCCTAATTTTTAAAATGATTTTTTTTTTTTTTTTTTTTTTTTTAAATACATATATGGTGGCTTGGGGAGACTGAAGCATTTTGAGGTGGTGGGGTGATCAGCTACTGTGGAGTATGTTGCAAGTAAGTCTAAGTTATCCCATATGATTGATGAAAAAAATTGCAAGATGTAAGGTATTAAAATGGATTTGAGGGAGGTGGGATATGATGGTAGAGACTGGATTAATCTTGCTCAGGATAGGGACCAATGGTGGGCTTATGTGAGGGCGGCAATGAACCTCCGGGTTCCTTAAAAGCCAGTAAGTAAGGTGTTACCTTTTTTGTGCTTGTATTGACAGATATGTTATATCCTGGTGTTACCATTGGAGTGGCTGAGGGTCAATTCCTTTGTATATTATTTTATTTTATTTATTTTTTTTTATTATTATTTTTTTTTATGTACCGAAGTACATATGATATTTCCATGCAGATATTCTGCGTCATCATACGATGAAAGAGTAACGGAACAGAGAAAAATTCCCTCCGGCGCCGCGAAAGACAGCGCTTATTCCGTCGGATCCCGGCCAACTAGTCACTCATAACGAGTGCACCTCAGCACATGTGTGGACTTCAGTCCTACGTTCATAGACATCTATGACGTAGTGCAGAGGGCGGCCACTAGAGGGAACCCAAGAGTTGGAACTTAATCTGAGACGATTCTGTCTGGCGCCGGGGTGGGTATCTGGTGTGGCTTAGTGGATAAAGCATCAGCACGTAGAGCTGAAAACCCAGGTTCAAATCCTGGCACCAGAGGGAATTTTTCTCCGTTCCATTACTCTTTCATCAATTCCTTTGGCCTGTCATGCAGGTGGCCTGGATTCGAGTCCTGGCCTGGCTGTAGTTTTTCATGTGAAAAATTAAAAACAATCCATGGTGACACTTCTGGCAGACAAGACTACAGTTGGAATTTTTTCTGATGATTTCCATTTCTCCAATATATAGGCATTTACATCATTCTGTCAACTTTCCACTTTGTTCTCATTCCATAGCAATGTACAGTCACTGGCTGATGATGTATGGAGGAGGCTGGTGTAGGAACATACGGGGTTTGATACGTGGTCCATAGTAGTGAGCTAGTGTGGATGAGAATGAGCCCAAGTAATGGGGGTTAGCACAGATTTTTTCCATGTTGGATGGTTGTAGTACAATAGGTTCGCCCTTTCCCAAGAGAGAAAGAGATAAAAAGATACATCCAAGTGTTTGCAGGTGACATTTTATTGCACTGAATATTTAGGATGGATGAAAGGGTGAATGAATAAGTGGTATTAATTTAGAAATGAATTTCCTTGCGACTAACTTAATAAAAAGCAGAAAAACTATGAAATCTTTGTAATTACAAGAACGTTTTCATTGATCTACAAAAGTTTACCTTATATAAATTTTCACAGGAGTATGGAATATTAATTTACAAATGAACCAACTGAATAAAAATCAGAAAGACTACTTCATGAAATCTTCTAGTATTTTCTACGCCATACTTACTAATTACAGTTGACGTTTTCATTGGTCCACGAAGGTTTATCTTGTATAAATTTTCACAGGAGTATTGAATATTAATTTACAAATGAACCAACTCAATAAAAATCAGATAAAATTACTTCATGAAATCTTCTTGTATATTTCTACTCCATACTTACTAATTACAATTGACGTTTTCATTGGTCCACGAAGGTTTATCTTATATAAATTTTCACAGGAGTATGGAATATTAATTTACAAATTAACTAACTCAATAAAAATCAGAAAAAACTACTTCATGAAATCTTCTTGTATATTTCTACTCCATACTTACTAATTACAATTGACGTTTTCATTGGTCCACGAAGATTTATCTTGTATAAAGTTTCATAAGAGTATGGAATATTAATTTAGAAATTAACCAACTCAATAAATATCAGAAAAAAACTACTTCATGAAATCTTCTTGTATATTTCTACTTCATACTTACCGGTAACTAATTACAAGTGATGTTTTCATTGGTTCAGAAAAGTAGGTATAACTTACAGGCCTATAGATTTTTCTACCAGTGAAAGAAAGTAAGTTTATATTTTTAAGTAATATTGCAATTTTGTAGAGTATTTACGTTAGCAGCTGTGAAGTTAATGAGAATTACTGTATATTTTGAGAAATAAACTTTCATTTTGTCACTGTACTTGAGTACAGCCCACGTTTGGTGTTAAGAAGTGTAATAAAAGTGTAAAAGAACTTTGCATCACTGAATATTAGAACATTTCACAAATAGGAGTGAAGCACCGTTAGCTAGACATCAGTTACTAACTACTTTGCTTACGTATTCATCATACAACAACAATTCAAAAATATCTTACTTTCAGTTGTTTATTATGACATCATTTGCAGCTTTTAACTAATAAGAAATTACATATTTGCCAATAATTTACAAGGTTACTATATTCTTTTGTGAAATAAACAGTATAGGCTATCATTGTACTATACAAAAACTTATTTTTGTAGGTTTTCTTTTTTCTGATGGCGGGTGCTTTACTGTTAGTCATTGACCCAAATGAAGCCAGTTGTGTAGATTAATTTACTGATAGATTCATAGCCCAGGGTGCGTCATAGGAGGCTGGTCTATGAGATGATGATGGAGATTTGTCGGGATGCTACAAGGGAACCGAAGCTCTTGGAGAAAATCCCTGTGTTACCTGGTCCACGGGCTTGCCCAACACTAGTTATAAATTGGGGATATGCTAGTGTAAAGTGTAAAATGTCACATGAGTGACATGTTGGTAATAGAATGTCATAATGATATCATTAATACAATTAATTAAATAGGTTGCAGCTGTCAAATTACTCTTCAAGGAATGACCACTCATATAAAGAAGACAGAGGACGGACACTGGAAAGTTTTCTTTTCTCAATCGTACTGTCAGGGACTGGAATGCTTTACCTGAAGCCTTACTAAAGGCTTTACCAATAACCAAAAATGTATTTAAAAATAGGCTTAAGGACTTTACTAATAGGCGGTAGTATATTATACACACTACTTAAAGGGTGTAATTGATATCTTGTTGTTTGAAGTGTTCTATCAGTGAGGAAGTGTGTTGTGTCAGTGAAGTCTATTGTATAAGTGAAGTGTGTTGGTGTCAGTGAAGTGGCTGTGCAAAGTATTTGAGCAGTGAAATGGTTAGAAGTGTTAGTGAAATCAGGTAGAATCAGTGCAGTGAGTGAGTTGACAGCGAAATAAGTGTAGTGCCGAAAGGTACTTGTGCAGGTATGAACCTGTCACACTCGTGGGTCTTAGTTCGAACTTAGGGTTAAGATACAAATTAGATTTACTTTAAATGTTATTTTAAGTGACCATGCTTCATTTAATTTAGGATGCTCGTTGTTGTTGTTGTTATTATTATTATTATTATTATTATTATTATTATTATTAATTATTGTTTTTATTGTGTTTGTTATTAATTGTCATTATTGAGTGTAATTAGTTACCACTGCCACCGGGTATATACCCATTTGCAGTGTGAATAAATACATACATATACACAAAAAAATGAACGTTTATGGAAGAATCTAAATTAGAGATTTTTTTATGTATTGACTGCAGTCCAGGTATGACACCCTAGCTTGCTGCTCTCCCTTGAATGCTTTTCTGCCAGTGAACAGATATTGATGGTATCTGGAACTTATTCTGTCAAGATTATACACAAAATATGCTGCATTATGTCATCTTTTCTCAGGTTTGCCCTATATATACTGTATTATATTCCTCCAGCTGCGTGTCATTTCAACACACAGGAAAGCTCTGACACATCATAAGAAGAATGTGGGACGTGTGCTGGCCAGCATTGGCGTACATTCATTGAAATCACTTACGTTCCAAGAGACACATGCTGATAGCTAGTTCTTTGAAAAGTCTATTTCAAGACACAAATTTTATACAGAAAACTTGGTTGCGATTCTTGACAAAGCTTTAATGATGATTCTTCTGCACGTTATGAATTCTCTTGTTTTCATTATATTAGAATTTATGTAATTGATGTATTTAGTCTTCTTATTCTTATAGTACAGGTACCTTATGACTGGAGAATAGTATTAATTTAGCAATTTTCATTGATTTTTTTTTCTCATAGGAAGACTTTTATTGCTATAGTTTCCTAATGTCTTCTGCATTGGTGATGCTGCTAGATAAATTAGATTATTATGGAATTAAAGGTGTTGCACAACAATGGTTTCACTCATATCTCATAGATAGGAAACAGAAAGTTGAAATCAATACAACTATGAAATCTGCATCGACGTGGGGAACTATTAATAATGGAATTCCTCAAGGATCAGTATTGGGTCCCCTACTTTTTCTAGTGTTTATAAATGATCTTGCCGCCCTAATAAAAGATGTAGGTCATCCCATATTATTTGCAGATGACACAAGTATTGTAATTACAGCCAATAACTCCCAAGACATTCCAATCTTCAACAGAGGAAATTCTCTTCAAAATATGTGACTGATTCTATTCTTTCGTATACTTCAGCGCTCCACGATTGTGTTCTGTTTGCAAATCACGTAAGCATAAGCATGAAAGTTTGGAGTTTGCAATGTTTATGTCAGTGCTTATGTGAATCATCGTAAATGATCCCATTTGGTAGCCTGGCCGCAAACTTCTGTGTTTATGTTACGGTTATGTTTAATTTTCATTGTGAATGGGCTTTAAGGCATAATGTGAAATATAGGTACACAAAATAAATGCAAAAGTGAAATTACAATTAATTACAATATATGTATATAAACTCCCATCCCAAAAAGTAGTTCTTATACATGTAATAATGCTTTTTAAATTACTCTAAGTCTAAGCAGATGCATTATTATTTCACTAAGAAATCATTTTTAAGAAGATTGAATGTTACTTTTAACAAAAAAGTACTTTCAGGCTCCTGATGGATGTAGTTTCACGCTGCATGTTGTTGACGATACCCAATTCTAATATCCGAATGGCTCAGTGTGATCTGCCTTTTATACTCAGGCCTTCCACTCACAAAGAGAGCGAAACAAATTGAACATTCGTTATATCGAACATTGAGGCAGTCGTCAAGACGGAAGAGTTTTGCATATTGCCTACAGTGCCAGGCGTGCAGTAGCATTGTATCATTTCCATTTTTCCCAACCTGTTGTGGACGACTCTGCTACCTACTTACCTTTATAATGAATTTATTTAAACAAGCATGTAGTTGTCTTGTCTTGAAAATTATTTTTGAAACTCGTAAGATCAGAAATCGCATTACACGCAAGCATGTGGTAAAGAAATGTGAGAAGTAAGTTTAGATCACAGTCTAGTATATAGTCACGAAGCTCAATACGTAGTAAATATGCATCCGTAGATAGTTGCTAACCACTAGGATCGCTAATATCGTCTCATTACAGACAAGTCTATTGTTCCCAGCATCCTCACAACTCAAGCTTCGTGATTGTATATACTAGACTGTGGTTTACATCACAAGGTTTTTTTTTCCTTATTTATGACTAAGTTATAACTAAATATCGTAATGATACAAATCTGAGAAATTTGTGTTTATTTATTATCTCGTGACTTACTTCAGAAACAAAATGTCGGGTTTTCGCTGAAAGAAAAAGGAAACGAAGATCCTACAGGCACTCAATGCAGAACGGCCCATTAGCTAATTACGAGGGTGGAAGAGACGCGAGGGGGCGACTTTCTAGCGCATAATGCAGTGTTACCAACTTGCTGAGCTACATATTGTTAAAAATTCCCACAGTTCAGCGCTGATAAGCTCAATACGTAAAGATTTAAATGTGAAGCTGGATATAGTAGTAAGTGTAGCGTTTGGGACTTGTACTAATAGTCTCTTTTTTTATTTCTCTTCGCCTGAAAAGTATATGTCGTCTTGAAGGAAATTCTTTCTTGTTGTGTTTGGTATTCCAGTGTTAAGATTTCCTTTCATTTTTATTCAAATTCATATTCAAATTTATTCACAATTTACATTTGAAATGAATACATATGAATAGATACCCGAAATGAGCATATGCTCGTGCTCGGGTACAATCCAGTAGTCTACATAAATTTTACAGAGATCAATAATAATGTTGATGATAAAAATAATAGTAACAACAAGAACAATAATAATAATAATAATAATAATAATAATAATAATAATAATAATAGAATAACCGTGACGGAGATGATACAAAGATAGTAATACAAAATAATTCATTAATAATAATAATAATAATAATAATAAAAAAAATATTTACAATAACAAAATAAATACTAAGACGGATAAAATAAAATATAAAACCTCTTAGCGAGACTTAACACAACTTAAATAAGCATGTAATAACCAGGAAAAAAATGACGAACTCGAAAATCAACAGAAAAGTTAGTTGTATCGCAGACGACAGCAACCGCCGTATTGACATTGTGTTGTGCATTATTGGTAGTAGGGGGCCGAAGGTCTACGTAACTGCCGTTCTCTTCGAATCTTCTCGTACAATCATGGGAAATTAAAGCTGAAAAACAAAATGTCTACGAGTCAAACTGTTCATTATTACCAGGATAAATACAAATAATACTGAAATATATTAATCAAGTTTCAGTTATAGATCTCTCCTTTTGTGCAAGAGGTATCATATCAAAATATTTTATGAATGGCGGGGAAAATATAAATTTCAAGAACTCTCTAGTGACAGAGATAGTGACAAGTACAATGAAGTGTATTTGTGGCGATGCTAAGAAATCATTTATTGGAGATATACACTGTTATTAATTAAGAAACTGATCTATTTATATTTATTACAATGTTTTATCTTATAGGCTACGTGGATCAGATAAATACCATATAATGCTAGTAACACTTAAAAACAATAATAAAATAAAACAAATATCATACAAACATTTTCACTTTATTTTTAAACTTAAGAATGTGTAAATTGCTTAGGTCTGGATTATTTTTCAATACTGAATTGTATAGTCTTGGTCCATAATTCCTACTGTGTCTTAATCCAGCTGTAGTGTGGCATTTAGGTTCTGCCAAAAGAGTTGGGACATTTCTTCTGGTGTTATGTATATGTTTTTCAGTTATAAAATTCATTCGATTTTTGTGAAAATAAATTAGTACTGTTTGTTTATATGTTTGCTCAATTTTTAGTACTTATAATTCTAAAGTATTTGTCTCCCTCTCTCTCTGTTGAGTGGGAAATTACACAGATGGTGATGTTTAAAGACTTCGGCATATATGCCTTAAGCACGTCTAGCCGCGAAACCAGGTAGCCCGGTTCGATTCCCGGTCGGGGCAAGTTACCTGGTTGAGGTTTTTTTCCGGGGTTTTCCCTCAACCCAGTATGAGTAAATGCTGGGTAACTTTCGGTGCTGGACCCCGGACTCATTTCACCGGCTTTATCACCTTCATCTCATTCAGACGCTAAATAACCTAAGCTGTTGATAAAGCGTCGTAAAATAACCTACTAAATAAATAAATAAACAAATTATTCAGCATTTAGAAAACATCGAACAATGTTGCATGTGTCCAAATTACTGATTTTTGAAATAGTGGTGAAGCATGTTGCATATTTATTATTATTATTATTATTATTATCACTATTATTATTATTATTATTATTATTATTATTTACAAGCTTTCCTAATATTAAAGTAAAGACGATCAATCTTTATACACTATGTGCTCCTAGACATCTTAATAAAGAAACCTTACGATATTATCAAATATGTCACTGAAACAATTGTATACATATTACAGATTATACTTTATACTATGTTGTATTGTATTATACTGGAATGGAAGTTAAATACAGATTAAATCTTCATATTTAAAATTTCATTTATGCTGAAAAGTTCTCCGTATGTTTCAGTATCATCTGAAAATTATATATTTTTTTTATTTATGTTAAAATCGTTTGGGATAGTTTCATATTATATAATATTATTTTAGTTCCGTTGAAGTTGCTGTGTTCAACAAATTGTCACAACAGGCACATTTAACAGATTTAAAACTATCGTGCAACGTTGGCTAATAGAAAACCCCTTTCATGATATTAAAAAATTTTCAACTCTTCTGTAGCGTAGGTATTTTTCTCTAATGTATATTGTTAATGTTATTTTCATTTCTATTTTATTTTAAATGCATTTTTCTCTCTTTGCTTTGTACTTATCTTTGTTACAAATTCATAACTATAACATCGCATGGTATTAAATACAGTATAAATAAATAATAAATATGTAAATAAATACATGTAGCCTATATAGGCCTAGTATATTTCATATTACAGTATATTGTACTAAATCTCGAAAAGACAAAGTATATGATTATGTCTCGTGACCAGAATATTGTACGAAATGGAACTATAAAAATTGGAGATTTATCCTTCTAAGAGGTGGAAAAATTCAAATATCTTGGAGCTACAGTAACAAATATAAATGACACTCGGGAGGAAATTAAACGCAGACTAAATATGGGAAATGCCTGTTATTATTCGGTTGAGAAGCTTTTGTCATCTAGTCTTCTGTCAAAAAATCTGAAAGTTAGAATTTATAAAACAGTTATATTACCGGTTGTTCTTTATGGTTGTGAAACTTGGACTCTCACTTTGAGAGAGGAATATAGGTTAAGGGTGTTTGAGAATAAGGTGCTTAGGAAAATATTTGGGGTAAGAGGGATGAAGTTACAGGAGAATGGAGAAAGTTACACAACGCAGAGCTGCACGCATTGTATTCTTCGCCTGACATAATTAGGAACATTAAATCCAGATGTTTGAGATGGGCAGGGCATGTAGCACGTATGAGCGAATCCAGAAATGCATATAGAGTGTTAGTCGGGAGGCCGGAGGAAAAAGACCTTTAGGGAGGCCGAGACGTAGATGGGAAGATAATATTAAGATGGATTTGAGGGACGTGGGATATGATGGTAGAGATTGGATTAATCTTGCTCAGGATAGGGACCAATGGCGGGCTTATGTGAGGGCGGCAATGAACCTCCGGGTTCCTTAAAAGGCAGTAAGTAAGTATTATTATTATTATTATTATTATTATTATTATATTATTATTTACAAGCTTTCCTAATATTAAAGTAAAGACCATCAATCATTATACACTATGTGCTTCTAGACATCTAAATAAAGAAACCTTACGATATTATCAAATATGTCACTGACACAATTGTATAAATATTACAGATTATACTTTATATTATGTTGTATTGTATTATACTGGAATGGAAGTTAAATATAGATTAAATCTTCATATTTTAATTTTAATTTATTCTGAAAAGTTTTCCGTATGTTTCCGTATCATCTCAAAATTATTATATATATATATATATATATATATATATATATATATATATATTAGAGTTTATGTTTTTTATATTAAAATCGTTTGTATTAGTTTCATATTATATAATATTATTTTAGTTCGGTTGAAGTTGCTATGTTCAATAAATTGCCACAACAGGCACATGTACATTTCAACAGATTTAAAACTATCGTGCAACGTTGACTAATAGAAAACCCCTTTTTATGATATTAAGACATTTTTCGACTCTTCTGTAGCGTAGGTATTTTTCTGTAATGTATATTGTTAATGTTATTTTGATTTCTATTTCATTTTAAATGCATTTTTCTATCTTTGTTACAATTCATAACTATCGCTAACATCGCATGGTATTAAATACAATATAAATAAATAATAAATATGTAAATAAATACATGTAGCCTATATAGTATATTTCATATTACAGTATTAGAACTGCGACTAAAACCAGTGCGACAGAAACAAGCGAACAATACCAAACTGTGCAGAATGTGAACCAAGTGAACAATTCCACTCTTACGCGGAATAGCTCACCGCGTGAGACATAGAGCTCTCCCTCTATAGGAGGAGGCCTTTGCCCTTAACGGGACATTTTTAGGCTAATCATTTCATTTCATATCCTCCGGAATCCTAAAGTCGATTTATGTCTGTTTACTGTATTTTGTGCAAACAAATGAGACTCTGGGGAAGGCAAAAATTAACAGACTTTTTTAATATAACGAGGGAATAAGATTGTAGCGTTTTCTTATCTCAGAGCTGAAAGTGAATCAAGGGCGGTGAGAGGAATTCGAACTGGGGACTATGCTTCGCGAACAGTGTGATCGATTTTCAAGGCCGCCCCTTAGAGTGCATTAAAGTAGGCCATGGTAAAGTGTGGGTTTCCCGCGCAGGAAATTGCGGCTACTAGGAACTCACCGCGAGGAAATGTTGACTATTGGCAGCACTGCTAATGGTGATCTCATCCAGTCTGCCTCAACGCCTGCAAGAGCGGCACAAAGTGTGTCGTGGACAAAGTAACATGATGCTGCAGAAAATCGATTAGAGATATTTTGACGAGAATGCGTCCCTAATCTGGAAAGACTGGCAGGGGCGGCTCGCCTATAAGAGCTGCGGAGCTGCAGCACTCCCTGATTTGTCAAGAAAATAAAAATAATTTTAATTTTAATTTGTAGAATAATTTTTTATAGCTTTTCTTAAGTAAGTTGCTTTATATTTCATCTGGCCGGGAATATGTACTATTATCTGATGCATAATATTTTTGCGCATCGACTGTATAGGAATTGACACTGCATTCAAAGTCGTCCTGGGATCTGCAGGGTGGTCAGCTCATAGAGAGTGTGTCTTGCATGGTCAGGGGGTAGAGAGGCGAAGGGAAGCAGAGGGAAACTGCCGCTGTTTAAAATCCATATTTCGCTGCAGTGGCTTGCAGAGCCAAGCTACAAGGGAAGATCTTTCCTCCCCTCCCACACAGCTATTGTAATGCTGCGTCAAATGGATTCTCTATTCCCTTAAAACTTAATGACAAAATTTTTTATTTTCTCTTCACAGAGGCCTACTTATTGTTGTAGAATCTTATCGAGTTAATATAACGAAATTAATATCCTCTTTTGCCTTATTATTATACAGGGACATCATTTTATTTTTACTTCAATTTTTATTGTACCTGAGTTTTTGAATGTACTTCACTCCCACCCCTTCTATTAAGGAAGTTCCAACTCCACACAGAGCCAAGACAGCAGATAGTAAGCAGTACTGAGTTACTGAGTATAGTACGTTCCAGAAATATGTTCGCGTTTTCCAGTGACGAAAGAGCTTTCAATATTGAATCATATTTTCGCACAGGTACTGTCCGTTTGCCTACGTCGCATCCCGATTTCCCCCAACTGCTTCTGCTCGCCCCTCTGTAAAAGCTGGGCTGTCTTAGCTCTTTTCTGAAAACATTAATTTCTTTTAGGAATTGGGCGTTTACGTAATATTATACAGCTGTTTAATTTAACTTAAATAAAAGGGCCTCGTTAAGTAATTAACTGTCACGTGATTTCCTCCCTCTCTACAATCATGCGGCATAACCACTTGGACGGACAGTAGATAGCATGTCTGAGTAATTTTATATTTTCGGGTCGGGCAGAAGTGAAGATTGAATTAACAGTACGTAGAGTAGGTATAGAATTATTTCAACATGAGTTACTAGTACGAAGGACGAAACTGGCAATTGGAATTAGATGCAATAGTCTATAGTGAGATGATATGCACAAAAGAACTGAAGCCTGTATCGAAATGAACGGCCACCATTTTCAAAATTGTGTTTAAATATTCATATTATGATTATTTTTCAATTTAACTTCTTTCTCTATATTGTACGCTAATGTACTGTAGACAGTATAATATACACCGCATAATGAATACGTTCGCTTGGATAACTCACTTCGTGAGTAAAAACACTTATTCTTAATACAGTACTGTACTTTCATTAAAGAAAAACCTAATGAAAATTATCAAACTCAAAATCGCGATATTTCCTAGTTTACGTAAATGGATGAACTACTTTTCTTCCTTCCTATACCTAGTAGAGTGATTTGTGTTTTACATCAGTATCATCGAACTCCAGTCTTGGAGGGGGGAGCAAGCGGTGTTTCCGGTTCTCTAAAGGTATAGACAGGTTAATATAAAAAATGTTAGTAAAAATAAAATGATGTCCCTGTATATCCAGCCTCCTTAACTCAAAATGTTTGCGCGAGTAGAATCCTTTTGATATAGCATGTAAAATACGAAAGAGACCTCTTTTCAGTTTTAGAAAATTGTTGACCATCAGTATATCTGAGTGTTGCTTTGGTGTGACATCTTAGTACCGTAACTTAACCAGTGGAAATGTGAAAGCATGAGTGTGTGTGAATTACAGAATATTAATTTTTCTGAACTTTCCCTTGCGGAGAAGATTGAAGTGAAATTTATTTATACCAAAATCTACTGCAGCGCCCCCAATCCACAAGTTCACGAGCCCCACTGAAGACTGGGCTTCTGGTTGTCTAGACTTTGTGCTTCTAAACCATTGCATATAGTACAGTACTTAGGGCTAATTTCACTCGAAATGTCAAAATCCTTTATTCAAGTGTAGTGGAATTCAATTCCAGGTCCTTAGGATAAAATAATTCGAATGACGATACGAGGTGTTAAAAACAATATTTTCAGAGGTGGAAGTAGACCTAGTCATCAAAACAAGACAAAAAAATTAATAAACATGGACCCTAAAATTAATGTCTACCGAGATATGAACACTTGTTCATCAAAGTCCTAGGAGATGCTCAATATGATTTCCATTCATTGTAACACCACAGTCTAGTATATCCGGTCACGAAGCTCAATACGTAGTAAATATGCAAACATTAGATAGTTGCTCACCACTAGGATCGCTAATATCGCCTCATTACAGACAATGCGAAATAGTACCTGCACAGTCTATTGTTCCTAGCAGCCTCAAAACTCTAGCTTCGTGACTGTACATAGTAGACTGTGGTAACACTATAAGATTGTAAAACTATGCACCTGTCGACAGATCATCGCAACCATACGTAGTTTTACGTAAAGATACGCAGCATAGTAAAGCTATGCACCTGTCGACAGGTAATTGCACCCACACGTACTGTAGTTCTATGTAAAGATAGGCGGCATAGTAAAGCTATTACTTATCAGTCTTTTGTTTAAGGGGAGAGGATGGTATTTTTTGGTGAAAAATGAGTAAATTAAAAAAAAATCTTTAAAATACCCTTTGATATGTGTGGAATGCATAGCATAACATTTTGTGGGCATTTGTGCCCTTAATCGGATGTTGAGTCGCCATTTTTAAACTTCCTGCGTTATGGATTTTTAAATCACTCGTCCACTTTTATTGTAGTTTCCGGTAAATTAAGTTTTCAAAAAAAAATTATCTTTAAAATACCCTTTGATATGTGTGGAATGCATTGCATAACATTTTGTGGATATTTTTGCCCTTATCGGATGTTGAGACGTCTTTATTAAACTTCCTGCGCTATGGATTTTTAAATCACACGCCCGCTTTTATCGGTTTCTAGTAACTTCATTTTCTTTACTACATTGCCAGACAAAAATGAATATAATTTCTAAACTATTAAAGATACATGCATGAAATTTAGAAAACACATTCTTTAGACTATTAGGAAACTTTTCTCTGTAACAGAATTTTGTTAATTGATTTCATTTTAAAAATACGTCCGTTTGTTTGCAAGAAAGGAAATCAGAAAATTGTTATTAAATTTAATTGTTTATTTTACAAACGTAGGGACTAATATCAAAATTCTGTTACAGACAGTTTGTAGAACATGCTTTTGCAAATACATTGCAAAAACTGTTTGAATCTATCTTTAAAAACGGTTTAGATATATCGGTTTTAGTACAATCCTGCATTGGGTATATATTTTTTTCAAATTTGGGCCCCCAAATAATTTTTTTTTTTTTTGAAAATATTGTTATTTGGTTGAGTTACCACAGCTATGAGCTCTCTACATACAAAAAATTAATATTTTACACCAAATAGGAAAAAAGTTTTAAAAAATACCATCCTCTCTCCTTAAAGCTGTAATTTAATCGACTCCATCCAAAGTTGCTTCAGACTCGACTCCCCAGGCCCGTCCAATGATCTGGTAATGGCGTAATGATTTCGCTGTGGAAGAATTGACAATTGAGGGACCCACTCAGATAGGAGGATAACCACAATTAAGATGTTTACATAAATTGGACTGCTCTGCCATCTGTGCTCATAAATCACAAATTTTTACAGATGCGACTTGCGTTCTCTTTAAAAAAGATCTTAGCTGCATAATCTTGAATTTGAGGTACAGCGCATCAAACATTTAAGATCTGGTAAGCCAACACTGCGCAGAACGATATTCAAATGTTTCTGGAGGGAAATAATATATATTTTTTTCAGGATGGAGTTGTGTTATTAAGGATTCAATATGTGCTGGAAGCGGTAAAACGACGTAACGTACGTTAAGTTGTTATTCCAGGAAACGCCTCAATTATACCGTTGGATTATGTTATCATCAAAGCTCGGAACTTGGGGACTTGTGTGTCGTGTGCATGAGTAAGGTTGCAGGTACAACGTACACAAAGCTCACGCTGCAAGTGTTCAGGGAAAGTCGTGTGTACTAAGAAAGTGGTCACATCGAATGACAGGAAGACGGACGGGGAAACTGTGTCGTGTCGAAGCCAATGACATTCAGATAATTAGAGGTAAACGTCTATTTGAGGAATTAGAGAATACGTATTATTCGAATGGGTATTATATACGTTTGAAAATATACAGTATTTCTTAAATTTTAGGTACAGAATTTCGTGGAGGAATTCTGAGGAGATACATTATTTTCTTCGAGTGGAGAGTTTATATTTTGTAAGTTGTGCCACACATAAACTAGAGACTGGAAACGGGTATTCATTGAAATACATTGCAGTCCCTTAAATCGGTGGAAAATTTGTCCATAGCCATGGAATCTTCCCTAGTAGTGACACAGAATTTGAAAACTATTTTCGAGAAAAATTTAGGATGCTTATCTTTCTCAGATACGAGATCAGCTAGCAACTGCTGAAAATCGAACAGGAAACAGTGACAGTGAAAACATTGAGTATTTTATTTCGGCCCAAGACTTTAAAATAAAATTACAAACCATTTTCCAAATTTGAAATTTTTTGAAATTGAAGCTTAGAGAAATTTGTAAAATTATCCATGATATGTAATATTAACAAATGTATTTTTTTACCTTTTATTTCTGTCGACTATATTCATGTTCTTATTGAATATCACTGGCTTCAGTCGGATTGTCAATTTATATCAAATGTGTATTTTTCTCTCTTTTTCTCTTTCTTCTTTATTCTTGCTCTTGTGTTGTATTTATTGGTTTGAATTAAGTTACTTACTGTATTTAGTAAACTGTCCTTGTTAATTTTATGTTATGTTATTGACTAAGACCACACCGTACACGAGCCTGGGTCTTACGGTAGTGGCTAGAAACATTCTTATTTTATAAATGTAATTTGTACTTACTAGGTAGCTACTTAAAATCAATAAAATAAAAAAAAATAAGTTTGCTCCCGTCACTTCATGTGACGTGGAAATAAGTTTCTTTCGTTTCAAATCATGTTTAACTAACAGACAAAGAAGTTATGGGTTCGAAAATCTTCTAATGTATGTAGTCGTACACTGTAATAAAATGTACAGAGCAGAACTGTAAATTTGATATATTTTGCATATTTATTTATATATATGCTATAAAATTACGTGTTTCAACCTATCACAATATTATCATTATGTTGTTCCAGCCAGGAACCACTTTTATAGCAGACCTTACAGTTCCTATGTGCTGGAAGCGGGAGTTTGTTGACATTGAAGTCCGGTCGCTTAGCCACGTTCAAAGACACAAGTTCCCAAGTTCCGAGCTTTGGTTATCATTGAGTTTAGTCTGCAAATATTTCTTTACATTTCAATGAGATAAGGGGATATCCTACATACCAGAATTTGTGGCTTGCCCCCTTCTCTGACTGGACCCCTCAATTACTTCGCTGAGATCCGTGTATAGGCAGCTGTTTTGTGTATAGGAACTTCAGTGTGTTGCGAGTCCTGTTTTGACAGCACATATGTCGTTATAGCACAGAAGCAAATGACGTGATCTCCACTTCGCCATGTTGGATAAGTCCCAAGACATTTCGCGGTTCGGGCAGATTGGCAGACGAACTAAGTACCTAGTTCCTACCGCGGGCAAAGAGAGAGAAGTTTATGAGGTTGGCAGGACTGAGCGGAGTACAATTATACCGCATTGGTTCTTAAATGTGTAATAACTTGCGTCACATAACTGCAACGAAATTTCGTTGAAATTGGTTGTAAAGAGGTGGAATTTTTATTGTTCCTTCCGCTGAAGCGATTATTTGAATTTAATTCATAAGTCATAGGTCGGAGTGGTACAGTCAGGTGTGGATCAGAGTAGAGTATCGTGTAGGTCTACTCGAAGTTCGCTGGAGATGCGATGTGTACCCCTGATTACAGTACTCGTTATAAGTTGATACATTAAATTGAAGTTAACAGGCTCCTTCAATTAGTCGGAAAGTGTTATTGTTTCATCTTTTGCTAACCTGTATTTTCAATTGCAACACGTTTAATGTTTAATAGGCCTATATTTTACTTTGTGCATTAGTGCAGTTTCTACTTGTGAAAAAGCTAGAGTTTGTTTGTGACGAAAATATACGTCTGTAAGTTCGCACTAGTAAAGGGTGCGTCAGAAAGAACGGATGGATTTCAAACTATCGATACGCAACGAGGAGAGAGATATAGTGAGGGGGACCACGACTGTTGGGTCAGCCATAGAATGCAGTTTCAGTTGAGAATATGGTGTTGGTCTGGTGTACAACGTGCTTTCATCGTAGAGACATTTTTGAAAAATGAAGAGTCTGTGATCGCCACTCAGGACTCATTTCGACATCGGATGTCACGCTAGGATTCCAACTCGGAATACAATTTTGCGGTGGGTGGCTTCATTTCGTATCACAGGTTCAACATTAAAGAAGAAATCACCTGGACGAAATTCTATTGCACTGAGATTGTCCTAGGCTACGGTAAGATCTCGCGCCCTGCGACTTCTTTCTTTGGGACCATTTGAAGGCGTAAGTTTGTAAACATCGATCACATACACTGGACGAACTGAAGACAGCGATTCGCGAAGAAATCGTGGCAATTGCACCAGCTATGACTGTGAAAGTGATGGCGAACATCAGAAAACGCCTCGATGCCTGTATTGAAAGCCAAGGACATCATATGGATAATGTTGTTTTCCATAAATAAACTGCATGTATTGGTGAATATGTTGATAACAATAAATTTTTGATTTGATGAATCTTCACAATTTTCTTGCCATGTGAAATCCATCCGTTCTTTCTGACGCACCCTGTACTAAGTCGCCATTCTAGAAACTCACCGAAACATTTTCAGGCCAGTTTTGTCGCACCTATAATTTCTAAATTACACAGGAAATATTGTTTTCTTTACCAAAAATTTTATAAAATTTAATGTTGAAGGTAACGATTAAGAAAAAAATAATATTTCTTGAAGAAATTGCTAAAAGATCCTACACTATGTTATTGATGTAGGTCTTTAAAACATCCCAGTAAAAGAATCATGCAGATATTTAATTAATTGTATATTTTATTTACGGTTGTAAAAAATTATGCAAATACAGTTAATTATTAGCTATTTTAATATTCTGATATATATATATATATGAAAAGTTTTGTTCATTTAGCGTTTGTAGAGTAAACATTGGTAATTTTGGGGCTGTGGTTATTTCGTGATATTTTTCCCTGGCTCTTTCGTGAACTATTGTAGCTGCTTCACAAAGCGTAGCTGTATGTTTCTGGAAACCGGACAACATACGCAATCTCTTAGCGGAATTTTGAATCTCGTAAGACCTTTGGTTAGTTCACGAAAGAGCCAGGAAAAAATATCACGAAATAACCACTCCCACGAAATTACCAAGATTTACCTAGTAGCTGAGACATATATAAAAAAATAATTTCAGTAAATTTTTGCAGGCCATTGGTATACCTCCGCCCTTAACTTTCTGTCTAAAATTACACATGGATATTTGATGTTGTTTCTGTAGTATTCCAACACATAATCGTTAATACATAACAGAGAAACTCATTTTAGCGAGAATTGTGTTACATGTACTTCTTTCGTCTTTTCAACATTAGCGAAAATTTTCCTTTTTGAGCCAATCTTCTGTTATGTTAATATGTAGCATATAAAGGATTTATATGACAAGATGTTAATACAGTATAGTCAGGATATTGAGCCACGATAGTATCAGGTGTTGTTGGTAAATCTTCTGTGTAAATAATGTATAGAGCCTCGTGGGACGCCGACTTTCATGTCATGGATATTGGACAAGGCTATTTCTTCTTTTACTTTCCCGCCTGGAAAATAGGAAGCGATAATCTTCACAATGATGTCCAGAAGTCCAGTAAGTGTCAACTTATAAACCAATCTCATACACAAAACTATCGTAAGCTTTAGCTGTGTGTAAAAAGATACGTGGTCAGTGACATTAGAAACCTCTTTTATAGTTTTATCATTCGACCGTGAGAGATCGCTGCAGTGTCATAGCAGACAGCTTCAGCAAGGAAATACGAGGTGATCATTAAATTCCGGGATCAGTCCCATATATGGAAATAAAATGACCTGATTTAAATTTAGCTGCCATCCTCTTCAAAGTAGTCCCCTTGGGCAACTATACACCGATCCCAGTGCCTCTGCAATTTTTGGAATGCCTCCTGGAAGTCGCGTTATTGAAACCTGTCGCTTTGAATCTCCTCCACCGTGCCAAAACGGCTACCACTTAGCTTCAATTTCATCTTCGGAAACAAAAAAGAGTCGCAGGAGCCAAATCAGGTGAATACGGGAAGTGAGGAACGACGACCATCTTGTTGGGTGTAAAACTGGCGTGTTGCGAGAGCTCTGTTAGCTGGCGCATTGTCGTCATGGAGCATCCGTTTAAGTAGATTATTTTACAACGCTTTATCAACAGCTTAGGTTATTTAGCGTCTGAATGAGATGGTGATAATGCCGGTGAAATGAGTCCGGGGTCCAGCACCGAAAGTTATCCAGCATTTGCTCGTATTGGGTTAAGGAAAAACCCCGGAAAAAACCTCAACCAGGTAACTTGCCCCGACCGGGAATCGAACCCGGGCTACCTGGTTTCGCGGCCAGACGCGCTAGCCGTTACCCCACAGGCGTGGACAGTATCTGTTTATTCTCTGCCCAGAATTGTGGTCGTTTCTGACGAATGTTCTCCTAGAGATGTCTCAAAACATTTCTCTGATTATGATGCGTCGATCATCATGCAGAATTTGTCGATTTTTTTTTTAGAAATTTTCGGCAGTGTTGCACGTGTGTGGTCGACCTGGCCTCTCGTCGTCCTCCAGCGATCTTCTGTCATTTCTGAAACGCGAATGCTATTCAAAACACTTCGTCCGACTCATTGCTTCATTCCCGTAGGTTCGCTTCATCATTCCATGGGTTTCAGTTGCCGATTTCCCGAGTTTCACGCTGAGTTTGACGTTGACTCTCTGCTCTAGTTTCCAGTCCATCGTAATTTCGCAAATGCGCGGATGCACGTGCTGAGAAAACCTTGTGGTCTCAATGAAGATAGCGCTTTGAAACTTTGTGTCGCGTCTCTTCAAGATCATTTAGGGTCACTGTTGTGCGCGCGTGTCAATCACGTGATCAGTTCGCCCACAGCATAGTCCCGGAATTTAATGATCACACCTCGTAGTTTGTAATTTTGCCGAGAGACATCGCTTTCAGGGACTGGAATGATTTACATGCCGGAATTCTACATCACAGATCTTTGGAGTTAATGTTTCCGAAGAGAGCTTTTTAAGATTTTTTAAAATCACATTTGTGTTTTAACCCACAACTTCGAATCTGAGCACTAGGCGATTCAAGACGATAGGATAGTTTCATTCTACAGGGACATCATTTTATTTTTACTTTAATTTTTATTGTACCGGTACCTGAGTTTTTGAATGTACTTCACTCCCACCCACTCTACTAGTAAACTTCAAATCGTCCTCCACACAGAACCAAGGCCGCGTATGCAGTCAAAGTCGCCTTACAGTCATAGTAAACACTACTGAGGTAGTGAGTATAGTACGTTCCAGAAATATGTTCGCCTTTTCCAGTGACGAAAGAGCTTTCAATATTGAATCATATTTTCGCACAGGTACTGTCGTCTGCCTACGTCGCATCCCGGTTTCCCCCACCAGCTTCTGCTCGCCTCTCTGTAAAGTCTAGTGGCTGAGCTGTCTTAGTTCTTTTCTGAAACCCTTAATTTCTGTTAGGAATTAGGCGTCTACGTATTATTATACAACTGTTTAAAATAACTTAAATAAAAGGACCTCGTTAAGTAATTAACTGTCACGTGATTTCCCCTCTTTCTACCACCCTGCGACAAAACCACTTGGACGGACAGTAGAGAGCATGTCTGAGTAATTTTATCTTGTCGGATCGAGCAGAAGTGAAGATTGAATTTACAGTACGTCAGGTAATCTTTTATAGAGTAGGTACAGAATTATTTCAACATGAGTTACTAGTACGAAGGACGAAACTGGTAATTGGAATTAGGTACAATAGTCTATAGTGCGATAATATGCACAAATGAACTGAAGCCTGTATCGAAATGAACGGCCATCATTTTCAAAAATGTATTTAAATATCCATATTATGATAATTTTTCAATTTAACTTCATTCTCTATATTGTACGCTAATGTGCTGTAGACAGTATAATATACACTGCATAATGAATACGTCCGAATGGATAGCTCAGTTCGTGAGTAAAAACACTTATTGTTAATACCGTACTGTATTTTGATTAAACAAAAACCTAATGAAAATTATTAAACTCAAAATCGCGATATTTCCTACTTTACGCAAATGGGTGAACTACTTTTCTTCCCTCCTATACCTAGTAGAGTGATTTGTTTGTATTTTACGCCATTATCATCGAACTCCAGTCGTGGAAGGGGGTAGCAAACGGTGTTTCCGGTTCTCAACGTTAATCCAAAGGTATAGCCAGGTTAATATTAGAAATGTTAGTAAAAATAAAATGATGTCCCTGTATATATTATATGCAAATATATTGAAAGATACTCCTTTGCTAAACCTTGCTTGTTAGTGAATCCGTATCATAATGCTGCACCAACATACGAATACCTCAAGCACTGACAGACAATGGCCCGATTTTTTTTACTCTTCACACTATTTATTGCAGAGATGTGAGAAGTGATCTTGATTGAACGTGACTTGTTTTTCTGCATTGGCATTAATGGGGAATTAATGCTGTAGCTGTTTGACATTTTGTTGCGCACACTTAAAGTTAGTAAGAAGTCCATGTGCAACGTGTCTTAAGGTCATAGGTCACATCTGTTTGGTTTACTACTCCTACAACAAAAGAGTAATAACTGTGAACTAATTTTGAGCCGTGTATACATTTAGCGTAATTGCATAGGTATTCATTCATTCATAGTTTTCTGCCCAAGGGCAGGTCTTTCACTGCAAACCCAGGGTTATTCAGTCTTCCTTCTATTCCTCCTGCCTCTTAGTCTCTGCATACGATCCATACATCTTAATGCTGTCTATCATCTGATATCTTTTTCTGCCCCGAATTTTTCTTCTGTTCACCATTCCTTCCAGTGCATCCCTTAGGAGGCAATTTCTTCTGAGCCAGTGACCTAGCCAGTTTCTTTTTCTCTTCCTATCAGTTTCAGTATTATTCTTTCTTCATCTCTTTCTAGTACAATTTAATTTCTTATTCTGGCCATTTCACACGCTCCATCCTTCTCTACATCCACATTTCAAGTGTTTCTAGTCATTTCTCTTCACTTTGTCGTAATGTCCAGGTTTCTGCACCATACAGTGCCACACCCTACACAAAGCATTTCACTAGTCTCTTCTTTTTCCACAGGTCCATAGAAGATGCTTCTTTTTCTATTAAAAGCTTTCTTTGCCTTTGCTATCCTCCTCTTGACTTCCTGACAGCAGCTCATGTTTATAATCAACAGCTCTGCTTTATTGTAAATTACCGTGCAGTCAAGGGACGGGCCGTATTGGAAGCAGGTCCAGCTGTAGGTTTGTTATCAGTTTGTGATTCACGTCCGATGTTAAAACGCTATTTCGCACGTGTTTCATACAAGATTTTTTTTAGACAGTGGCTCGAGAATCCCTAATGTATTTACATTTTAAAGAAAATAAAATTGTTGATTCGTTCTCTCGGAATGGCAAACTTCTGAGACGAAAAAGTATTACATTCGTATGGAAAGAGATTTCACGGCCTTCAGATATGTAGTAGGCTATGATGATTGTTTCGCTGGTTGCTAGGAACTTGTTTAAGTGGAGTTCTGCTTGTCATGTAATTTTGGAATGTACAGAGAGATCACGAAGTGGGTGTACTCCTCATGTATTCTTATTTCACTTACTTTTTGAATGTTGGTACCCCCCGTGTTTACGTTGGTACCATGCTACCGTGGTGATCGTTAGAGTTGAGCTTAAACGATATTTCCAAGTATCTGTGACAATTAAATATCTGTGACTTTTATCTGTGATTTTGTCACACCGATATTTTATATCGATAAGTAAGCACAATATGCATGAATTACACCGATATTTTGTCACACCGATAAAAATTAACAGGAAATATTGAAGAGCAGTGCAATGTGAATACGAATTCTCTATACACGTCACACATCAGTGTGTATATGGGAAAATGCAACAAATAAGTTATGTACATGTACCATTAACAAATAAATACTAAGCTAACTCAACAGAAACATGTAAAAAGTTAACCTCATATACCAGGAGGTTATATCGTAGTTGATTTTAGATATGGAATCAGTTGATAATTTTTTAATGTAGTTGGGTATGGAGAAATTGAGGTTATGTGATTATCCTAATCGTTTTAAAAATTGATCCTTTTTATTGTATATAATATAATGGATAAATTATTTTTAAGTCGTGCATTAACATTATAATATTGAGTCAGAATACAAATTAACGAAACATCAGTATTCGGAAAAACAATGGAAATGTTAAATGTTATGTTTTATTTAACGACGCTCGCAACTGCAGAGGTTATATCAGCGTCGCCGGATGTGCCGGAATTTTGTCCCGCAGGAGTTCTTTTACATGCCAGTAAATCTACTGACATGAGCCTGTCGCATTTAAGCACACTTAAATGCCATCTACCTGGTCCGGGATCGAACCCGCAACCTTGGACATAGAAGGCCAGCGCTATACCAACTCGCCAACCAGGTCGACAAAAACAATGGAAAATAATTACAAAACAAAACAGTTCAGACAGGAATTTACACAAGATAAAGTATTGGTAACCAATGGAATTATTATTTAAATCGTGTAATCACTATATCATTTATAATAAGATGGTGAAACTAGCGTTGAAGTAGTTTCGGCGATTTCGGATGTGAAAATCGTTGCATTTATAAGTTTTTTTTTTTTTTTTTTTTTTTGAGAGACAGTTCCTCGGGTTAAACTACCGCTGAGGTAATTTAGGTGATTTCGGAAGTGAAAATCGTTGAATTTGATTTTTTGTGAAGATACAGTTGATCGTATATCCAAGGCATAACAAAGCCTAAACTAACCAAACCTAACCTGTCACAGATTCGTATATGCAAGGTGTAAATGCGGAATACGAAGGGAACTACCTCAACGCTAGTTTAGTCGTTGATCGTTTATGTCTAGGCATAATAAAAACTTAAACCAACCAAACCTGACCTGTCACAGATTCGTATATGCAAGGTGTATAAGGGGAATACGAAGGGAACTACCTCAAGGTTAGTTTAGCGAAATAAGTTTCCCATCATATTAGCCACTTTTGTCTCGTTCGGTTTTAATTAAGTGGAAAATACTTACACATTAATATAAATTCACAGTAATATGAAAATGTGAAGATCTCGGGGGAATACATAAAATATTTATAAAACATATATACAGACTAAAATATGAAAACAAAATGTCAGATTCATGATTATATTATTATATTGCCGCTAATAACTTTGCAACACATCATCACTTTGAAAGAAATGTTATTGAACAAAATATCACGAAAAAAGAAAATCAAATACCACCGCCTGATTGCTGTTATTGTATCATGCGCATGCGCAAACCCACGACGTAGAGGAGAAAATATCAGTCACAGGCGTTGCAACGGTCACAGAGTACTGAATACGGAGCAGATTTCGATAGCGATATTTTGTCACATATTTCGCGTCATCAGTCACAGGTTTATCTGTGACAAAAAATACCTGTGACAAAATATCGGTTTGTGAAATATCGGCTATCTCTAGTAACGGACAGTAATAAACAACCATGGCTGACCAGAGTACGTTTACCATCGACCTTTCCCAGCCGGTGGGTGGAAGATGCCTTCAACGAAGTGACCCTTAATTATCTCCGCAAAACATGTGCAGAATTCAGCTGTGCTATGAAAATGAAGGTTTTCGTACCGATGTCTTGCGTCAGTTCTCAGCACGTATAGATGGCATTAAATCAACGCTTCGTCCAGTTTTAGCCGGAGTACCACAAGGATCTATACCAGTGACCGGCATGTTCATTGCTCTGTGACGTCATGCCACGGAGCCGCCACGCTCTTTGCTCGGCAATCTCTGCATACTGAGCACAGCGAGGAGAGAAGGTTCAACTGAACAGTGGTGGTACGGCGCCTATGCAATGACAGAGCGCGATCCATTCGTCTGAGGTAGTATGGGAACAGCACAATTACAATACATTTGTACGAAAACAAAACTGTACATCCGTGATAAATCAATGTAACAAAATATTTTGGTTTGTAATCAAATTTAATATACTTACAATAATATGAAATTCATAATACAGCCAGCTGCAGAAGCGTTCGCATTATGTAAATGAGGCTCCGAAACTGCTGTAAATATACAAATATAGAAATAAATCATTTAAGCAGTACTACAACACTTTGTCTACTCGGAAACTTGAAAACAGTTCAAGTGTTTTTAACAGACATTTTCCTACACGATATACAGATTGAACTATCTAGGCCCTAACTTGGTGAGTAGTATGCAGAGTATATTTCAACTTTTGAAACACACCATCGCTTTGTGTTACTATCGTGCCTAAGCTAAATGCTTTGTCGAGATCGAACTGTGTTATGGATTATGGAGGAATGGCGAAGTGTTTGATTTGTGGCAAGCTGTTTCAGCATGTAAACGAATTCAGTATACAATGCCATTATTCTGTATGCCACACAAATGATTATGACAAATATGGGAGAGAATATCGGCAAATACTAGTGCAGCAATTGAAAGTTAAATTGTTAAGTGAAGGTAGGGAACACACTGTCAGTGAATCAATGGTAAGCTTTAGGCTTAAGATATAGGATTTCACTAGCCATTGCAAAGAACATGCGTTCTTTTAATGACGGAATTTGCCAAGAATGTTGCCATCATGATCGCAGAGTAGTTATTCCTTAGCAAAATACAGGAATGTGATTCCATCAATTTATCTCCAAGAACTGTCGTATCATTGCTGCACTGACGCCACTGCGCTGGTGCGTGTTAACAGTAATACGACTCAACTGCTCGCTCTTCCAAGCTCTTGAGGCCTGACTGGCTCTTACGTCATAACTGCAGCATCTGCCGGCCACTGATCTATACTGTCACCACTTCTCTTCAATCTCTTCACATATGACATTCCATGTTAGAACCGTCACACATAGCTATGTATGCTGATGATACAGTTCTCTTTTATTCTCATAGTAACCTAAATACTGAAATCAGCACTCTTCAGACATCTTACAGGAGCTGTCTAAATGGTTATCTGACTGGAGATTACTACTCAACATTACCAAGACAGAAGCTAAAATCTTCTCTTTAAGGCCTATTCATAACCCACCTCGTTTGGGTCTTCTAAATGAACAAGTTGCATGGCTCTCTAGTCAAGAAGCTGTCAAATATTTGGGAATATTATTAGATACGAAACTTACATGGAATGCCCATATAACTCGCATTGTTACACTAGCCTCTTCCAGAATTCGAAAATTATACCCTTTGGTTAATAGACGTTCACAAATTGGATTGGATTGTTCAATGCTACTCTACACCTCGCTTGTACGACCTCTTTTAACTTATGCAGCGCCAGTGTGGGGGACAGCAAATAAGACTCACATGCATCGCCTACAAGTTCTCCAGAACAACTTCCAGTGAACAGCAACAAATGCCCCGTGGTTTGTAAGAAATCAGCAACTGCATGAAGAATTGAGAATTATTCCACTAGAACAGTACATCCATTCAATGTCAAAATCTTTCATCAACAAAATTCCTGGCGTTCCTGGAGCTGTGACGTATAACATTGGAGCAAGATCTTGTCAGCCATCTAGACTTAAAAGGAAACTACCTCAAGACATCTTTCTTAGCGATACTGACGACTCTTCATAAATTTAACACAGAAAATCATCATCATATTTTTATTCTCATAGTTCACAAAAATGATTAATTAATTAATTAAAAATAAATTTAATTAGGGAGCCTTTAGAGCCAACCTCAGCATGATATTCTGTATGGGATATTCCATAATTTAACAGTGGTCTGTATAGCAAGTTTGCTGGTCGACCAGTAAATAAATAAATAGAAAAACGGATGTCTTGGATCGTTAAACTATCAGGTACATGTCCATATCAATCAATCAACCATACCCATCGTAGTGTCGTAATAAATGGGGGAGGGCGAGTTACGACCACTTTGTGACCTCTCTGTACAATTATTACAACGAACTGATAAATATATTTAGGAAAATTAGTGATTCGGAAGTGAATATATCAGATCTCCAAATGTTGTAATTTCCAGTTTAAATAATTGTGTTGTGAATATTCATAATAATTAAATAGTTGGAATTTATGTTTTCTGTATTTTAATTAGGGTGCTTAAAAGTACTTTTAGGTACGGAAATTTAATTTTAAGCGCGGTAATTTATGGATGCGGAAGTCAATGACTTTTCCATACTAAAATGAGAATCGAAAAGTTGTCATTATGAAACGACTGTCTGAAAACTGTGCTCTATCACATGATATCATTTATTAACAAATTTACTTCATTTCTTGGGTTCTAATAATAATAACAATAATAATAATAATAATAATAATAATAATAATAATAACCTTGTCTATGCACATGTTGTAGGTTATTTATAGTAGCGAATATTTTATTATTATTATTATTATTATTATTATTATTATTATTATTATTACTTGATAAAAGTTGAAATTTTCACTGTTATATTTTTAGTATCTCATTCCTTGAGCTCATTTTCTGAAACGTACACTTTTTATGATGATGATGATTATTATTATTATTATTATTATTATTATTATTATTAATTATCTTTCTTTTTGCTGCAGATATTTTATTCATTAGTAGTTTTGTGTTTTGCGCTTCTGTATTTATACTTCTATCTCTATTGAATTTCTTTTCATTCGTTGTAGATATTTACTGACTTACTTTTGCGATTGTATTTGTATTTATATCTGTCATGGTGTGTAAGAGAAAGCCTGACGGCCTTAACTACACCAGTATGAATGAATGAATAAACAAGATGGAAAATAAAAATTCCGCACTTTTCGAGACTGTAGAAATGGAAAAGCTTTTCTACAATAAATATCATTTATTGTAATTTTTCTTGGTCGTCATTCTGCCGGATACACTCTGTATTCAGTTTGATATGATACTTAGTACCTAAGAATATATTTTAACAGTATTAAGTCTGGCCGCGAAACCAGGTGGCCCGGGTTCGATTCCCGGTCGGGGCAAGTTACCTGGTTGAGGTTTTTTCCGGGGTTTTCCCTCAACCCAATACGAGCAAATGCTGGATAACTTTCGGTGCTGAACCCCGGACTCATTTCACCGGTATTATCACATTCACCTCATTCAGACGCTAAATAACCTGAGATGTTGATAAAGCGTCGTAAAATAACCTACTAAAAACAGTATTAAATCACTAACAACTGTTAGAAGTGAACACAAATTCTCGAATTGAATTTCCATGTCTATTCAAAAAAGAGTCTTTTTTTTCTGGAAAATTAGTTTCAACTTTCGTGAAGGAACTCATGTTGAAACTTTTTTACTGCTTTTTGGTCTATGAATAATACATTTTGATTTATATACTGCTATATTGTATATTATTAGTAGTTCTTTTCAGTCGCAATAAAACTCTTGATAAAATTGTAAGTGGAAAACCAGCTGGAGCTACTTCATTTCTCTCGAATGAAAATTTGTGCACCAAGCAACTGAAGTAAACATATTTCGACTGCTTATGACGTACTTAATGTCCATGGACACGGTAGTGCTTTTGAAGCTCGTTTTCTGCTTCATTCACGTTGCTATAAAGGTAGAGGCTTGGCGCCGTTCTGACTCAATCCTCAGGAGCCTCATCACAACTAGCGTGAGCTGAAGAAAAAAATCATATGTCTCAGGAGGAACTGAAAACCCCTGACAGATGTATTTTATTTGCTATCTGATGTCGTGTTTGATACGTGTGCACGACTTGAAGCTAAGACAGAATCTGTATGAGTAAAGTTTTTGTGAATGTACGCTAAACTCCGAGTGATGAACTCGCTCCTACGTAAATTTGTGCAAATGGACGCTTAATCATCGTGCTTTTATAGTCTATGTATTTCGATGACTTGCTAAGAGAACGTGACTATGCGCCAGATTCAGTGCAAGAGCGGATTAACGAGTGTGGAGACTTCTGACAATGGGTTGTAAACAAGCTGAAGAAGCTACCCCGCCTTCATGAGGCCGTGCCTCGCATTATCAACTTTGTTAAATAAGCGTGCTTCGTCTACACTTTGTTTCTCATATACCGGTACGTAGATGTTTGTAACGGGGACAGCTTCTCTGGTTGAGGACTGAGGGTTGTTGCTTAAGGAAAATTACTTACATATCGCGACTTCACATTTATTTTTATTTATTTATTTATTTATTTAATAATAACATATACATAAAAACGTTACATTAAAATACCCCGAAAGAGCAAAGCTCGTGTTCGGGGACAGTTCCGTTACATAGATACACATACTTTGTAGACAAAATACTTAAGAAAAAAGCTCACATAAAGATTGTAATAAAATTAGTAAATAATAATACTAATAATAACTGAGTGAAAAAAGAGACGATGTTTAGATTGATGGATTAATATTAAATTATTATTAGTAGTATAATTAGTGCAGGTCATGTTGATATAGTAACCAAGATAAAATAGAAAAATACACTTAGGATAGAAATAAACTTGTTTTACAATACATGGTACATAATATATATACAGGGAAGTCTGTCATATAAATTTTTTAATTCTGGATCTGAAAATTTCATTGCTTAAAGTAGTCAATTCTGGATGAAATTTTATTATCGAATTATATAGCCGTGGACCATAATTTGTACTGTGTAGTAAAGCAGCAGATGTGAAATATTTAGGTTCAACTAATTTAAGAATTTCATTTCGTCTCGTATTATGAGCATGTGGCTGAGCTACAAATTTCGTTCTATTTTTATGATAGAATTTCATTAAAGAGTATTCATAAATTTGGTCAATTCTAAAAACATTCAATTCAGAATGGATCAAATTTGTTGGATAATCCAGTCGCCTTTTCAAACAAATTTTGATTATACGTTTTTGCAACATAATTAGAGGAAAAAGAGCAGTTTTTGTAATGCCTCCCCATCCAATTATACCATATTGGATAACAGATTCAACTAGAGCCAAATAAACCAAACGTAATACGTGAGTAGGCAAGTAATGGCGAAGGTTTACAAATTTGTAAATTGTTTTACGTATTCTGTTACATAAAAAGGTGATTTGTCTATCCCATTTCAAGTGCTGATCAACAATAATTCCCAGGTATTTCACATCTACAGATTCTTTCAGGCAAGGGCATTTACAGGTTGTAGAGAGTTTACAAAATGAGTTGTGGATTATTAATTTTAAATGAGAAAGTGATTTCAATTTGTTCAATCCAGAGACTGTTAAAGAAAATGGCACCAAAGTAGTTTTAGTTATATTTAGAGATAGCAAATTTGCATCAAGCCAGTTTTTGATAAAATTTATACCTACATTGGCATGTTTATAAGTGTCCTCCCAAGTTAAACCACTGAAAATCACCACCGTATCATCAGCGTAAGAATAACAGGAGCCATTATGTACTTTCAAATCAATGTTTAATAAATCATTAATATATATTAAAAATAGAATAGGACCTAAAATTGTTCCCTGAGGGACACCTATATCAATATTTACATTTTCACTGATATTATCATCAATTTTGGTTACCTGAGTTCTTTTGTTTAAGTATGATTGAAATAACTTATGCGCAATACCCCTGACTCCTATATCAAATAATTTGTCCAGAAGTAAACGATGGTTCACCGTGTCAAAAGCTTTCCTTAAATCTAAGAAAATCCCTAAACATTTAGAACCGTTATCCAACTCCTGCATAATTTTACCAGTGACTTCAATAATTGCGTCATCCGTAGATAATTTATTTCTGAAGCCATACTGATGTTTGGAGAGAATTTCATTTTTCTAAGTAATTTACTAATCTGTTTTTAAACATTTTTCTAATATCTTTGAGAAGCTAGAGAGCAAGGATATAGGTCTATAGTTATTCAGACTTTTTCTTTCCCTGACTTATGGACCGGTACAACTACAGCATTTTTCAGAGATTCTGGGAAAACTCCTTGGGTGAGACATAGATTGAATACATAAACAAGCGGTTTTAATATATGTTTAATGATAATCTTTAATGTGTTATTTGTAATTTTGTCGATTCCCGGTGAGACATTATTTTTAAGGATTTAACAATATTATAAATTTCTTCTTCGGTTACTGGTGATAAAAACATGGAGGAAGATGCGTGCTTATTATGGCCACTGCAATAATTTTTCGTGTTAAATGCCGATTTGTTGATGTTCGATGCAATGCTATGTCCTACTTTTGAGAAATATTTATTAAATTCATTAGCTATGTCTTTTTGTTTTTAAATATTTCTCCCTCTTCATTTAAAATCTCTGATATGATACTATTTTGGTTCACATTTACGTCTGTGGCTTCATTAATAGTTTGCCAAAATTTCCTAGGATTATTTCGATACTTCTGAAATTGAGATTGATAATACTGAGTTTTCATGTTTCTTATAATAAGAGTTAAAGTATTTCTGTATTTTTTGTAATAATTTATTAGATTTATATTATCAGGTTCTTTTCTAATATTTCTGGCTAATTTGTCTCTTATACGGATTGACTTAATGATACCTGTGGTGATCCAGGGTTTTATTTTTCTTAATTTAGAAGATACTTTAAAGTAAGATACATCTGTGCTTATGTCTATATAATTAGATATTAAATTTTGGAATACTTGAAAGCACAATTCAGCATTTTCACAGTTAAGCACGGAATCCCAATTTTCTTTTTCTATAAGCGAAATTAGCTTATTGTAATTTATGTTTCTTTTTATATGGAGAGGATACTGAGATGTATTAGAGTTTTTAATTCCAATTTCGAATAATGCAATAACTGCATAGTGGTCGGTAATAGCACTACACAAAACAGCAGGTACAAATTTCCAGTTACTCTTTGTTTTAAAAAATATGTGATCAAGGCAAGACTTAGAATCAGGCCGAGTGATAGAGTGTAAAAATTTGACAAAACCATATTCGTGTAAGATATTCGTGTACCTATTGCCAGTACTGTCTAATTTGTCTTCTAGAATTTGTATGTTAATGTCTCCAACAATGATTTGATTGCTTGTGTCTTTAGAATTAAACAAAAATAGTTCAAAATTGTCTAAAAATTCATTTATACAATTGTTTGGGGATCTATATATCGCCACAATGGAGAATGGAGTATTATTACATATAAAATTAAGATGAATAGAATTACATTGTGGGATATCTACATGTACTATTGTGACATCAATATTATTTTTGCAGTAGACAACTAAACTATCGCATTTATTATATTTATTCGTTTTGACAAACTTTTTATAACCTGGTAAATCATAGCCAGAGTCATGATTTAACCAAGCCTCCGTCAATATAATGAAGTCGAAAGGATTATTAAAATTTTGCATAGTGGCACAGAATTCCAGGAAATGTTTATTTAAGCTGCGTATATTTAAGTGAAATAATTTAAAATCGTGTAAATTGTTACCAATGTAACTGTTGCAAGAGTTAAAGTCTTCCAAAACTGCTGTGCGAGTGTTATTATTAGCGGAATAATAATTTAGCTCATTTATTAGACAATCCATTGTTTAGAAATATTAACATTAAAAAGGAAACATTATTTACATGCATCTACCTCACTGCAGAATTCAGTTGTAACTGTGGATGATTCATAAGGGTGCCGTAATTCTGGTTGCAAAAATACGGACATTTTTGTTTTCCCATTTTTGTAATTTGCATTAAAGAAGGGTACTTACTACATTAATAATAATGATGATGATAATAATAATAATAATAATAATAATAATAATAATAATAATAATAATGAACTTGGCAGACTTAAGGCCTTAGAACAGGTATGCTCATTCTCTGACTCCCGATTACGTTCTGTAATCACAACCTTCCAATGTAGAGCATGCTGTTCCTCGTTCGAAGCTCGACGGATGACTGCGGAAGGCAGTTCAAGTACGAACAGTGCGGGACAATGACACAGTCAAAACCTTCTGTAAGCAAACGATCATTTCTTGCAGTGTGGGAGGAAGACTATTTTTGTTGTGAAAACGTAAAGTGTTTACTATGTTGTAAGGCATTGTCAGGAATACTACTGAGCAACATAAAACATTATACGCTCTGCCATCCAGAACATGCCGAAGTGACAAGGAAGCTGTTTTCTGTAATATGTATTCATATATCAACGTTATTATTATTATTATTATTATTATTATTATTATTATTATTATTATTATTATTATTATTATTACTAATACAATTATTGTTATTGTGGTGATTTTATTCCAACAGAAATACATATAATGTTAAAATAATTTTTCAGGGATGCAATGTGCACTACAATTGCAAGAATTGAAAGCACTTCATGATAGGCCAAACATTGAAGAGAGTCGAACATTTCAGAGTCTATGTTTAGGAGCAATTTATGTAGTATGTTGGGAATTAGCTAAGGCACTCAAAATCCTTCACGGATGGTGAACTTGTAAAGAAATCTATGGTGCCTCAACAAAATATAGTTAATTATATCTCTGTACTGGAACAGCTCAAATGTAAATTCACAGAACATAATTTAATGATTTCAAACGTATGGAAAGTGATATTAATCTTTTTGTTAATCCTTTCACAGTAAATTTAGTACAATCTATGAGAGTGCAGTTCCAGGACGAGTTAATTGATTTACAAAGTCACGTAGAATTCAGAACTAAATGCGGAGAAAATGACTTGCCAAGCATAGAAGTATTCAAAAATGAACAAAACGCAATATCCCAAGATGAGCTTATTCGCTGTCACTCGAAATACAGTATGTGTGCAAACAATTATTTTCGAGAATGAAGGTTGCTAAATCCAAAAATCCAAACATTGATTCCGATTAACAGATGAGAATCTTTTGTGCATTGCAGTAAATTCGTTGGAAATAGATTTCTGATTACTTGCAGAAAATAATAGGCCTACACATGTTGAATGTGGAATATGAAAATAACATTATCTATGATATAATAATGTCATAACTGTATAAAATATAATAAATAATGTAATAACTGAATATTTCCTTTTTCAAATTCAGTTTATTATCCGTAATTGTAAGACAGTGAGAGCGATGCCACAGGCGGTGCTGCAATGTAGTTGCGGAGCCCAGTCCGTACACTGTGTGTGTTATGCAGTGCAGCATCATCCGTGTAATCGGCGCTTTTACAATTTTGAGCATACCTGCCTTAGAATCTTCTCTAATACTCAACCAGTAGTCGACCTGGTTGCCGAGTTAGTATAGCGCTGGCCTTCTATGCCCAAGGTTGCGGGTTCGATCTCGGGCCAGGTCGATGGCATTTAAGTGTGCTTAAATGCGATAGGCTCATGTCAGTAGATTTACTGGTATGTAAAAGAACTCCTGCGGGACAAAATTCCGGCACATCCGGCGACGCTGATATAACCTCTGCAGTTGCGAGCGTCGTTAAATAAAACATAACATAACATTTCTCAACCAGTAGTTTAACTTCGACACAAAGGACATTACAATTATGCGAAATATACCACACAAAAATTGAAAGAGATAATCACCTACCCTGTTCAACATCTGCTTGAAGGATGTAGTGAAGAACTGCTTTCAGAACATGGGGGCTGATACTAGGAGGAAGAAGAATAAAGTGTGTAAGATTTGATAATGATATGGCGTTGTTAGCAGAAGAGGAGATGATAGTAAGAGAGATGCTGTGAGCAGTATGGAATGAAGATAAATGCAAACAAGAGGAAGACCATGGTCATAGGAAGAAAAGTAAAGAAGGTAAACTTGCGAATTCTAAATGAGGCAGTAGAGCAAGTGGACAGCTTCAAATACTTGGGGTGTACTATAAGCAGTAACATGAGCTGCTGCCAAGAAGTCAATAGGACGATAGCAATGCCAAAGGAAGCTTTTAATAGAAAAAGAAGCATCTTCTGCGAACCTCTGGAGAAAGAACTAAGAAAGAGACTAGTGAAGTGCTTTGTGTGGAGTGTGGCATTGTATGGGGCAGAAAAATGAACATTACGACGAAGTGAAGAGAAGTGAATAGAAGCATTTGAAATGTGGATAGAGTGAAATGGACAGACAATAAGAAACGAAGCTGTGTTGGAAAGAGTGAATGAAGAAAGAATGATGCTGAAACTGATCAGGAAGAGAAAAAGGAATTGGCTGGGTCAGTGGCTGAGAAGATTCTGACAAGCTGACTTAAGGGTATATGTACGTGAACGACCACAAATATCAGAAAATGCAGGCTCTAAATTTCTAAAATTTTATAAGGAAATGAAATCACAATTGGACAAAAATTACAAGGTACCACAACAAGACTTACTAGAATTTAAATATCTGATGAAAGTAATTTATAAAAAAAGTTACTTATTATATTTTTTACAATTCACTTTTTACTTTAAGTTAAATTTTCCAAAATTTGAATATTTTCACACATATTACTTCATAATTCCACAACCATTAGAGATAGAATTATGAAAATTTGTACACTGATTTAACATGCATTTATGCAAAAGGTAGACTACAATAATGCCCATTTCTTTGAAAATAGAAAAATTAGGTCACAAAACATTATGTAAATTTTGATATATTTTATATAAGACAAATAAAAATTAATTGTATTAAAATAAACAACTCTACATGTCTGAGAGTAGTCTGCTTTTCAGAAATAAGTGTTTATTACGTGCAGGAAAAATATTAAAGATGTCAGAGAGTCACAACAATGTTATGGTTACCAAATGATGTAACTGCAGAATTTTGTTTTTGTTTTGTTTTTTTTTTCATACTTTGATAAAACTGGTTTGGAAAATATTATTAGTAACCTTTTTCATATTTTTATCAGATATTTAAGTTGTAATAATTCTTGTTGTGGTACCTTGTAATTTTTGTCCAATTGTGAGTGCAATTTTTCTTATAAAATTTTAGAAATTTAGAGCCTGCATTTTCTAATAATATTTGTGGTCGTTCACGTACATATACCCTTAAGAACTGAAGGAAAGACCATCGAGTTGCCGAATCGTCCAACTAAGCGGAGTGTGTGTGTGCCACTGCTCAGTCAGATTGGTCCGTTCTTGTCTGTTTGTTGGAAGTAAAGCACTATTACTACTTCGGGATATCATCCTGGCACGTTTGTAATTTGTCAGAATGACCTCGTGGGCGAAAGATTCTTTTGGGATTTATTGACTTATTTCGTGCACATGACGTGTTACGGAAAGTGAAATGTAAACATTATCACAATAAAGCGAAAAGAAATGAAGGCCGTGATAACCTTTTTCTCTTCATCTTTTCATTTTAAATAGCAACAGCTATTGCTGTGTATCATAACAGTTCATCTCATCCGTTGTAGTGGGCAAGCGTAACAACCACAATGCCGTGGACTGCAGTCACCACAGGTAGTCATTCAACTAGTTCGAAACGGTTCCCAAGAATCGCTTCTTAAATTTGTCGCAGTTCGTAGAACCGGTTGTGAAGTTTTTAAGTTCGAATTAGAGCTATTCTATCTCAAATCGACCGAAATACAGACAAAATTGACCTTACAATTTCTAAATACAATAAAACTTTTTTGTTCGTAGAGAACTGTGATACTTTGTGCAAAGTTTGAGGCATCAGAACTTCATAGTGTTTAAATTAAAAACATTTAAATTTATCGTATTTTCATAAAATTAGCAACTTTAAACTGTTGTAGCTCCGAAACCCTTTCACCCGATGATAAAATCATGGTTTATTTTGATGCTGAGAAATTAAAGTTTATATTGACATATAAACAGATTTTCTTACTTTTTATGGAAATGGAGAAATTTAGATTTTTCCTCATTAAGACGCCCTTGCCAAGGAAAAATATTTTAAAAATATATAGTTAGATTCCGCATTGGAAGTACAAATAAACATATTTTTTTACTGATGGCACGTTGATAAGAAAGTATTGAAAATATCAAATAAAGAAAAATAGTACGCGCGTGAACTAACCAGCTGACTGTGAGGCGGGAGCTAGCCGATGTAAGCAAGGCCAGGAGACATAAACACGTGATGTGTCGTCTAGCAGTCATGGCTGAGCTAGCTTCATCACAGGTTTTCATAAACACAGGAGTAAAATGACGCCCAACGCTCGCTTATCTTCAGTTCTCGGCCAGTGCGTGCGGTACTGCGCCGTTCAAGTCTAGGCGTGTGAAAATAATCTATTTAATACCCTCGAAACTAATTGCCGTACCACTAACCAAACAATGCCGAATCCCTCTTAATAATGCAAGGTTTTTTCTCAATATTTTTTTACATTTTTACAAATTGGCAAAAAGCCTAAAAGCCTCTGTGTACAATAAAAATAAGGATTACTTCTTAACATAACCTACCAAATGTCAGCTTCAAAATAAGCTCTCGTTCAATGTTCTGCAGTAAATGGTTCCAGAGTTCTGAGCGGTGAAAGAGGCTTGTTTTTATAAAATACGCTAAATTTGTCGCTCAATAATACGAAAACCGTTTGACTTTCGATAGTACATTTTTGAAAATGTACTCTCCTCAGCACCTTGTATAAATAGGGAAAAAATTAGAGTATAAAAAAATGCGAGGTTTTTTACTTATCGTTTTCATATGGAATAGCTTAGCTTCTTTACAGAAAGGAAGAACACTAATTCAACAAGAAATTAACCCGTCTTTAATATCGCAGAAAATGTAATCTCTGTAGTTGAAGGCGTAGTTGGTCTTCTACTACTAGTAGGCTACTACAGCACTGACCTTCGTACTTGTTAACAAAGATAAGCCAGACGTATCACATCTCAGGAAGGGCAAATTTAATATAACTTAATTCACAATTTAATGTACAGGGTGTAACGAAAAAAGTGGGCCAAACTTCAGGTATGGATTTCTTATACGTATAGGAGAAAAAATAGTTACATCAACATCGGTCCGGGAATGCTTGGTTCCTGAGCTTACAAGTACAATCATGTTGCGCTCCAGTACGTTTGTTTGCTGAAATTATTTCCATACTTTCTCTTTATATTTTCTTAGATGAACTGTTCAAAATATCAAATGCCCACATGCGTAATTTTTATTGGCTGACAATCTTGCAGAATCCGATGACGGACAGTTCCTTCATTATCATTTTACGAAAATACAAGTTACAAGTCTGAAAATGTACAGGAAAGTGCACTGGTAAGTGCAAGTTACAGGCTACAGGCGTTTCTTAATTAAGTACAGGACTTACTTAACTTCAAAGGAAAAGAAGCTGTTTAAGAAAGCCATAACTTCTGCAATGGTTCATCTCGTCTTCTCTAACTTTTTCTCGATTCTGTTATAATTCACTTACCACGCTTGTATCGCAATATACTGTTTCACTACACTGGTAGTCTAAGACTTGCATAATTGTAAAGAAACTAATTCTTTCGTAAAACAGGCCCTAGGAGTCGAATACACCAATGACTTTGAGTCAGCCATGGCGAAAATGTAATCGTGCGCCGAGCCACTGTGTAACCTGCATAGCACCTATGAAGGGAGGCGGACGCCCGAAGGGGAAGTGAAGCAACTGTCTGACTTATTAACGGATTTTCACTTTCCTTACGTCAAGCACTTAAATATAATTTTATACATTATAAGGCTACAAACTAATGTTTAGTACGTGTAACGAAGAAAGAAATGAATAAGAAAACATGGGACATATTATCACAACCTAAAATTAACTGTCTTCAGAATGTCTCTGCGACAAAGTTTCAAAATCAGAAAATTATGTCACTTACTGCCAGTCGTAGTTGATCACGAAGGTATTTGTCTATCAGTCGTAATCTAAATTTGGTTTTTACTATTTTAATTGCTGAAAATAATTTTTCACAAACGTAAGTTGTAGCAACAGAGCAAGCGAAAGAACGAAGCTTCGGATATTTATTTTTTTGGCAAAGATTTGAAAAGTTCAACATTTGTCAAGTCCTTACATCTAACTTTCATGTAACATCACATTGTAAATCTGTGAGTTTAAATTGAAGATCTAACCGCATTATTCGTACATATGCTGAAAAAGGATCGACGTACAAAGATGATAATAATGATAGGCTAGTAATAATAATAATAATAATAATACTTCACCTTTTAATGTTTCATGAGTGACATGTAGTATAATGCCGTTTTATGTTATACAGCCGTTTTCCTCTTAATACTTGTGAATAAATCATTCATTTAATATTCTCATCATATTGTCAGCAAAAAAATGCGTCATCCCATTCCTACTTGAAACTTTCGTTTTTGTAGAGGTACATGGTTTCGAGAGAAACATTGCGACGATACGCCACTCGCAGGTCAGAGACAAATACAAATGGAACGGAGTTTGACTCCAGTGAGTGAGAGGGTGGGGGTTGGGGGAAGTGGGAAGCAAGAGAAATGCATAGCTATCATTGCGAGTCACAATGTGCCCGCGAGTCACATTTTCGCCTCGGCTGATTTATGACAATGGGAGTCGTGCATCACAATGCTGGGTAAGGGCAGTCACAATTTGTTTGTAATATTTTGTTGTCCACACCTGTGGAGTAACGGTTAGCGAGTCTAGCCGCAAAGCCAGGTGGCCCGGGTTCGATTCCCGGTCGGGGCAAGTTACCTGGTTAAGGTTTTTTCCGGGATTTTCCCTCAACCCAATATGAGCAAATGCTGGGTAATTTTCGGTGTTGGACCCCGGATTAATTTCACTGGCATTATCACCATCTCATTCAGACGCTAAATAACCTAAGATGTTGATAAAGCGTCGTAAAATAACCGACTAAAAAAATATTTTGTTTGCCGTGTTTTAGGAATTGGCTTATTTATTGTAGCTGTTCAGAAGTGTGTGGATGTTTGCTGGTAACTACAGGGACATCATTTTATTTTTATTAACATTTTTAATATTAACCTGGCTATACCTTTGGATTAATGATTGAGACCCGGAAACACCGTTTGCTACCTCCTTCCTCGACTGGATTTCGATGGCGTAAAATACAAACAGATCACTTTACTAGGTACAGGAGGGAAGAAAAGTAGTTCATCCATTTACGTAAAGTAGGAAATATCGCGATTTTGAGTTTGATAATTTTCATTAGGTTTTGTTTAATCAAAATACAGTACAGTAATAACAATAAGTGTTTTTACTCACGAACTGAGTTATCCATGCGAACCTATTCATCATGCAGTGTATATTATACTGTCTACAGCACATTAGCGTACACTATAGAGAATGAAGTTAAAATGAAAAATAATCATAATATGGATATTTAAACACATTTTTGAAAATGGTGGCCGTTCATTTCGATACAGGCTTCAGTTCTAATGTGCATATTATCGCACTATAGACTATTGCATGTAATTCCAATTATCAGTTTAGTCCTTCATACTTAGTAACTCATGTTGAAATAATTCCGTACCTACTCTATAAAAGAGTACCTTACGTACTGTAAATTCAGTCTTCACTTCTGCCCGATCCGAAAAGATAAAATTACTCAGACATACTATCTACTGTCCGTCCAAGTGGTTATGTCGCAGGATCGTAGAAATGGGGGGAATCATGTGATAGTTAATTACTTAACGAGGCCCTTTTATTTAAGTTATTTTAAACAGTTGCATAATATTACGTAGACGTCCAATTAATTCCTAACAGTAATTAATGTTTTAAGAAAAGAGCTAAGAAAGCCCAGCCACTAATCTTTACAGTGGAGCGAGCAGAAGCAGGTGGGGAAAATCGGGATGCGACGTAGGCAAACGGACGACAGTACCTGTGCGAATATATGATTCAATATTGGACGTTTTCGTCACTGGAAAACGCGAACATATTTCTGAAACGTACTATAATTACTAAGTACTCCGGCCTTGGTTCTGTGTGGAGGACAGCTGGAACTTCGTTAGTAGAAGGAGTGGGAGTGAAGTACATTAAAAAACTCGGGTACAATAAAAGTTGAAGTAAAAATAAAATGATGTCCCTGTATATATGGATGGTGGGGTGTTAGTTTTCTTCTCGTTGATGGTGGGGTGTGTGTTGGATTCGGACCCATAGCTTATTTTTTATTCTTTCGTAAAACACCAATGACTTTAAGTGGCCCCCACAGAAGGAAGTGCAGTGATTTGAAATCTGGCGAACGTGGAGGCCAAGCGTGTTGGGATCTCGATGAGTTACTGCCCGTTTTCAGGCGGGAGATCGAAATTTTGAATCAAACTCTATTTTTTATTTCGCTAACACTATGTCATGATGATGATGATGGTAAGATGAAGTGCAGTACATTAATGAAGCGTTAGGGGCCTGTGCCGTTCCGAGGTCCGTTCCCGCGCCACTCCGAGCACGTGCCCTCTGCAGTAGCGCGGTGGGGCCGGCGGGCCTGAGCGGCGTCTCCAGGCTTCCTGGCGTCGCGACGCCGTGTCGCAGCATCCTTTCTGATCCTCATCGATTCGTGTGGCGATTGGTGGCGCCAGAGGGCTGCCGGAGGCGCCACCAGGGCGCCCGCCCTCCCATTGGTCGGCGCCCGCCCGGCCCCTGCCCGTGGAGGGGGGCGGCTTAAGTTCCTCCCCGGTGACGTTCCCCCCTAACAGTTCATTTGGAGCGACGCCGATGCGGGGGCAAGACCGACGCCGGGACCAGCGATGTACGGGTGGTAAGTTGCATGCTCCAGTTGATATAGCGCCGTTGAACACGTTCTCCGCTCGTAGCTACTGCCTGAAATTTTTGTTTTTCGTATTTTGGTTTATTGGTTTTTTGTGATTGTCGAGTATCTTTTCTTATATTGCAAAAAAATATATAAGCTAATATTTAGTGCAACTTTTCCACTCGATATCTGTGCGAAAATGCGAGTTTCGTCCTAGTTTTAAAATTCTTATCTCAGAATGGCACGCGAAATTTAGATTTGTTGCCACTAAATTATCTGTACCGCTGTATATCAATCTAGTCGTCATATAGCCAGGCGAACAAGTCGACTGTAGAGTGTTACCAGCGTATGTTTCGACGAGGAAATCAGTGTTCGAGTTCGGGAAGTGAAATAAAATGTTCTGTTGGTATGTATGTTATGATCAACTCTCCAAAATATCTTAACTTCAAGCCTGTAGTTGTGTATTAAGTTTATAATTGATTAAAATAGCATTCGAGTGTTTTTAAGATTACTGCATGGATAGTTTCCGGAAGTAATGACTTAAAATAATAAAACAACATTTAAATGACAAACAGTAAGTTTTGTGTGTTTTTTTCACTATAGGCACTTTTTATATTTCTTGTAAAGGATTCAGCTATTTTTAGAACGCCATCTGTTTATCGTTCGTTTTCCCTAATTACTAAGTAATAAATTAGTAAGTAAGCTCCTTAAATGTTAAAACATTTAATGAAAATGCAAATCAAGATTTCAGGTATAACTCTCTGTAAAGTTGATTTGAATAATTTCGAGGGAAAAATTGTTCCGGAGCCGGGTATCGAACCCGGGACCTTTGGTTTAACGTACCAACGCTCTACCACTGAGCTACTCGGGAACTCTAACCGACACCGAGTTATACCTCAAATCTTGATTTGCATAATACACGTCACTGTTCGTTAACAGAAAACCACAATTTAAGTCACACAGAGTTAGTGTGCACTCGAAGTTGGTTGCTTGACGGTTGTCAGCCCACTTTGAGGTCTGTGGATATAGAGGGAAAAATTGGATCGGTGTCGGTTAGAGTTCCCGAGTAGCTCAGTGGTAGAGCGTTGGTACGTTAAACCAAAGGTCCCGGGTTCGATACCCGGCTCCGGAACAATTTTTCCCTCGAAATTATTCATTTAATGAAAATGTCAGTATTTTATATATACGTAAAAAAAGTAGAGTATACGATTTTCTCAAAATCGACACGTAATTGTGAAATATTGCGAAAACGTGTTTAGACTAAAATACTTGTATTAACAGCTTTTTCGTTTACAAATTTTGGCATGTTTCATGTACCCAGTAATAGAGGTGTCTTGTAAATTTCGTAAAATGGTTGTCTAATAGTGCTACATAAATGTTTAGTGTAAATATGTGTTATTTACATTGCACTGTTTATTTTAACTTTGATACATTATAGCATTCCTTTTAATTCATTACATTGTGGAAGTGTTTGTACGTAATTTAAAATAATAAAAAATAATCTTATAATGGAAAAGATCAAACTAGTCTAGATTAAGGTAGACCTTCAGGCAGGCTAGGTTAGTTCTAAGCACTTGAATTGCAATTGGCCCGTTATGTTCAATTCATAAGTTGGAGACACTGAAGAAGCCTTCAGGATCTTCGCAAAAGTAGGTCCTACCGAGAGACAGCTTTTCCTGTACATGACTCGAGGCTGGCAAGATCTGCAGAGCTGGAAACCTGAGGGAAAAAAAAATAATCTTTCATTTTGTCTGAAGCAAATTCGTTCAGGGCAAGGTTATTTTACGCCTCGTAAATCTGCAACATAACATGATAAATAATTTATTGTCCTTCAAAATCATCTCATATTCATTTCAAATCGTAGAACTCGGAACAATGGACAAACATGGTAGCCATTAGCATAACGTAAGTTACAGAAGATACCTCTGGTGAGTTCACGTTAAGAACTGCTAGCATTAGTGTAACACAGTTGAGTCACTAGCGTTTTGCATTAGCTCAGCAAAGATGAGTCATTGGCGTTTCACACCATCTTTTTCCTGAATTATTGTACTCGAGTCCGTTTCTAGTTCTTTCTTTCCGGGCGACAAAATGACTACGTGATATTTCCCTGTGACATTACTTACACGTAAATATTGGCTTGTTTCCATTCGAGGAACATTTACGTTGCCTTTGTAAGATGGTGTGGATGTAAATTTTCTTTTGGTAGTGCTGGGAGGATTGTCATTGGTGCTCTCTAGGAATAGCAAGCGTGACTCGTGCTAAGAGGCTGCACTCGAAAGTGGATTCGAACCCCGTTTGGGCTGATTGCCTGGTTGGCTTATTTTCGATAGCAAATCCTCTTACTTATCTCAGAAAAGTATCATCTCACTATCACAAATTCTACCGACGCTAGCTAATCATGCAGTTGATACAGCATCATTAAATAACAGGTTGAAATGAAAGTATCGGGATTTTCCCGCATTTTTAGCACTTCATTTGTGTAAATGCAGATTAAGAAACTAATTTATTAATCAGATTAAATAAAGTACAAAGAAGGTATTACAATAAGTTGCATATGTTTTAATGTGGAACGTTCAAGTCGATATCTATTAGGAAAAAATGTGCGTTGCCATTTCTGTAATACTCTTCTTATGCACATCTTGCTGCTTAGCAACCCGCAACATATCGTTGTTGAAAAAACAAATGAGGTTTGATTGTCTACAAAAGCGACTGTATAGGCTATGTCACAGATCCTACAATGCGTTTTGAATCCTACTCAAATCAACCTGACGTAGGATCAGAAAAAGAAAAACATTTACGAGCCAGATATTTCTTTTTATAAAACGGCTTATAATCTACAACATATTGAAGTTGTATGAGATCAGGGGCAGAATATCAGGAAATTTCGTGAAATTCTGCAAGTCCTTCCACCTTCCAAATTCACCGATACACGATATAACACTGAAAGGTCAACATTTTGAAGAATCGCCTTCGCTGAAGAGAATTTCAATATAAAGAAACTGTTTTCGTTATAATTGTATTTTTTTTTCAAACAATTCAGGCGTTCCCAATATAACACTTAACGTACGTTACGCCCTTGTTCCGTTTCCTGCATATATTGAATCTTTAATAACAAATCTCCCTTCTGACTAAATTTTATTTCCCTCCAACAAACAGCGCCCTCTAGAAACATTTGATTGTCGTTCTGCGCAATGCTGTTATGTCGGATCTAAAATGTTGGTGCTCTGTAAGTTATATCAAATTCAAGATTTTGTAGTTATGTTCTTGTTCTAGAAAACACCTCAATTGTAAAATTTTGTAAGTGTTATGTTAAGATGATTGTCATGAAGCGGTGATCTACGATTATTTGAAATAACACACCATCAACCGCTTGAACTTGATCATTCCATGTAATGATAGAGATTCTACGAATCTCCTGCCATATTTTAAAGACGAAAAAGCGTTTTAATCACCCCTTACATCGTAATTGTGGGCCAGGTTTCATCCTAGACCTTCCCATTTTTAATTTCATAACGTCGCCATACCATCATACTCGTAGTCAGTTTAAAATAATAATTAAATGAATATAAATTATATAGGATATATTTAGCGTGTCTGTCTTTAGCCGATATACTTCCATCTTTCTGAACTGCTGGGGGTATTTTACTAGTAAAGTTTGCGCGTAAACTTTTTCGAGAAGTACATACATGAAATGTCATAATTTTCTACTAAAAAAATAGCGACACTTGATTATTAAGCCATGGCAAACATACAATCAAAAGAGACAAAAATAGAATATTGATTTTCTCGCAATCGGCTCTATCTAGTTTTTCCCCCATGATGTTTGCTTTACACAAAAATAGTGTAAAATAAACAGTAGGAACTGTTCACCGTGTATACATATTTATAGCTGCATTTAAAAATGTAGATGTGCCTGAAATTGTATTTACCACTAGATCCTAGACTTGTGGGTCCAAACGCGATCTGAGACGATACAAATCCATAGCATGGCTTGTTTCGAAAGGGAAATGAAGCTGACAGGCTCGTATCTGTGATATGTGGCAAGTAAAATAATTTCCTCTCCGAACAAGAGGGCTGTAGACAAATTTTACTGTTAATTTCTCGCCCACTTCAAAATTGTAGATAGCGCAAGCGGTCCGTATGAGTGGTCGAAAGTCCGCGAGAAATCGTTCCACTCTCCATAATGTAATTCATGCCACATAACTCGTTAAACATTTTCATAGTGTTAGGTGTAATTTGACAGGACAAATCTGTCTTGGCTGATTCATGAGAGTGAATAGACGAAGGGAGTGTAGCAGATGGATATCGTAATTGCTATGAGTTAACTTCTTGTAAATGAAATCATTGCAGTTTAAATTGCCATAAGGAAAATGGTTTGTAAATAATGTTGAAAGTAGGAACTTATCAGCGATTTGTGTGTATGTGTGAGAGTGTGATTGTCCCAAGTTCGTTGGATCATATCCCCAAATAGTGGGGCCTATCTCTCGCGTAACAATAATTCTTGCGCCTAACGTCAGTCTTGAGATCCGTGGGAAAATCACTGTTAAAGTATACCTTTACCAATCTGTTACATTTTAAGTCTGATAGTAGTGATAGTGAATGGTAAAATGGTAGTATAATAGCAGAGAAATGGGAGTATCCTTAGGTTTTTGGTCATTCCAGTCGTTAGGCAAACAGTACGACTAAAATACGGGGTTCACCGCTGCAGAGTAACGATTAGCACAGGACGGGGAACTCTTATTGTAAACAGAGCAGTCAATATGAGTACCTGCATACAGCAGCAACTAAGACAGCGGGAGAAGCTAAGCTCTCTGAGAGAGGCTGTACCCCGTCGCTGGGTTAGCATCATGTCTGAATGGGAAATGAGCGCGCCCGGTTCAAATCCTGGTTGGGAGAAGTTACCTGGTTTGAGATTTTTTCCGGGGTTTTCCCTCAACCCATTAAGAGTAAATGTTGCTAACTTTCGGCGCTGGACCCTGGGCTCATTTCGTTGGCATTGTCATCTTCATCTCACTCAGACACTAGAGTAACTATCGTATTTGATAAAGCGTCGTGAAATAAACCAAGAAATAAAGGTGTTTATTAATGCTGTAGTTGTTATCAAGGTTTCGAGGTTTATGTTTTCTTTGACCACTATTTAAATACTCGCGATCACCATAAAACGTAGGTTTTCACACTTGTGTCTCTTCATAATGAAAATTTTTTACCCAAAATATGTCAATGGGTTTCATTTTTATGTAAATTTGTAAATACTTTAAGTCTGGGAGAAAAATGCATTAATTGTCACTATCGCGTATTTCATTTTCATTTGAGCGTGAGTTATCCCCGCCAAAAATAATTTCAACAATGTCCCAAAGAGAGCTGTGACGTAGTTAAAAAAAACACTGAGTTACTGCATAAGCTGTACTGGAAATGTGTGTGTAGTCTGTTTTTGTTATATTAGTAACTAATTTTCTGTTTATATTTTATTTACTGAAAACGCTGGCCACTCCTAGGGAATTAAGAACTTGCCACCGGAGCATTGTTAGCCGAATAACTGGTGGATTGATTGCCTTTTTATGCCATGGAAGTCTCGATTCAGATCGTGGCGATCCTAAATTGATTTTGTGCTCCAAGAAGATTATGCTGCAAAAATAGTTTTCAGCATCACCAGTACAGAAAAGGTGGATTGGGATATGCCGTCTGTCTATGGCGATTTCTCCTAGACTAGCGGACGGGTTTTGTTATTCAGTACGCAGGGTGAAACTAACAGAAGTCTACCCTACATATTTTAACAACTTATTCCTTGGATAGAGAACAACAAAAATTTATAATGACGTATTAGTCCCAAATGAATACTTTTCTCAGAAAATATAATTTCCCCCTAAATGTTAACACTGTTTTACTCGATAAGTACTGTTCATACGATTCTGATTTTTACTTTTATCATTAGAAAAACTGATTAGGAATGATTTATTCCTTTGCAGTTTTTCTATAAAATAGACGGTTTTCTTGAAAATGAAATACAAATATTTACACTATCGTTATTTCCTGCCATTAGGAAATCTGGCAATCCTACTGCAGTGACTGAGGGACGGAACTCAGCTGTTCAGACGGAGTGCGTGTGTACTTTCGTACTTGAGCCGGCGACGCGCTGTTGTCAAACTACACAGACTTTCAGGCTAATTTTCTGATTAATCATGTACTTAATTACGAAACATAATAGGTTTTTAGTCCACACCTGTGGAGTAACGGTCAGCGCGTCTGACCGTGAAACCAAGTGGCCCGGGTTCGATTCCCGGTCGGCGCAAGTTACCTGGTTGAGGTTTTTTCCGGCGTTTTCCCTCAACCCAAAATGAGCAAATGCTGGGTAACTTTCAGTGCTGGACTCATTTCACCGGCATTATCACTGTCATCTCATTCAGACGCTAAATAACCTAAGATGTTGATAAAGCGTCGTAAAATAACCTACATAAATAAAAAAATAGGTTTTTATTTATTTTCATGCATTCTGTTGTCCCCCTCAATCTGCACAGTTATCACTTACACCCTGTATATTAGTTCAGTTAATCATGGATTGATACACATGAAATATTACTTTTAGTAAAAAGATTAGCAAGTCTTTATTTGAAATCAAAAACACAAAATGAGGATAACTCGAAATCCATCGTAACGATTTTTTTTTTCTTGCATACGATGAAGTGAGCAATCCAGCATATCTCCGGACTCCTACGTTTGGAAGAAATTAATTATTATTTCTACTTCTTGTTTCGAATTTTTTTCAAACTTCCTTAGCTCCCAGGACTCGCCAGGCATAGTCGCTACCTTTTAGGTATGGACGACTGCCTGAATCTTATAAATAAACTATTAATTTATTTTAACATTTAGATGTATGGATTGGACATTTTCCAGTGCTGTTAATGAATAAGGAATTCACAACATTTCGTAGGTTGATTTGTCTTCTTCAGGTAAAAAAAAAATTGAGTGAGAAGGGTATCCTACTTGCTGGGGCCGCTATAGAGAACTAAATATGCTCTCCGTTAAGAGCGATCGAAAAAATTTCGATCTGTACTTACCCCTTCTAAACAATGCATTATGATTTCACTATCTTTCAGATTAATACTTTTAAGGTGTTTATCACTTATAAATTTCGATTTTCGTAAATATAAAAATATTATAAATGATTACATATACGAATAGCTATTTATGTGTTAAAAATACGTGTACTTAAATCGTAAAATTTATTAATAATGTAAATTTTTTTGTTATTTTGGAATTATAGAGAATTATAGCCTTTGTGTGTAATCTAGAAAACGGAACTTCGTTGTCCCATTTGGGTACATATTAAATTATTTCATTTAGATAGGTCTATGCCTTTTGAAAATAATTCAAGGAAATGAACTAGAAACAGTCATATAATTCACAACTTAATAAAGGAACTTGGCCTGAGTGGCGCAGTCGCTAGAGTGCTGGCTTTCTGTGCCCGAGATTGCGGTTCGATCTCGGCCTAGGTTGATGGCATTTAAATGTGCTTAAATGCGTACAGGCTCATGTCAGTAGATTTACTGGCATGTAAAAGAATTCCTGTGGGACAAAATTCCGGCACACCGGCGACGCTGATATAACCTCGGCAGTTGCGAACGTCGTTAAATAAAACTTAATTTAATAAAGGAACTTAATTGTTATTAAGCATGTAAAACGTATTATGAGAAAACTTATCGATGATGTTGAACAGCAGCCTCGTCAAAAATTAAATTTTACAGGAGAGCGAAAAAAATTAATATCTTGATAACGAACAAATGTCTGACATAAGAGGATATTTAAATATCTTCTTGTAAAGTTTGTATCCATGCCTTGACTTAAGATGTGTTTGCAGAACGTTCGGAAAGACTTCTTCGATAGAAATGAAGTGTAATCTCATTTTCTTCATTTCTTTGACATACTATGTTGCTGTTCAACACCATCGATATTGTCACCTTTGTCATACTATTTTTTTTCTCGGTACTCTCCATTACCGGTGCAGTATGTGACCCTGTACGTGACGATTGACGCTAGGCACAACTCTAGCTACACCGCAGGAAAATAGAGGGTCTGATGGGATAAAAATAATTCAATTCATTCCATGCCCAAACGAGGATAGTCCAGAAGCGAGATTCACTCACAGGTCCGGACATCCGGACGATAAGCTGTCACGCGGAAGTGGAATAATTGAATTCTTATAACTTGGACATCGGTTCATCCAACCAGAGCGTACCTTTCCTGTGATCTCCTGCATACCTCGCATGCTGTTAACAGGAATTAAGTTCGTTCAATTTAAGACGTGAAGTACATCACTGACCACGTAATGAGAAGGCTGATACTTTGCCCAAAGGAGGTGCTTCAGCTAAATCAATTGGACGAGAAACTTTTCGTAGATCCTCCTGTAAATACTGGACTCCGAACACTCAAAGGAGACATTCGTAGGAAATTCTGGAGGGTTTGAAGTGAAGGACGAGACGTGAAACGGGTTAAATTTGTCATTGAGGACCCACGGTGACCTTAAATTCCTTCTGTCATTATGTATTTAGCTTCAGAAGGATTTTTACCTTTGTCGTTAGATTATTTATTTATTTTGGGGTTTAGGCACACAAAGGCATGCGATTATTGTTACAGGGATGCTGACAGGTCACTGTTGCTAGAAAAGACGTTAAAAATAATGAAAATCACTAATGATCCATTGTGTAAGCCAATTGTGACCAACTCATGCTCTTTGTGTAAGAGCACTTTTCGTTGCACACGTATAGTATGCAAGAGGAGATCGTCCCATTCAAACGGGTCTTTTTGCTCGTGAGTGCAAACAGTGCTTCGTAAGAGCAGCAGAGTTGGTCACTACTGGTGTAAGCGATGTGACGAGGAAAAAGAACTGTTCACACATGCTGCTCAAATTTCCTGAACCGGTTGCAGTCAGGCGCAAATGCCTTGAGAACTACAACTCGTGTGAATAAGATCAAACATAACCTTTAAAAGTGCATGTTCGTCTTTGGACTGCTTGTTTAGTCCCTATAATCGGGGCATACTATGAAGCAACTTCTTAATTCTGTAGTGCGCGGGAAAAGTGGCACAAGTCAAAAATGTTAACTTTACAGGAGGAGGAAAAAAACTGTCTTCACACTGGTTTATGTCGATTTGATTTTCTTCTGTATGAATTATTGTAGTGGGAGAAATATTTATGTCTCTTTTCACAAGCGAGCAAATGTTCCGTAAATTGTCAATAAATTATTAAAAAATGTTTGCGGAAACTGACTTATGCCACGTTTCCCAGGCACTGCAGAATTATCAGTGCATTTAGTCCTTTGTAGATCCTTCTACTTAGAAGGAAAAGTATAAGGAAAAGGTCTCTAGTTGGCCGCGATGTATGCAACATTTACGGGGTACAAATATTCCGTTGCGCGGAAACCAGAATCATGGATTCAAAATTCCGCATAGGAAATGGATGTTCGTCGGCTGTCGGTGTTTTATTTTGTGATGTCTTGAATGGTAGAGGTTCAACGTCATTCTGAACCCACACTAAGTGAGTCCCATTACATGTCCGTCTAAATGAGTTTAAAAATCTCAATATAGTTTTAATATGAATTCCTCTAGAGTTATGAAAAATATTTCAATAAATGTTGGCGTGGCGAACAAAGCTTGGCAGAGAGAGCTACTGGATTATGGGCATTATTAATAGGTTTCAAATTATTTTTTTGTAATTTATTTGAACTGTTACCTTAAAGGACATTTAATGTAACAGTGTGTTTTGCATATAGGTATCTAATGTGTGGTATAAATATTATGCATTAAGAGAGACTGCGTGTTTTCTTCCTCACTTTGAGTTTTTTTAACATTTCATAAATTCACATTTTCCTAAGTTCTTAGTCTGCTCTGAGGATCATTAAATTCGTTGAAACTCTCGAACTTAAATTCCCACTATTACAGTCTACGAAACAGCGTGATTCGCGAGTATCATAGTGTCATTTCTCGCCATTGTATTCCTTTGCAAAGAATCACTCAAAACTGTGAAATGAATTTCAGATAAAACATTCTGCGAAACAGAATTAATATTGTAAATACAGTAGATTTCTTCTTCGTTAGTATATTACAGCTCTCTCTTGAACGCGTAGAACAGTGAAAACGTGTATTCTTCTCCATTTTTTGTATTTAAGATGAACCGTAAGTATTGTCATTAATTTCAGGGGGCTGTTTCTTGAGATATTTGAAACAAGAAAGTTAAATGCAGTTTTGCTCGTTTTTGCTTTCTTTTTAAGATAAAAATTGTTTTATATAAAACATTTCATGTCATGTTTTGGGAAAGTCATTGATTTAATTCCCAATATTCTCAGTTAGTTTAAAAGAGCAGTGTATTATGATGATAAATGATTGAAAGAACTTCAGTTTTGTTCGCAGAAATTTAATTCTAATAAATGTAAAATTTTAAAATTCCTTTGAAGAACTAAAAGTTAAATTTGTTTAGATCAAATTGCTGCACTGTAAGAAGACAAAACTAAGACTCTTTCAATCATGTATTTTCATAAGACATTGGTCTCTTAAATTGACTGAGTATATTGGGAATTAAATGAATAGCTTTCCCAAAACACGCTATGAAATGTGTCATAAAAAACAATTTTTATCTGGAAAAGAAAGCAAAAACGAGCAAAATTGCATTTAACTGTTTTGTTTGAAATATCTCAAAGAATAACCGCCAGAAATTAATGACATTACTTACGGTTTAGTCTGTATGTTGCAAAGATTGCTGATAAAAGTGACTCAAAATCGTGAAATGGATTTCAGATTAAACATTCCGCGAAACAGCATGATATTGGGTTGCGTTTGCAGTGAAAGACTTGCCCTTGGGCAGAAAATTATGAATGAAAGTAGATTTCTTCCTTGACTGCATCTCTCCCAGTATGTTACAGCTTTCCCTTGAACGCATAGAACAGTTAAAACGTTTTTCTGAACTGTGCAGTCAGTCACGAATATGGTGGGACGATTCCTATTCGAAGCACGCAGGCCCCGTTTGTAACGTTCTCGGCGACAACTTAATCCTGCCCCGATGTGAAGTTCTCCGCGACGCCGCAGGGCGCTGCTTTACCGACGCCTTGGGGGGGGGGGTTGCTGGGCCACCCTGCCGCACACAGGACAGTGACGCTGAAGCGATCATGTCGTGCGGGTGCTGCAATCTGGTGGTGTCCTATTGTTGCGCTAGACGCGTTATGTGGCGCCATCTAGCCGTCGTAAGCGGAATTTTTTGACATTTATACTGCGTTTGGAGACGCTTTCTACTGAAAGTGGATTTTACAGCCTCTTTATAACCTTCCCTCTCGATTTGATCTCGTTTAACCGGAGTGTGTTGGGGTTCGACCCAGTCCATATACGGAATGAGAAGTTTAATGTTAGGGATCGGTGACGTCTGGAGATGTGTATTTTGAAATGTTCATATTTCACGGTGAAGGATTTACACTCAGTTTGTTAGAAATTAGTTTTAATTTTAAACTCACTGTGGGTCATTCACCACGTACATTACTTACACTTCTATCCAAATCAAGTGGAGTTTTACTTATATATTTATACTACCATAAAGTCATGAAGCATACTATTTGAATTGGTTTTAAGTAACGTGCTCTTTCTGGCCTCTTTTGAGTTCAGTACGCAGACTTTGTGTTCGATTGTAATAGCTCAGTATTATTACCTATCTTCAGTCTTTCTGAAATTTAGCTCGTGTTTGTTTTCGGACAAATTTTTGTAAAATTTTAGTGAACAAAGAGGCTGCGGAACTGAATTTTTATGCTGCTATTCTATTCCATAATTTCACATTTTATTATCTGACTTTAAATTTCCTGTGCACTTAGAGAAGATCGTTAATAAATAACTATAGTCCCGTCGCTCTAATTTCCGTCAGCCAATCACGTTGCAGGTCGGCTACATTTAAACGTGTGCGTCTTGTGATTCGCTTATGAAGATGTAAAGCATTTCCTAAGGCTGGATAAATACTTAATATATAATCGCCCGCCATTTTGGCTCTTTCGTTGGCGTTCGCAGAAAGCACACGAGGACGTTATTTGCCGCTCAATTTTCTGAATTACAGTGCGCTTGATTTATTATCATAGGAGCTACGACATGATAATGTTTAACGGTGTGGCAAATACATTCCTCGTATGGTAGCTCGGCAACGAAAGAACGAAAATGGCGAACGATACTACCTACCTAGACTTTATAGAGCCTTGACTTCCTAAGACGTAAGCAAAGAGGAGGAGTCACGCCGGGAATAACAGCGTCGCGACTATACCACTGTTGTCTTACGTGCATTTGATTGTTCATATTTGATTGTTTTCTTAAATGCCAAAAGACTGTCTATGTTTTGAGTGAATCCAGCTGAAACTTAAAATAGTCTTACTTGCACTTTTCACTAATTCTCTGACAGTGTGATTATAATCGTGTCAGTAAGGTTTTCATTTATTCGTTTCAAGATTGTTTCAACGATGAAAGAATACGTAAATTTCAGGTACTTTCATTGTGTCCGCATCCATCGTCGAAAAGTGCCTCTTCGCATAATGTGGAGGTGTGCTAGCCTTTTCATTTCTCTGAAAAATTGTGTTACATAAATCATATGTGTGAATGGGCAGAATATGCTCTCTTGATACAGGGTGTAATGAATATAAACCGCCAAAATTATACATGTAATAAATCACAGTCTACTGAACAGAAGATTATAATATTGTTTTGTTCTTTCTGTAACGGTTTGTCCAGAGAAAAATAATATTTGTAAAAGTGAATAACAGTGTAGAGTTTAGAAATTCATCTGAGCAGGGTCACAGGACATGAACCAATGGCCAGCAGGAGTGATAGCATATTATAGTAGCTGATATCAGTTAATGAGGGTAAGTCACTTGTAATTAGATGAAGATATGGGCAGAGTCGGTGAGCTTTCTGTTCACGAGCTTTTAGGAAAGTGATAGCCTACATGTTTCTAGACCAGCGCTTTTTCTTTATCAAGAACATTTTTCGCATAGTCGACTTCATACTCGTTCAGTATTCGTTGCTGTTGTCTAAAGATGGCATTTGTAATGACCAGTAGCTATTATACACAGGGTGAGCCGTAAGTAATGTTATTAATTTCAGAGGGTTATCAATAGCTTTCCCAAAACACGCTACGAAATGTTTCATATAATAGTAATATGCGTTACAAGAGCGGTATGTTGAAGTTTTCATGTTCGAGGAAAAGTTTGAAAAAGCGAAACGTAGTTGAGCTTTTTTAATTTCCGAGAATTGAAAGAAAACATACCGCTCGTGTATCGTACATTATTTTGTGCGAAGATCGTTTATTACATACCTGATAGAAGAATTTCTAATTAGTTGCAATGAAATCTCCATCTTGGTTTCTATTCAATGACGGCAAATTTGCAAAACAAAAATATCTATCTTCAACATTGTTGCTTTAAAATGTTTTCTGTGTTTACTATACTCCAGCAGGCCGTCTGTCTTTTTTTCCCCCAGTCTATGATGAGTCTGGAATCTTGTTGATTTTTTCACGGCTTCCTTAATGTTACTTGCATCACGAATGCAGTAACTTTTGTGGTGTTGTAGAGTTTACTTAATTTTTGCAAATATTTAAAAACAATAATTAACAGTGCAATTTAGGTGAAATTGCAGTGGTAAGTTTCCAGTTTATAATTATTACTATATTGAACGTCTCTAAAAATAATATGTTAAAAGCCTAAAGCAGTAAAATGAATATGTCACTTAAGCGGTAAGAAGAGGGAAATTGTTATATGTGTTAGGTTGGGAATACTGAATGTGGAATTTTAGACTTTCCGCGGATTGGTTTTGTGCGGAAACCAAGCAAATATGCACGATCTCGCACAAAACGTTTTTTTCTCTCGAGAAGAAAGTAAAAACGAGCAAAATTGTATTAAACTTTTTTTTTTAATATCTCAAAGAATGGCTCGTTAAAATTAATATTACTTGCGGTCCATTCTGTACATTTTATCGGACTAGAAGAGATAAAAGAGAACTTTTATTAAACATTTTTGTTCAGTGGATTATGCTGTATGGTCTGCATTCAGTTTGACAGCTTATATTATTTACATTCTGAATGCTAAAGTGTTGTGCTGAGTAGTCTATACACAGAATATAAACAAAAACGTACATTGCCATTACTGTAGTTCTTGGAAAGTTTTAGCTGTTTAATAGTTACATAATAGATATGTAATAGATCAACTATTGACCAGATATTTTGTATTCGACAGATAATAGAGAAAAAATGGGAGTATAAGGGTACAGTGCACCAGTTATTCATAGATTTCAAAAAGGCATATGACTCGGTTAAGAGAGACGTTTTATATGATATTCTTATTGAATTTGGTATTCCCAAGAAACTAATTCGATTAATTAAAATGTGTCTCAGTGAAACGTACAGCAGAGTTCGTATAGGTCAGTTTCTGTCAGATACGTTTCCAATTCATTGTGGGCTAAAGCAAGGAGATGCACTGTTACCTTTACTTTTTAACTTTGTCCTAGAATATGTCATTAGGAAAGTCCAGGATAACAGAGAGGGTTTGGAATTGAACGGGTTACATCAGCTGCTTGTCTATGCAGATGACGTGAATATGTTAGGAGAAAATCCACAAACGATTAGGGAAAAACACAGGAATTTTACTGGAAGCAAGTAAAGAGATAGGTTTGGAAGTAAATCCCAAAAAGACAAAGTATATGATTATGTCTCGTGACGAGAATATTGTACGAAATGGATATTTATCTTTTGAAGAGGTGGAGAAGTTAAAATATCTGGGAACAACAGTAACAAATATAAATGATACTCGGGAGGAAATTAAACAAAGAATAAATATGAGAAATGCCTGTTATTATTCGGTTGAGAAACTTTTATCATTCAGTCTGCTGTCGAGAAACTGAAAGTTAGAATTTATAAAACAGTTATATTACAAGTTGTTCTATATGGTTGTGAAACTTGGACTCTCAGTTTGAGAGAGGAACAGAGGTTAAGGGTGTTTGAGAATAAGATGCTTAGGAAAATATTTGGGGCTAAGAGGGATGAAGTTACAGGAGAATGGAGAAAGTTACACAACACAGAACTGCACGCATTGTATTCTTCACCTGACATAATTAGGAACATAAAATCCAGACGTTTGAGATGGGCAGGACATGTAGCACGTATGGGCGAATCCAGAAATGCATATAGAGTGTTAGTTGGGAGACCGGAGGGAAAAAGACCTTTGGGGAGGCCGAGACGTAGATGGGAAGATAATATTAAAATGGATTTGAGGGAGGTGGGATATGATGGTAGAGACTAGATTGATCTTGCTCAGGATAGGGACCAATGGTGGGCTTATGTGAGGGCGGAAATGAACCTCCGGGTTCCTTAATAGTAAGTAAGTATGTAATAGTTACATTAACGAAGGAGTGTTCGAGATTTCAGTTACTCTCTGCCATCGATGTGGTAAACTGCGAATACAGTGGCTAAACTTCTTTGTCTCGCGTTGCACTGCGTTACGTTGTACGAAAGTGTTTCCCTCATAATGGATATTTCATTTTAAGTATTAAAATAATAGTCATTTCGACTAAGATCAGGCGAATGCGGAGGATGTTCCACCACTACATTCTCGAGGAAGGTTTTGAGTATATGTTTGTGTACTGGGGAACATGTTATATAAGAGATATGAACTCTTGAGTATCCTTAGGTCACAGACATATCACTCTCTCAGCGGTATGTGTGAAAATCCCTATCGAAACTCGTGTCAAGTCGTTAAATGTCTCCTAAGCTTTAATTAACCCTCGTCGAGGTACGATTGCCGATGTGTAATGGGATTAATAAGTACATTTTGAGAGTTTATGGACTAAAAAATCAGAAAATGCACTTAAATTGAATACTTAACAGTGGAAAGGTGTTAAGTGCCAAAATTAAAAAAAAAAGTCACACCTATGAGTATTTCACTAGAATGTTGCAATTTGCCAAAGGGCATTACATATCAACAGGGCTAGGTCCACAAAAGACTGTGGAGTGTTATTAAAACCACTAAAAGATGACAGTGATGCAAAGTTGCCAGGCCTGTCTCATAAAAAAGGTGCAATTTGCCATTCGTTTTAATTTCCCTCCGTTGTCTATATCTCGTGTTAATAATGAAGTTATGGCAAAATGCATTATTGATTATATTCCGTAGTGTTTTCTACAAACAGGAAGATCAGCGTAGGTATATATTATATACAACATAATACGTAGGTAATGTAGGGCTATGAATCACGTAGAAACACAATGTGTTACCTCTAGATGACACAGTTGGTTTGTTTTAAACTTTTCAATTGCTAGTGTTAAAAATCCAGAAAATGAGGGAAGTATCATTAAATTAGAACGTTTTTCTTTATTGTAAGAGGCATGAAAATGCAGAATAAAATGCAGTGAACTGATACCCGAGTAGGAAATAGCTTTATTTTCTAAGTTATATGACCAAGATTATTCAACACTATCAACATTTCTGTTGGGTCTCTTTACTATCATACCAGTACAACGACGTCAACATAGAACGTATGATAATCATGATGAAAGTCGGCGATATTCAGTTCCAAGTGGTGAGGGTGATTTGCTTCCAGTCTGCAAAACACTTTAATGGAAGTATTCGCAGAAATTAACAGATCTGTGGATAATAAATGGATCATAGTACCTACGAAATGTTTATGAGACTTAACACCTTTCATAAATTGCGAAGTTTCTCTCTCAGTGTGTTAATTTTAGTAGTATCATCAACTATAAGATTCAACATGGATTATTGATAAAGATTGGTGAAAAGTTGTCGTAAGTACTATAAATTTAATTCTAAAAAGAATATATTCTTAAAATTGTTCAAAAGCGAAAGTTATTATTAATATTATACTGTTCTTAAATTTGGCACTTTGCACCTTTCTACTGTTAAGTATCCAGTTACTTAAATATGCACTGAAGTAATTCGTATGCAGTAAAAATTACAACTTAGCCAACATATTCCTCGAGCTCCTGCTTTGTTCTGGACAAATATAAAATATTTCTATAACATACTGTAAGTAATGTAATAATGACGTTACTATAATTTACATGTAAGACACTCTAAATACGAGGACCAGTAAAATAAATCACTAAGAATAGTTCCAAAAACTGATACAAAAGCAGAACATAGTTCTATGCCTGATCCATCTCGTCTACGCTATCGAAGTTTTACTGTCAATACTCTTTTGGGTAACATGTCTTCTTTCAACCGCTGTTTGACAGTTGCAGTATAACTCTGCAATGGGAAAGTAATTAATTGAAAAACGTCCTGTTTATTACTGAATAGCTTATAATATTTTGTACGCCTGTCTTTTCTCATCCCAGCATGTTGGTTTCCTCACCCATTGCGCATTCTTAGAAACGAATTTGTGAAAGCGTATACTTTCAAATATAATAATAATAATAATAATAATAATAATAATAATAATAATAATATAGCGTTAAATAAAATGACAGGCAATAAAACTCAACTTAAGTTCTATTCTACAAGGTAGTGACTGTACAATGCTTTTATATAAATCTGAAATTAGATTCTAAACCAAAAACAAACAAATGAAGCGTATATGGCTGTTCAGGAGTTGAACGTTAGAAATACCTATACAGGGTGGAAGTGATAATTATAACTGCAAATTGAAGAGGGTAATGGAATACATTAAAATAAATAAAAACTATTCTGTGTTTTGTAATTAAGTGCATGGTTAATTAAAAAATTAGGCTGAAATTCTGCTTAGTTTGGCAACAGTGCGTCGCCAGCTCTCCTACGAATACACATACGAACTCAGGTCTGAAGAGGAGCATTCCGTACCTTAGTTACTGCAGTAGGGTTGCGAGACTTCTTAATGGTAGGAAATAACGATACGTGTTAATATTTTTATTTAATTTGCAAGAAAACCATCTTATTTAAAGACTGTAAAGGGATAAATAATCCCTTATCAGTTTATCTAAGAATCGTGCGGGTAGTAGACCTACCTACTTATCAAAACAGTGTTAACATTTAGGAGAAAATTATTATTTTTAGGAAGGTTTTATTTGTGACTAGCCGTACCCGTGCGCTCCGCTGCACCCGTTAGAACTAAATATAATGTAATTACATAATTAAAATAGGACATTTGATCCAGGAACATCTTTTACAACAGCGCAAGATAATCTGCTTCGCTCATTACCCAATTTTTTTGCATTGCATTTATTGCATTTTATGTATTTTAACACGATTCAAATGAGCATAGTTAAAATTTAAATTATAAAATAATAGATTGCTAAGCTAACGTACTATTACTGAATACTAAATCAATACGCTCTCGTTGTTCGTTAATTCTCTGAGATTAAAATGAGTGTACATACAGTAAATATTATTTTAAGAAATACAGAAAACGAATGTACAAAATAGCCTATCAAGTTTTCTGTGCATAAGAAGCTATTTTAATCTTACCTGTCTTCGATTTACTCAGACGTTACTGTAATAACATTATAGCATTATGTCCATCTAGAGAAACTACACTTTCCAATGATGAAATAATAATTAATTATACAAATCGGTTAATTTAGCTTCTGATATTACTTCATACAAACACAGAAACATTCTCTGTAGGCTATGTTTAATAGCTTTCGATTGTTGATGTCGAAGGCCCCTGTTTCGATTGTTGTTGTCCAAGGCCCCTTATAGACGAAGTCATTTGTTCTTAATTCCTTGCACCGTCTTAGATGGCGTTATTTTAATTTTAAAACTCATTTATCTCATTAAATATCAGTCCTATCAAAATTTTGTAAAGAATAAAACTTATCGGAAATCATTTTTAAAGAAACTTTTGTTATGTAACATTTTTACAAAAATCAATAATAAGCGAGATATTTCGATTTATTTAATTCAGGCCCCGTTATAACCCCCTTTTAAATAAAGTATTTTGAATGCCATATAGCCTAAAATCTAAGTTACAACGAACTTAATTTATATTCCAATTTTCATATAAATCGGTTCAGCCATTATCGCGTGAAAAGGTAACAAACATACAGACAGACATACACACAAAAATTTCAAAAATGCGATTTTCGGTTTCAGGGTGGTTAATTATATATGTTAGAACCAATTATTTTTGGAAAATCGAAAATTACCAGAAAATTTCGGCTACAGATTTATTATTAGTATAGACTAATATGGTATTACTGTAGACTTCTGTTAATATCTTGTATTATTTCCACCCTGTATACTTTGTACAAGACCAGATACATATATTCAGTATTAATGATAAAAGTGCAGAATACAGATACTATTTAAGACTGATGCAAACATGTCATCAGATTGGATGCCGACAGGCTATCTTATTCAGTAATGCTATACAAGCTCAAAAGGAAGAAGAAACCCAGGAAGATCCAAATTATGGGGTTGTAACTTTACTAAAATAGGTCAAGTGTTTTCACCTTGATGACGATAGACTAATGATGATGATGATTATACATTTCAATAAATAACTTATTTTGGTGACATTTCAAGTTTTCAGTCCTTATAAATCTGAAAGAAGGTCTGCGTTTTTAGTGACATTTAAATGAAAATTCATAAATCACTTTTAAAATAATTTTCACTGTGTATCTAATGCTCAGAATTTAACATTGAGGTCACTATCCTTCTTGTTTAATACAGAGAATGAAAGTGAGAAAGAACTGTTATGGATAGACACATTTGTCATTTTCGCATCAGAAGTTCGAGAGACATACGTCGGAGTGTGATTTGGTTATTTTCTACATCGGATCTCAAAGTCTTATTCTGTTTTGTAGCTCCGGTGATACAGATTTGTTTTTCTAATGTACCCGGGAAGTCTACAAGATAGAGATGAATCACGATGACGTGTAGCAGCCAGAAAACCGTCATTGTGAACGCAGAACCTCGGAGACTTCAATGCGCGGACGTGTGTAACAAAGTGATTGCTAGGACATTCGGGATGCTTGGAGTGGATTATGAGTGTCTGAGCGAGGAATTCAATCCGCATATATTTGTACTACGACGTCATCTTCACTTGGCCTCTTTCTGTTTTAAGCATCATTGACGTTAAGTAACTTAGTGATATTTAAACAACTTGTACTCTTAACATGAGAGCAAGTAAAGTGAATAATACGTTAGCTTTAAGCTTTAATCTTAAAAAATGTTATTGCAGATTTACATCCGAGTCCGCTACTAACATTTCACTTTTCGAAATGGACAGAATTAAAACTTCTAATCGTACACCGCAGTAGCCACTTACGTCTTTTTCTTCCTGGGCGTTTCCACTTATTCCGCGGTTACCCAAAACTACTTCTCTTTTCTTCCGACAGAGCTCAGTCGCGGATGATTGTTAATGGACTGCGGAGTGTACAATAGTCCTGGTCTTCTTACTTTATAACGCAAGTTTTTCCCTATTACTGCGTATGCTAGTGGATTATAGTGATTTTATAGTTGCCAGGTTGAGTTTTCTTTTGCCAAATGTTTCGAATTTGAGTCCTGACAAATACTACAACTGGCAGTTATTCTGTGTTATGTTCAGAGCATCGTTTGCCTTTGAAGAAGCGAAAGTTACTAGTGATTGTTATTTGAAATTTATGAGACATGACAAACTATTGAAGCTAACTTAACTTAAAGGAATAAAAGGACTGGAGATAGCGATAAATATCTTACACTTTTTCATTTAATTGATTTCCTCATTTCCGTTTACTATAGTATGTATGCATGTATTTATTCACACTGCAGTGGGTATATACCCGGTGGCAGTGGTAACTAATTACACTCAATAATGACAATAATAAACTTGTTAATTAAAAATACAATTAATAATAATACTAACAATAATGAATAATAATAATAATAATAATAATAATAATAATAATAATAATAATAATAATAACAGGGAATATACTAAATTTAATGAAACGATCACTTAAAATAACATTTAAAATAAATTTAATTTGTATCTTAAAACTAAGATCGAACTAAAACCCACGAGTATGATATGTTCATATGTGCACAAGTACCTTTCAAATTACACTCATTTCGCTGTCAACTCACTCACTGCACTGGAACTACAACACATTTCACTGATTCTATCCTGATTTCACTAACACTTCAAAAACATTTCACTGTTCAAATACTATGCACTGCCACTATAAACTATGAAGCTTCACTGACAGGAACACGTTTCACTTACACAACACACTTCACTGACACGACATACTTCTTCACTGATACAACACACTTCACTGACACAACATAATTCTTCACCGATACAACACTTCAATAACAACATATCATTTACACCCAAATATTGTGTATAATTACCGTCTATTAGTAAGGTCCTTAAGCCTATTTTTAAATACATTTTTGGTTGTTGGTAAAGCCTTTAGTAAGTCTGCAGGTAAAGCATTCCAGTCCCTGATAGTACGATTGAGAAAAGACCTACGTCTTAAAGGTATTTTTTATCAGACAGCTTCTTAATTAAGAACGGGTTAAGATACGGAGATCCTCTCAGCCACATTATTAAATCTAGCTTTGGAATACGCCACAAGGAAAAATCTCTAAACCCGGGTGGTAATATTTACAAGAAGGGTGTGCGGAGTGACGACCTCCAGGCACACCTGTTTTGATGCTGTTGTAAATAAATATGGTGTGCAACAAGTAACAGAACTGTGCATCATTATTTTAGCAGCACGTGATAATTGCCGAGTCCGCAAAGTGGTTTAGGTGAGGCAGTGCCTGGAGGTTCATAGGTGCAGGTCGAGTTCAGCGGGCGTGCGGTTTTTTTTTTTTTTTTTTTTCATAAGCAGGGACCAGGAAGTTCATGCCCTAAATATCCATGCAGTTATATTAAAACAAAAAAAGAATATAATTAAATATATACTAATACATTATAGAATCACGTTTTCTGTAATAGTGTGAATTCTGTCTATGAACTTACTTTATTCCTGAGAATTAGAAGTAAAAAAATGCCTAAAATCAGTAGTGACCAACACTTGACCATTATAATAATAATGAGAAAAATGCGCTCGAGTTGAGCATTAATGTCCAAGTTTAGTCTTTGCCATAGTCTGTTATTGGTTTAACTCTCTTCGCACACGTTATGATGTGGTATTTCCTACATCTTTGCCCGCACAGCACACATTTGCAGTCTTCGGTCGGTTCATGGAACTTGTTGTTCACACATATTTTATGATGAAACCCGTGTATTGCGAGTCTTGTTGTCACGTGTCTCTGGCTCCTACACTCCCTGGTCCAGCTGTCGTCTAGCATGGCTGATGTGGTGTAGAACTCTAGGTCTATCTCCTTCTTCTTCCGGTCGCTTATGCTTACCAGTTCCTGGTAGGGTCCTGTGGATGGTAGCCAGTGCTGCGATCTGATATCATCTACGAAATATGCCTCTCTCATGAGCTCATATACAAGGCGGGCTGGTGCTGCTTTTCCGACTCCTAGTATCCGTTTCATAAACATAGTCTTGACTTTTTCTATTCTTATCATGTCACCAATCTTGAGTTTTTCCCAAATAATCTCTATTCCGTACGTTATAACTGGCGCTACTACCGTTTTGAATAGTGTCATCGCTGTGCTTGTCGACAGATTGGTTATGTTCGGAATGTTGTATGAGGCTTTGATGGCTGCTGCAGCTCTTTCCTGGACGTGCATACCGAAAGATGTTGCTGTTGTCTGTAATGTAATTCCCAGGTATTTATATTTCCCTACAACTTGTAGGGGCTCGTCATATAAGGTTATTCTGTCTTTGGGTGCTATTTTTCCGCCCTTCCTGAATGCCATTTGCACTGTCTTCTCTTTGTTTACATCCAGGTCGTTTTCCTTTGCCCAGCTCTCTAGATTTTGTAGCGCCTTCTGCACGTCCTCTTTTACTGCCGGGTCGTCTGCGTATAGAATCATTTCTGCTTGTGACTCTTCCCCTATTATGTTAACATTGACCATTGCCCCTCAAGATATCTGTTTTGTATCGTAAAAGCCTTTTTTTTCTTTTTCGCATTACGCTATGTTATTGAGTTGTGTATAAATTATAGATGATCCATAGTTACTTTCAATAATATCGATAGTATTATTGACTGTAGTTCCTAGAATCGATAGTAATATCGATACTACCGATTGTCATTACAAACTTTTTATTAATTTTTATCGGTTATAAACTGAATACATTTCTGAATTAATATCTGAACTTATACCGACTTATTAATCTAATAATATAAACTGAATTCTCACTGAATTACATAGTACTAATAACTAGTCCCCTGCGTTTGGTTACCTCAAGCAACCCGCAACAGTGTAGTTATGTATGGAGTATAGCTTGACGGCATCCAGCCCTACTTAGTTCAGGTCTGCTGTTCACTGAACATACGAAAACAAAACAAAGCTATGCGGTTGGAAATGAGTGGTACAGTATAATAATTTGGTAGCGACCACGCCATTAGGGAAGAAGAAAGATTTTTTTCATTTGAAACATTGTTGTTATTATTATTATTATTATTATTATTATTATTATTATTATTATTGTTGACAACTAAGTAGGCCTATGTGTTCCTATAATTCTTCTGTACGTGCATGAATATTGATATTTTTAGATCTTCTCCCAAGAAGAATAAAATTATTAGGTTTTATCTCAATTTTAATCTTAATCTTTAGATGAGGTAACTATTTATTAGTTATTAATTTAATATAATATTGTAGAAAAACTGATCCAATATTATGTGCCAACGAACTGTTGAACGCCAGGAATTGACGTGTCTTAAATCATAGCCAGGAAGAGAAAGATGACATAAATAAATGTAAGGAAGTCGGCCACCTAATGGGGTTTGAAATATATCGTGCTCTAAAGCCTTTTAATATAACATAATTTCTCAAAAGACTAATTATTATTAAAATAGCTTAAATAACTTGTCCATAAGAAGTTTTTAATTATGAAAAAGTACGAATTTCTCGACCAAGTATCGAGAGAAGAATTTAGAAAATTTCTGATTATATTCAAGAGGAAAGTTAAAAAAAAAAGAAGCAAGAAAAATCGTATATTATTCACTGGCTCTTGATGACAGCAATGACATTACTGATACAGCAAAGCTTGAGATTTTTGTCGGCGGGATTGATCAAGATGTTAGTACAGGAGCCACCACTGGTTGTAGTTTTCTTGCCAAGTACCTTTCCTCCGTCTCCTTACTTCATAGGCTGCCTGTCGCACGTAATCACTGCAGCTCGAGTTTGTATACTTTTTCATTTGTTAATTCCAAACTTTAGTTGGGTCTGAAGTACGTAGATGCGTTTTACTTATTGTAAAAATTCAGAGGTAGACAAGTTCCAGGCGCCAGGTAGCCATGAGGATAGTTCAGAACTTTTTAAGTCCTTATGACAAAAGCTGTTGTAGGAAGAAATTCAAAAATTTTTTTAAAATTAATATCGTTACATTTGTAGCGCATCTCAAAATATTTTCATACATAGCTTCAGAGTGTCTCTGAGAGTGTGTGTTTGCATCGCATAGATATTTAATATTGTTTAATACATTTCAGTAAAAATTAGCTCGAATGGTGTTCTCATTGCATGTGTGCACAAAATGTAGTAGCTCCTGAAAATAAATGGACTGGCTCAGAATTTTTTTCTATCCATAGTAAAGAAAAATCTTTTATTCCGTACGAGCTACGTTTAAATAAATACTTTGTTATTGTTCTTATTAAATTCATTTTTTTGTACATGAGTACTATTCCTGTTGTTCGCCGACTTATACACACAGATACAGGAATAAACAGATGTAAACACACAGTACCGGAGCGTGCGGGAAGACTGCTGAACTACATTGTGAACTATTGACTCGCAACTTGCTCTCCGTACCAAGCGAAGCTAGTATGATCGATGTACACCTAACTTGTATTCAAAGTAACCAGACGCAGGACTCTACAATAGGATTATAATATTTTCTCTTTTATAAGGTTCCAACACTAGTCATCATGGCAGTATCACTGTCACAATGTTCATCAGTCACTTCTAACTCCCGCAGCTTTCCCTGAGCTTCCTCTGCTTATGATCATGCATATTATTGGTATTCTTAGGTCTTGGGACAACAATAGTATGTCCCTTATGTGACTTATAACTTCTTATTGCACTCTTCACCTACTCTAGGACAGAACAGTCGTCCGTTGTAAAGCTTCTCCCGTCAGTGTTATCTTCTCTTAAAACTGGGGCTGCAGTAGAACAAATGAAAGTGAGCAAATATGTTATATGTCCGGCTCCCATGGTGCTTGTTTCCTTGCTTGCCAGCAATCTTGGTGCTGTGGTGGGCACGCTTGTTTGCGTCGGATTGATAAGCAGCGTATTCCGAATCTCAGCGCTGAGTAATCAGATGGCATCACTGTGTTCCGAACTTCAGCGCGATGACGTCATCGATGCTTCAGCGCTGTAGCACAGCTTCCATCAGCATGCAGAGATGGTGGCAGTGCCCATCAGCCGCCATCAGTGAATCTGATTGATTTTTGTTAAGGGCGGGAATTGGCAGACAAATGACATCGTGCACTGTTGTGGTCTGCAGTGTTGTTTGTGATGAACACAACGGGGAAAAAAATATGTTAATGGATTATGAACGATTCTGGTTGGGACAAGTTACCTGGTTGAGGTTTTTTCGGACCAGTTATTACTACTGGTTCAAGAAATAAATTGTTTGTGCTCTCTTTTCTTTAAGCGAGATGACAGTATGAAAATTTCGCAAAATCTTGCTATACTTGTTTTTTTTTTTTAAGATGGGACATGACAGGAGCGTTGCAATCGGAAAAAACGACTGAATGTCACATAGTGTGGTAGGCCTGTTGCTATGGTAACATCGGTTGAGTTGCCAAACTTAACAGTTCGCACGTGGCGAGTGCTCAATAGCTCTCTTGGCGACATTTATTGTGCACACAATGTTAGCATTGGTACGTTTCGTCTTTGATTCTCTGTCGATTTTTGTATTGTTTTCTTACCTTCACGTCAATTGTCAATGTTTTAACATCAGCCATCTTAACGACAATTGCTAGCTTCCATCAGATGGCAGCATGGTAGTCCATATTGGCAACATGGCACTGTAGTTCCAAGCTCGGCCGCTTAACTGTCATGTCCCATGTTTCAAAAAAACAAGTATAGTATAGTGCATATAACAACTTGCACAACCGCCATGATAGCCATTGAACCTTCCAGGAGTTTTGTTCCTATTTCACTGCAGTATGACGTCAATGATGTCCACCTTTCCGGTGAGATTCGGAATACGCTGCAATAAATTCCAATCCTCTGTTGTTCGTCTGCTGTTTCATATGTTGCCAACACTCATGAAGAAGAAACTAAATCATAAGTGGAAAATAACTGAAGTCCTACATCAACAATAGTAAATGTTGTAATGGAGTGTAAAACAGCTAAAGTCCCATATTTAATTTCTCTATTCTTGGAAACTAAGGAATACAGAAAAACAGATTTAGTTGGAAAACAACGAACTTGGTAACGTGGTTCCCGCATGCAAGCTAACACGAAAAATAGCAAGCAACCTAATCTGGAAATCCAGCATGATAGTTAATAAAGCAGCCAGCAGTGGGCAGGCACGCAGAACTGCCATCAGCGCTCTCAGCAAGCAATCCATCACAGAAACACGCACAGTGGGAGCCGGGCTTTACGCGTACTTCTGATGTAGGAATGTGGAAATGTATCTAGAAAATACAATGCAGAAATCTACAAGGAAACAGACAGATTTCTTTAACTTTTAAAATGTAGAACTTAAGTTAAATGTTTCGGTGGTCAAATTGTTCACTTAGGATTTTTTTATTTTGATAATGTAAAATAGTGTACAGTATTGAATACTTTTCAGTATACAGGACTTTTATTTCAGAACTTTCCAGTCTAAATAACTAATTATTTAAGTTGAATTCATTTTAAACAAAAAACACGTCAATTTAGATATTGAGGGGGAAGTCTGAAACCAGGCTTAATTGCATTTTAGATTTCACCCCCACCCCCAGCCACCACCACTTTGAAATTTCAAATGGCACCCCTATATTTCTACACTTAAATATGAAAGAGCATTCAATTGTTTATAACCTCATTCATATGTTTTCGCATCTTTTGTTTTCTATCGTCACCTGGCAACTTGGATTGTTGTTATTGTTGATTCGAGGTGAAGAGAATAAAGCTACAAAAACTTATTGAGCATTTCATGTAATAGTTGTGTTTGTGTATTAAATTATTTTAAAATGGTGTATACCATTCAAGAGAGAACATAAATCATCCTTATTTATTAAATTTAGCAAACTACACAAAATAAGCTGTGTTTTCATCCTACAATCAACTGATAATAAATAAAAATACAAGTTGCCAGGCGACGATAGAAAACAAAAGATGCGAAAACGAATGAGTTATAAACAATTGAATGCCCTTTCATATTTAAGTATAAAAATATAGGGATGCCATTTTAAATTTCAAAATGGTGGTGGCTTGGGGTGGGGGGGGTGAAATCTAAAATGCAATTAAGCCTGGCTTCAGATTTCCCCCTCAATATCTAAATTGACGTGTTTTTGTTTCAACTTAATTCAATTTAAATAGTTATTTAGACTGGGAAGTTTTGAAATGAAAGCCCTGTATAGTAGTCTACTGGTGCTGTATAACATGTGCTAGATGCGATAGTTTGATTTTATGTTATTTTCCAATAGAGGACTCTTCTCAATTTCCCCTATTGATAAGTTTCACTGCATAGCTTGATAGCATGTTTAAAATATGAGAACCACAGAAACGTGTAGTTATTATACGTACAACATAAGTATATGATTGAAGGAGTTAACATTAGGTGGTTTGTACAGATGATATAACAGCATACAGCTATTGCCTATCGTGGAAGAGGGGGTGAAATGCAAATTCATGAACTTCGGGGCCGTATTCATAAATTATTCCACTTGAGAGTCGTATGCACGCTGCAGAAGTTCCAGCCAGACCTTTCGAATTAACGTGTGTTTCTGTTGATAACTTGAAAGCAGTTCGTGCATTTTCTCATACAAATTGACCGTCTTACGTTCTGAGATCATTTCTTATAGCCTATGAAAAGATGCAGATGACTAGGCCTATATTTCTACCGCTTACTTTATATGTCCCACAGTTTTGGAATTCTGTTTTTTTTCCCCCCCCCCACTGTGAGTAATATTTTAAAAGCTATACAGTAAAGTGGGACATTTTATGACTCAATACTCCGTTTGGTCAATTCCGTTTATCCTAGTTGAGGTTTTTTCCGGAGTTTTTCCTCTACCCATTAATAGCAAATGCTGGGTAATTTTCGGCGCTGGACTCTGGACTCATTTCGCTGCCAATATCACCTTCATCTCACTCAGACGCCAGATAACCATAGCAGTTGATAAAACGTCGTAAAATAATCAACTTAAAAAATCCGTTTATGACATTTAGGACCTATTAAAAAAACAATTGAATGCAAATTTTAAATATTATTCGACAATTCATCATCATCATCATCATCATCATAGTCTGCCTTTCAAAATTGGGCTCTTTGGCCCGTTCTGTCCTCATTCTTACAAGCTTCATAAACTAATCTCAGATACTACCCACTAAGCGACGAAACTTGTAGATACGTGGGCGTTAGATGATATTCGTATTAATATGAGATCTTTGCTAGAAATCATAGGTTAGAAATATGGTTTTAGAAAATTCCGTTAACATCTCGTGTTCATTTTTAATTACTTTAAATGGTTTTCCCTTTGACGGACCGTTTCACAGTTACACAGACTGTGATTTTTATCACTAATTCAAGGTTTTGATAGAAATTTTTGTTTTCAGCATATCAGTGGTGCAGAATCCAAACCTCATATGTAATTCCTGCTACACCAATACATACAAGAAGCTCATATCTCAAATTTCTCTTCCAAAAATTATCAATTTCTATTTCCAAATAATCGAAATAAAATTTGTATGATTTTTATATATATTCCAGCATTGTAAACGTTAATTTAAATGCATGACTCGTTTTATCTCCTCTGTAAAGTTGTAGTTTTTGACATAAAAGGTTTGCGTTCTGCACCATCGATATGACACTTCGATAATATATATTATATTAATTTGCTGCTAAATGTGGAGATAAAATACCATAATATTTGCTCTTATGGTAACTACAGAGTGATTTATATAGAACTGACACATTTCTTTCATTAATTGTTTCAGAACGAATTGTGCTAGCGACAACTTATTATACCTAAAATGTAGAGGAATTTTGGGAGATTATTTACCTCTATAGCAAATGTTGAAAATGTCCTCCTTCCTGCATAAGGCACAACTCAACACGTCGTTCCATGTTACTGGCCACTCGTTGGAGGACTCTGTTAGCTTGAATCTCCTGTGTGATGTTGTGTTTCAGATCGTCCAATGTCTGGGGACGTGTGGCGTGAACCCTGTCTTTTAAGTAACCCCATAGAAAGAAGTCCGGCGTTGTCAAATCCGGAGATCTCGGTGGCCACAGGTTCCTGGAAATTATTCGGTCGTCACATAACCGGATAAATGGAACCGTGCTTCATCTGTGAACCATGTGATGGACAATATGGCAGGATTTTGCAAAATGAACGTCTGAAACCAACGACAATAATTCAATATTTTATCCTTATCTGGTTCCTGTAGCTGATGAACAACCGTAACCCTATATGGCTTTAGGCTCTCTGACACATTGAGTAGGTGTATCATGTCTCCTGCGACAAACGTCTTAATGATTTTTGGGTTACTGCTCCAGTCGTGCTCTTACGTCAACAGCAACCGTGGGAAGCCTAGATGAACGATGCTTGCCCTTTTCACTCACCAGAGATCCAGTTGTTTCCAATTTGTTTACCAGTCCCAGTATTGTTTCTTTTGGGAGGATTGCGAACACCAAATTCTCTCTGGTATACCCTTTGAGTAGCTGTGGCCACCGAGATCTCCGGATTTGACAACGCCGGACTTCTTTCTATGGGGTTACTTAAAAGACAGGGTTTACGCCATATGTCCCCAGACATTGGACGATCTGAAGCACATCATCACACAGGAGATTCAAGCTAACAACAGAGTCCTTCAACGAGTGGCCAGTAACATGGAACGACGTGTTGAGTTGTGCCTTATGCAGGAAGGAGGACATTTTCAACATTTGCTATAGAGGTAAATAATCTCCCAAAATTCCTCTACATTTTAGGTATAATAAGTTGTCGCTAGCACAATTCGTTTTGAAACAATTAATGAAAGAAATGTGTCAGTTCTATATAAATCACTCTGTATATGTTATACGATGCCTTAGAACAAAAAAGTTCAACATTGTGATTTAATCCTGATCGTATACAGAGTGTTAAAATAACGTTTACAACGTTTCAGGGATGATAGAGGGGGTAAAAACAAACATCTGTTTTAAGTGACAAAACTTTAGCAGATGCGCCGTTTTGCCGCTAGATGGCCTGAAGGATAGATGACTTGACTTCCGTCACAACACACACTGGTTAGTTCTGTTTGTGCACGACCTTCTTGTAGGGTCTTATCTGTTGCCTAACAGTCTCCGTGGTGGTAATTATTTTGTTTTTCTACGCGACTTCCTACCAGAACTTTTAGAAAATATCCCATTGAACATCAGAGAACGAATATGGTTTCAGCATGACGGTGCCCCTCCACACTTTGATCGTCGTGTCAGGAACTACCCAAATGCTACATTTCCCTATCGTTGGATTGGCAGGGATGGACTGGCCACCTCGATCACCGGACTTAATCCCACTGGATTTCTTTTTGTGGGAAGACGTGAAACGTTTTGTGTATGAGACACCGATCAATATAGCAGAAGACTTAGTTGCTAGCGTTGTTGAAGCTACACGTGTTGTTAGAGACAATGTTGGCCTTTTTTAGCGTTGCGGACACTCCATAGTACTAAGGTACCAGTTGTGCAATGCCTTCAATGGACGGCAGTTTGAACACCATCTCTAAAACGACAATTGGTCTTGTTCTTTATGGATTATACTAACACTTACGTACACAATAAACGGCGTATCTGCCAAAGTTTTGTCACTTACAAAATATATTTGTTTTTACCTCCTCTATTATTCCTGAAACGTTCTAAACGTTATTTTTAACACCCTGTATACTGTATATACCAGTTTACTTACCCTATACATTTTCCGTCCCACGAAATAAGGACCCAAGTATATCTCCAGAATCTACTTCTATATAGAAAATAAAAACTATTCAAATCGTAGCACACACAATATGCAAAATTTGTTTGTTATAAACTTGAACTGGTGTTAGCCGTTTCAAAGATGCTGCGTTTTTCAGCACTACCTTTTTAGTAGCCCTAGTAGTAAAGTTGTTAATGAGTAAAAGTATCCCCTTTACACGCGATGGAGGCTCATGAGGGCATAACATGGAACTACTGTCCGTTCCTCAGGAGAAGACGAGCGGAAAGAATGTGACCTTCTTGACTATCGCTGCTGATTATTATAAACATCGCTCAGATAAGCATCCCAGTAGCCAGGTTATTACTCGTGCAGGAAACATGAGTAACAATGCGTATGGAAATTAAAGCTAAGTTGAACAGAAGGAGACCTAATGTTTCCGCTTACTGCAGTACAAATATTGCACGTGTTGTCTTACATTATCTGTTCACATCCCTTCCTCCTCAGTCCGCTCTCGTCTTCTCCTGAGCCACCGACAGTAGAATGAGGTGCTGTGGTCGGCGTCACGTTCCGACAACCTTTTATTCCCGGAAAAGACTCAGTACTCACTTTGATTGGAGGCTAAGGCCCAATTGTATAAAACTCCCTGACTAAAGATCAACTTTGATCGTAGATCGAAAAGTGAACCGAGTTCAGACACTTCTTCTATTGTATAAAACTTTTCTGCGATCAAATTACCTAGGTTCAAATGCAATCTAAGTTCACGTGAAAAGGATCTGGCAACATCGCATAAACAGGTGAAATACGTGATGCGCGAACCATGTTATACAAGTTTGTTCAGTGTTGCCAATCTAGCGACTTTAACTCTTTTTCAACAACAATTTCTTTTAACTTTTATATTGCTTAAATAGGGATTTAGTGACCTTTTAAGCACCCCAATAGTGACAAAATTTAATCTTTCTTTGTTGATAATGAGAAATCTACCGACTTTACAACTACTTTTTGGCGACTTTCCGTATACTCTGTTGGAGACACTGGTTTTTTGTGCAATGTAAATAATGGCGGACAATAAGAAGAAGGTTGACTGTTCTCCGAGTTGTTATCATGTTATGGTGTTTGATACTGCTAAACATAATAAAGCTTTATAAAACGACAATCTTCGTTTAGTAATACAGTAAATTGAACATTTATGAATGTACCTATCATATCCATTAATAATTAATGGTTGTTATAAACATAATATAATTATAGGTTATGTTATTTGATACTGCTGAACACGATAGAGCCTTATAAAATATAAGATTGTTTGTGTATTAAGGCAAGAAATTGAAATAAATATATATAAATGTACCTATCATATCTATTGATATTAATTATAATGGATATTTTATTTGCACAATCTGTCACTCGTATATTTCAAACAGAAAAGTAATAACTGAACTTGGATCATCTAACTTAATCGGAGAAATTTCTTCAGTCAAAGTTGACTTTAGTTTGAGACAAATTAATCTCAGATTAGACTTTATACAACACAAAATTCCAAGTTCAGCTGAAACAAGGATCAATTTAACCTCTGATCTAAGATTAAATGGTTTATACAATCGGGCCTTAGTGAACCCTGGAGGCCGTTCTGGAAGTTTTGGTAACGGGAAAAATTCCGTCATCACCCGGGGTTGAACCTGTGACCTTTCAGTCTGTAGCCAGTTGCTGTACCAACTAAGCTATTCTGCCGCCCACTAAAATAGTTAATATCATAATTAAAATAATAAATCCAGCAATGTATTTAACTGTAAATACGTTTGATTATTAAAAAATGTAATTGGAAATAGTTTCATAATTAGAATATTATGTTGCATTTGGCGTGTGCGGCGCGTTACTTACGCCCTTGTTGCGCACGGTACTCTCGTTGCCATGGCGACGCTGAGAGAGGCGCCGCTTGGGCCGGCGCCGGCGTCTCGTCTCCAGACGCATCAGCTTGTTAACTGTGGCTGTAAACTAGGGGCGGATTTATAACCGCGAGGGCGGCAGCATCTTCAACCACAGGTCTGGGGTTCCATTCCATTCGACCCTTCGTGAGGGATCTAGTCGTAGGGCTACCTCAGATACTCGGTTGAGGGATCCTCTGATATGAAATTTGTTGCGGACAAAGCTGCTTCTGTATAGGTTTTCCGCGAGTACTTTAATTTTTTTTGTTACCTTTTCACTATCCAAAAGAAAGAATTCAGATGCTGCAAAAAATATTCGATATTTTGTTAGGGAAATACACTATTTTCAGCATCCCTTATACATCCAGGGCTGGGCAGTATTTGAAATATATTCGTATTTTGTAATTTGAAAGGAAGTGTTTCGTGTTTGTTATTTAAATACCGAGAGCGCCAATAAAATATGAACGATTTTAATAATTAATAACTTTGAACTAATTTATATATTTAAATTGTTACTGTTCATGTTTAAAGAGCTACTGGAGCTAAATGACAGCTGTGAGCAGTATGGAATGAAGATAAATGCAAACAAGACGAAGACCATGGTTATAGGAACAAAAGTAAAGAAGGTAAACTAAATGAGGCAGTAGAGCAAATGGACAGCTTCAAATACTTGGGGTGTACTATAAGCAGTAACATGAGCTGCTGCCAGGAAGTCAAAAGGAGGATAGCAATGGCAAAGGAAGCTTTTAATAGAAAAAAGGAGCATCTTCTGCTGACTATTGGAAAAAGAACTAAGGAAGGGACTAGTGAAGTGCTTTGTGTGGAGTGTGGTATTGTATGGGGCAGAAACATGGACATTACGACGAAGTGAAGAGAAGCGCTAGAAGCATTTGAAATGTGAATATGGAGAAGAATGGAACGTGTGAAATGAACAGACAGAATAAGAAATGAAGCTGTGTTGGAAAGAGTGGGTGAAGAAAGAACAATGCTGAAACTGATCAGGAAGAGAAAAAGGAATTGGCTGGGTCACTGACTGAGAAGAAGCTGTCTACTGAAGGATGCACTGGAAGGAATGGTGAACGGGAGAAGAGTTCGGGGCAGAAGAAGATATCAGATGATCGATGACATTAAGATATATGGATCATATGAGGAGACTAAGAGGAAGGCAGAAAATAAGAAACATTGGAGAATGCTGGATTTGCAGTGAAAGACCTGCCCTTGAGCAGAACACTGTGATTGATGTTTAAAGACAGGACATGAGAGATTCGTGCACGATGAATAACATTTTCAAAATGACCACTGCGAATGGCAATACAATGATTTAAACGTTCTTTAAAATGATGAATATCTCTCTGGCACATGTTGTCAGATATAGACTCAATGAAGTTCCTTTTCTATGTTTCTTTTCAGCTCACAGATGGTTTTAAAACTGTTAGAATAATTTTGACATATTGTAAACTCCAACGCTTGCTTTGTGTTCTCCAACAATACCATGAACAAATAATGAGTAATAGCTTCTCAATATTAACAAAATAAAATCGTTCATATTTTTGGCACTCTCTGTGTATAAATTGGTGTATCTTGTATTCAATATATTTTTAATCCCGTTGTCAAAAGTTTATATATAAACCGATGGATTGAAACCGATGGTGTGCTGCTATCCTGCCGAAGTTTTTAAGGCGATATGTACTATATAGTTTGTGTTCCTGTGCACCTGTAGAAAGACTGTTCTCTTTTGCAGGATTTATACATTCATCAGTAAAGCGAACTTTAAGTACTTATCTTTCTTTTTTTTTTTTTTTTGAAAGGAAACAGAAGGGCCTATGCTACTATTAATGGAGAAAAATTCGTTCGGACACTGGGAATCGAACTCAGGACCCTCAGCTTGGTGCGTTGCGTGCTCTTATCCAACTGAGCTATGCCGGGATCCGATCCACAGCGCAGGTCGAATTCTCCTCCTTCGTATCATCAGTGGCGTACTACCTGCATTTTAGACATACGGGGCGTTCAGAGCACAAGGGAATCAAGTCCACTTTTGGTCAGTTGGGAGATATTTCGTCTGTACATACCTTAGATGAGGCTACTTTCAGAGCATAAAAGAATCATGTCCTCACAATCTTTGCAACGGTACAGATGTTAAAAATTGCACTCACCTTTAATAGGCAACTACCTATACATAAAGAACTTTAAGTCTAATTTTCTGAAAACTTTATTTTTGTGACTTGATTCCCTTGTGTCCCCTTAATTCCCCATATATAGAGAAGCGGATATTTCAGTGACTTTATGGCCATTTTCAAGAACAGTTTTAGATCACTGTTAACGCACATACTGTATGTATTCTTATTGAATATTGTGTTTTCCATGACTTTATGTACTCATAACTACATAGGCTACCATTAATAGAGAAAAATTCGTTCCGGCACTTGGATTAATTTTAAATATCAACTTTTATAAATAGTAAAATAATCATATCCCATTAACCCAACCAAGTAGTCCATGATTCGATTCCCGGGGAGAGTAATGGAAGGTATATGACTTGTAAATAATACCTGTAATGTTACTTTTTTTTATTTATTTATAAACTTACTGTTTTGTATAGCCTAATGCAAAAAAAAAACGAAAGTTTGTTTTCTTGTTTGTGTAAACAATAAACCTTCTAAATTACATATTATATCTTTTGAATGGTAGTTCAAGAAAATCAACTGTAAAGAGGAATATTATTAACAACATTATAAAGAATTGAATTGTTACGAGATGTGTAAAACACATAATGAGAAAATGTTATTTCTTGACATCGATTTATTTATTCACTGCAGAAATTTGAAACAATGTTTGTAAGATATTGAAATTTCGCAGTAAAACCTGCCCCTACGATTTGTTTCGCCATAAATCTGGACAGACTTTCAGGAATCGTTCCCCAGCTTTCTCAGCGAGGAGGGGTCAGCTGAGTGAGATCACTAATAATTAGTCTTCATTACATTTATGTGACTGTAACCGCTCACGCGTGCAGGCTGGAGTACTTAGAAATCTCTGCCATTTCATTCTACCGGTTTTTTAGTATCGCCATCTGACGGTCGAAGCGCATAGCAGTTAAGAAGCACACATTTCAAGTTGAGTGGAAGTCACAGTCATAGTTTCGAGTCCTACCTAGGACATGGATATTTGTTCCTAGTCAGTATGATGCTCTCTTTTTTGCCTTAGGTGAAGACCCCAGGACTTCAGTTCCATATTGTACCGTGGGGGTGAGATTCTCTGTTTTCATTATACATTTACGGGAGTTGGAATCTTCTGTTGCTCTTGTACCAGAGTACAACTAGCAGAGAATTATAATAGAGTGTTTTCGCACTCTGTCATACGCTAAACGTTAACGCTTTGTTGACATCAGTAATGATGTATTTGGTGACATATGTTAACGTTCGTAAAACTTCGGAAATAATCATTATACGACATTTCCCGCTCCTTTAACATTTATCATGTCGTAGCTCCTTTCACAGCCAATCAATCACGCTGTAATGTTTTTTAATTGATAGCTCAGTGTCTAAGGAAGGCATAGAAAAAATTCGAAATAAAAATCTTTTTTGAAAAGTAAGAAAAAAAAAGTAACTTCGATGTGATCTGTTCAGAATTGACATTTACACCTTCAAAAGTTGGTGAGTGGTAAACTTTTTTGTTGTTCACTTTAGATGGGGAGTCAAAGCGAAAGAAATGTTGAGAAAGAATGGAAATTACTTTTATAAGTGGTCGCTACTCAAAATCTTTACTGGTGTCTTCGTGTGACTATTTATTTATATGTAATGTGCATTTTTTTTCACTTACATTGCCCCCTTCCTATTTTTTGGTGCGCGTACCTCAGCGCCCCCCTCTCAAATTTGAAAGTTCGTCATGTATGCCACTGAGTTCGTCATGTATGCGTTTGTAAGTTTGAGGAAGCCTAAATAGCAGTCAAATCTCGTCAGGATTGTGCAGAACTCCATATAGTGCATAGTACATTTATATCTTGAATAGCGTGTTCAGTCTACTAAAAGGCTTGTTGAATAAACACTACCCACCATCTGCCATCCCTCGTAGAACGAAGAAAGTAGGACGTTGAACCTCTGAAGTGTTGCCTACATAAGATACTCAGTTGACAATGAAGCCATTCATTCTTAGGTCTACGGTGTGCATTCATATCTCTTACTGCAACACTTCGCTGTGATATGAGAAAGAGATTAGTTATATTTAGAAATATAGGTACATAACTAATGTGGGTAAAGTAATGAAAAGCCATTTTTAAGATTCTTATTTAGTTAATTACGCTTTAATTTAATAATATTAAAGAGATTGCGTAGTTCCATTCACGCAAGCGTTGAAGTATCCATTATGTAGTTAATGTGTAAAATGTATATGAGAAAACTGTCCGATGGAAGAAAACAGTATTTTCAAATGTAATCTCCATCTTACGATGTTTGGTGACGTATACACGTCCGTTGATGTGACATATTAATGAATTTAAATACTATTATGAAAAATTTCACAACCTCGAGCGGTAATCGAACCTGCGAGTTCGTCTCACGCCAAAGGCTTGGAATTATCCTTTCATACTAGCGACTCTGTTATAGAGTACTGTCCATAGCGTCTGCTATAATAGTATTTAAATTCACAGTATTTTCCTCTGCTTTGAAATTTGGCTTTTGTGCGCGTTTAAATTTTAATAGGTCTATCAGTTGGTACAAAGAAATGTCAGATTATAAATCTCAACACCAGAACTTGTTCAAAGTTTTGTAGGCGCACACAGAACCCAGGGGAAACATTGCTTTGTGGTAAACATAGGATTCCGAGAAACGACAGAAAAAATATGGCACACCCAGCACTGATTTTAAATTGAGCCGTGGAGTAACAGTTAGCACGTCTGGCCGCGAAACCAGGTGGCCCGGGTTCGATTCCCGGTCGGGGCAAGTTACCTGGTTGAGGTTTTTCCGGGGGTTTCTCTCAACCCAATATGAGCAAATGCTGGGTAACTTTCGGTGCTGGACCCCGGACCCATTTCACCGTATCACCTTCATCTCATTCAGACGCTAAATAACCTAAGCAGTTGATAAAGCATCGTAAAATAACCTACTAAAATAAAAATTAAATTGAGCCTTGGTGTGTATTTTTCATTGTGCTTATCCATATCGTCTTTGAACAGATTAAAAATAATGCAATTAAACCAGACTAAATAATAGATTAAAATGAATTGAAAATATACTGCTCACAAAATATGTTCCTGAAAATATTGTGCTATAAATCAGTCCCCTGTACAATACTTTCCTGAAGAATAAATTTCTTGTAACAATAATTGTTTGTTGTGAAGCAGTGTTGAACAGATTCAGCAAGACTTCATCTAAATGTTTTGATATAGGAATTTCCTTTTACTGCCGATATATTCTTCAGAATATGTTGTTGTTATCTAATGCCGGGCTTTGGCAACGAAGCCATTAGCGTTCTTGCTCTCCAATATTTCTCTGTGGTGGATCCATCAGGTAGAACTTCACAGGTTATGAGATGATCTTCAGTCATTTCTTCTTCTTTGTTGCATAGAGGGCAATTTGGATTTGTGTAAATTCCTATTTTATTCAAGTGTTTGGCCAAATAATCGTGTTCTGTAAGCAGTCTGAATTTTGCTACTGCAGATTTACGTGGGATTTCTGGAATAATTTCTGTTTTTTTTTTTATTAAAATGCTCCATTTTTTATCTTTGGCTTTGGTACATAGTGCTTGGTTTTGCTTGATTTTATATTTATTTTTAATTAGTCTTTTGATGGATGTAAAAGGTAGGCTTGTATTTGTATTCTGAATTAAATTGGATCCTTTTTTGGCAAGAAAGTCAGCAGTTTCATTTCCAGCAATTCCGCAATGTGCAGGTATCCATTGCAATTGAATTCTTTTCTGTAGTTTTTGAAGTTGTTGGATCATTTTATGACATTCTTTAATTTGGATTGAATCATTTTATATGAATTTATTGCATATAATGCTGCTTTAGAATCAGAGAGAATGACAGCATTTTGAAATTTATCTATTCTGTATAGTAGGTGTTGGAGTGAGATATGAATAGCCATTATTTCCGCATCAAAATTTGTTGTATGATGTCCTGCTGGTTGATAAAGTGAGAATAACGCACACGTAATTCCTGATCGATAGTAGACCCATCTGTGTAGATATGTAACCATTCTTCTGGTGGGTATCTATTGTTCACAGCTTCTAATGCCAGCGCTTTTAGTACAGGTTTGGAAGTTTCAGATTTTGTAACTGGTGCTTCTAAATCTAGTTGAATGTTAATTGGTTTGGAGGTTAGAGGGTCCGATGGACCCATTAACCAACGACAGGTGTGGCCCTCCAGTCATACTGGGGGTTTACGTGAGTGGGTGATGTAACCACCATTACAAACAAAAAATTGGTGCCCACTTAAAAAACGGTTACACTTATGCTAATTAACCTAATGGCAAATCCTTCAGATAAGTTTTCCGGAGGTAAAATAGTCCCCCATTCGGATCTCCAGGCGGGGACACCTGCAGGACATCATTTACAGAACATCCTTAATATTCTTCAGAATATTAAATCTACATACTTAGACTTAAACAAACAAAATTTGATAACACAATCTCAAGGGAAAAAATGGAACTCTCTGCATCATAATCCACAGTTAATTCCCGATTTACCACGAAAATCGTCTGTAGCTGCGTTTAGATTGGCAACAGGCCATGATTGTTTGGCAAAACACCTGCATAAAATTGGAATATATCAGTCCCCTAACTGCCCATTGTGCAACTCAAACCAAGAAATGGATTCGGAACACCTCAAAATCTGTGCTTCACTGGCTGACCATGATAATATCTTTGAAAAATATTGGAGTGCAAGAGGTCAAATGACTTTATTGTCAAACACCTGGCATTAGAAAACAACAACGTCAAGCGCCTGGCATTAGAAAACAACAACAACATATTCTTCAGAATTCAGAACATTTTTCATTTATTATAATCTCATCAAACAAGTGAAATTCAGGAATGTTTCATTTGGTAACAATTTCCTTCATAGTAGCAACTGTTTTAAGGGCATTATATACATTGTGTCGCCTCCAGCGTTGCCAATGTAGTGAATTCCAGTAACACCAACTGCGATGGAGACTAATAATTACAATAAAATAGCAGTTGATATTTCAGTTTTGTTTCTTCAGTCACTAATTTTTAAATACGGGACAAAAACATGCCCTGAAGATCTCTTTCGGGACAACAGGACACATTAGCGAGAAAAGAAATGTTCCCATATTTTACAAGACATATGGGAACCCTAGGTAAACAGAATTTCTGTTTCATACTTCTACTTATTGGTCTATGGATGGGTGGTATATGGAAGATCATGTCTAAAAGAAGTTGCAGGATTGAGTCTCGTTTGATCGTAGTAGATGTGGATGTGGAGACATAAGAAATCAACATTGTGGCATATCAAAATAGTATTGTAACACGATCGCACTGCAATTGTTACGTGAAAACTCACAGTTGCTTATATTGTTTCATATTTATTTAGCTTCCAAAGCAAGATTTAGAGCTGCCAAGTTGACATTTTTTTAGCAGACAAAAAAATATATAATTTTTTTCTTTTCATCGAGGCCAGAAAGAGAGTTCTCCATGAAATTAAGGTTTAATATTACTTTCTGTTAAAATATAATTTCTAAAAAATTAAATATTTTATATACAGTTGGTAAACAAAGACGTCATAATATAACCCATACATAGGATGAACCATACGTAATGCCATTAATTTCAGGGGGTTATTCTGCGAGATATTTCAAACAAAAGAGTTTAATACAATTTTGCTCATTTTTGCTTCTTTTTCGAGGTAAAAAATTGTTTTATACAAAACATTTCATTACGTTTTTTGGGAATGTGATTGATGTAATTCCTAATATACTGAGTCAATTTAAGAGAGCAGTGTATTATGATAATAAATGATTGAAAGAATTTTAGTTTTATTCTTTAAATGTGCAGAAATTTGATCTGAACGAATGTAACATTGTAAAACGTAAAGTTACATTTGTTCAGATCAAATTTCTTCACATTTGAAGGAAGAAACTAAAACTTTTTCAATCATTTACAATCATAATTCACTGCTGTCTTAAATTGATTGATTATATTGGTAATTAAATCAGTGGCTTTCCTAAAACATGCTATGAAATGTTTAATATAAAACAACTTTTTTTTCTCGAAAATGAAGCAAAAACAATCAAAATTGTGGTAAAACTTCTTTGTTTGAAATTGAAATGTTTAATAGGAACCAACATTTTTCTCGTAAAGGAAGCAAAAACTATTAAAATTGTAGTAAAACTTTTTTGTTTAAAATATCTCAATAATAACCCCTTGAAATTAATGACGTTACTTACGGTTCATTCTGCATAATGCTAAACAACAAGGGGTGTTGTACCAGTATTTTTTCGTTTAATCTGTGGTAAGGAAACAGATTCACAATTCACGCCTACAATTCCTAGTAGTTACTTATATCACTTTTACTGTTTTGTTACAGCACAGACAATCACACAGCCGCAACATGGCGACACTGTCGCTGCGAATCAGCATTGTTGAGAAGAATGTGACGAAGACCATGCAGTTTGATCCCACGACGTCGGTATACGACGCGTGCAGGATCATCCGAGAGAAGATCTCAGAAGCGAACCAGGGACAGCGTGAGTTTCTCTTAAAGCTTCCACTGTGTGCTTGTTAGTACGTCAACATATCCAGGAAGAACAGTTGCTGATAGACCATTTATTTGTCAACTACATTGCAGATTTTTAAATATTAGTACTACTAGACCAACATGAAACATTTGTAGAAAATGTGAAAGACAAGTTGTTTGTGTATATTAATCAGTCACCAGTGATAGGCATTACAATAATATTAAGGAAAATCTAATAAACTAATACTATGTTGACATAAGTTTTGAAAATGTTAATGATTTCTTATGACTTTCTGTTTGAAATCATGCCTATACCTATTTAATAAAATAAACATATAAAAAAATAATAATTTTTTTACAGACGTTTTAGTCAAATTTTTAGGGTCGAATTAATTCCTAGACTGTAACTTGAAGCGGGAAAAAAACTTCTGGGAGGGGAGGGGGGGGGGCAGGACAGCATATACAATTCATCAGCCAAACTATACAAATATATACAGATTAATTCACTTTACAGGCATATTTATTTACCAAGGTCCCCGTGAAATGATAAAAATGTACTGAGACATAAAAATTTACTGGGGTTTCTAATGAAGGCTAGTGTACATGAATTGCGGGTTACATTATGAAAGTGGAAATTTACCAATTATAATCATCACGTAACATAGATACACATCGTAATGGATTGAATTTTTTTTCTGTTCATCGGGGCCAGAAAGAGACTTTTCCATGATATTAAGGTTTAATATTACTTTCTGTTAAAATGTAATTTCTGAAGAATTAAATATTTTATATACAGTTGGTAAACAAAGACGTCATAATATAATCCATATATAGAATGAACCGTAAGTAATATCATTAATTTCAGGGGTTATTCTGTGAGATATTTCAAACAAAATAGTTTAATACAGTCCTTGGATCGTAAGAGATTCAGGAATGTGATTTGAGTTTTGCTGAAGGCCTTAATCAGAATGTCTGTTCTTGTGTTGCAGCCAAAGACTATGGTCTGTTCCTGGCTGACGAGGATGTGAAGAAGGGCGTATGGCTCGAGCCGATCCGAAACCTTGAGTATTACATCCTGAGGAATGGGGTGAGTACCCTTTACACCAGCCAGCATGTGGCCTCCATACAGAACCCAAGCATGCAGTGATTGTTGTCTGTTGCGTTGCAGGACCTGCTGGAGTACCGCAAGAAGCTCAGGACTCTGCGGGTGCGCATGCTGGATGGCACGCTCAAGACGTTACTGGTTGATGACAGCCAGCCTGTTGCCAATCTCATGGTGGTCATCTGCACCAAGATTGGTGAGTTTTTTTTTCTTTTCTCTCGCTCTGTTGATAAAATGCTTTCGTAACCAGTTTCTTATTGACAACATGACCAATCCCAATTAGCCATTCACCATCATTTTTCGTCTATCAACTTATCACTTACCAGACAACGAAGTTCGGACAAGAAATGGTGCCGACTTCTGTCGGAGAAAAACCTGATTCCAGATCAACAGCGGAAAGATACCGTTGCAACTGTGAGGACAACTGGACATGACTGCCTAGCTCCTCATCTTCACAAACTATCATTTCATCCCCTTTGTGGGGAAGCAGACTCAATCATGGACTTTGAACACTTGGCAAAATGTGCCTTCTGAGGGTATGAAAGTAAACCACTGTACTGTGGAGAAAGCCAGAAAAAATTGTGACTAATTATTATTACTACTATTACTATTACTGCTGCTGCTACTACCACTGCTATTACTATTATATATAGAGCGTTCATTTCAAAATTTCCTAGTCTAAATAACTATATAATTTAAATAGGATTTAATGAAACAAAAAACACGTCAATATAGATATTGAGGGGGAAGTTTAAAATCAGTCTTAATTGTACATTAGTTTTCACACCCTTACCCCCAGCCACCCCCACTTTGAAATTTCAAATGACATCCCTATCTTGTGATACTTAAATTTGAAAGAGTATTCAGTTGTTTATACACTTCATTCATTTGTTTTCGCATCTTTTGTTTTATATCGTCGCCTGGCAACCTGGATTGTTGTTATTGTTGATTAGAGCTGAAGAGAATAAAGCTACCCACTTTGAAATTTCAAATGGCACCCCTATCTTGTGATACTTAAATTTGAAAGAGTATTCATTTGTTTATACATCTCATTCATTTGTTTTCTATTGTCACCTGGCAATCTGGATTGCTGTTTTTGTTGATTAGAGCTGAAGAGAATAAAGCTACAAACACTATTGAGCATTTCATGTAATAGTTGTGTTTGTGTACTAAATTATTTGAAAATGGTGTATACTTATCAAGAGAGAACAGAAATCATCCTTTTTGATTAAATTTAGGAAATTACACAAAATAAACTGTTTTCATCCTACAATCAACTGACAGTAACAACAATACAGGTTGCCAGGCAATGATAGAAAACGAAAGATGCGAAAACAAATGAATGAAATGTATAAACAATTGAATACTCTTTCAAATTTAAGTATTACAAGGTAAGAGGTGCCATTTGAAATTTCAAAGTGGGGGTGGCTAGGGGTGAGGAGGTGAAACTTAATAATCAGTTAACTCTGGTTTTAAACTTCCCCCTCAGTGTCTAAATTGGCATGTTCTTTGTTTAATTAAATTCAATTTAAATTTTATAGTTATTTAAACTGGCAGTTTTGAAATGGACGCTCTGTATAAAGTAGAAAACAGAGGAGGGAAGGCAATGTAGTGGAATAGTGCTGAACACAAACATTTGTCGTGACAGATATTTCTGTTTGTTGGGTTGACAGGCATCACGAACCACGACGAGTACAGTCTTGTGCGTGAGAATCAGGAGGAGGAGCTGGAAAACAAGCCCAATTTTGGCACACTTACTCTGAAACGCAAGAAGGAGGAGAAAGAGCGTGATGCCAAAATGGACCAGCTGCGCAAAAAGCTCAAGACTGACGACGAAGGTGAGTGAACTTACACCGTGCTGTGTTTTCTAGTTGTAAGAGTTATGGAGATGGTAAGTCTGTAGCAGTTACCCTGCTTGTGTTCGATTCAGAGGCTCTGAATACCCAGTCAAGAAGTTTGCATTGCTTCCTGGGGAAGGAGAGTGGATTTGATGTCGTAGATTTGCGACACATAAAAGAACACTGTTCCTGAATGGGAGGTCTGCAGTTGTTGCAGGAAAAAGAAATAACCGTTGTCTGCTTGCATGGCTCCCTGAAACTATGTGTACATTGTTGCCAGATGTCACACACATGTAATGCTAAACGATCAGATATATAGAAATATTCATGTATATTTTATAACGAAAATTTTCACGTTTTATTTTGGAAGAAAGAGTCATTTTTCGTGCGAATTCTCTATAAAACCTGATTTTTGTTGAAAATATCGTGATTATGAAGTAATTTCGTGGATTTGTATCAAATTAGCTAAAATTCGCGAATATATTTCACTTAAGATACTGTAACTTTTATACAAAACAAGAATGTAACTTTTATTGTTACGACAATAATCACTTTCTATAATTGAATGTAAACACTCCCGTCAACAATGGGATTTCCACTCCACACAGTAACACAGTATTCGTTATTGCACTCCACAGACGACAATGACAATTTACTTGGATTATTGAGAACAACAATGTACTGCTAATCTTAACTAATGTTCACAAAGCACTATTTACAAATCAGAACTGTCAGTTCTCAGTTCACAGTTCGTTTGCCTTGGCTAGTTCTTCTAACTCAGTCACTCGAGTTCACAGTATCTCGAACCCCAGACCTTCAGAGACAGTCCACTGAACTTCGAACTCAGGTCCCCCAACTGGGGTCTACTGCACTCAAACTCAGGACTTCCGGCTCCTACAGTTCCGGACACAACTCAAGTCGAACTCCGGTCTCGAAGCTGGCTTCACTGCTACACAAGACTGCCTTGCTGTCCAAAACTAGCAACGACTGCCACTAACTAACTTGCGTCTCGTATTTATAACTAAACCATAGTTTCGGGAAAGTACGACGCTGGAAATTTCTACAGATGTCCTCTCGATTTCTCTGGATTTCTTCCCTCAGTCACAGGCGCATTACTTCCCCCTCTCCCTTCGTCACGTCCGCGCCGCCACCTCGCGCCCCCTCTCCTGCCGGACGCGCACGAAGTTCCCCAAGCGCCGAGAATATTCGGCCTGCCGTCACAATAGAAATATTCATGTATATTTTATAACGAAAATTTTCACGTTTTATTTTGGAAGAAAGAGTCATTTTTCGTGCGACTTCTCTATAAAACCTGATTTTTGTTGAAAATATCGTGATTAAGAAGTAATTTCGTGGATTTCTATCAAATTAGCTAAAATTCGCGAATATATTTCACTTAAGATACATTAAAAGTGATATACTACAGTTATATGAACACTAATAAATACAGTAAAATTATTAAAGAAATTAGTTATAGTCAGACATGTTTCGGAGATGCTTCTCCATCAGTGATTATTTACCACGACTGCAAAACGAAAACAAATGTAATTAATCTCATATTTAAAAAATTAATGACAAATGGAAAAATATGAGATGTCTGAAAAGTGATATTTAAGTCATTCAATAACTGGAAAAGTTAAAAATATAATGGCATAATAATTTATAACCAATATTATTATGTCTTCTATATATGCATATAAATTATTATACCATTATATTTTTAACTTTTCCAGTTATTGAATGACTTAAATATCACTATTCAGACATCTCATATTTTTCCATTTGTCATTAATTTTTTAAATATAATATGATATGATATATATTTGTCATTAAGCACTTTCTTCCGGTGAGATGGCACTTCACATATTTGTATACAGTGCCATCCACCTTATTACATAGCAAATTTATGCAAGTCATAACTTACTTCCGTCTCTTTCACTTATGTTCTCTTTAAATGTATCTTGTCACCTCTCCTTCACCGGCCTATCCACCTATATTTCCCCACTTCTCCATTGCCGAACCCCACACTTATATCATCCCTTCACTTCACTTCACTTCCTATTGATAACCTTGTCCCCCCCTACTATTTTCTTGTATTTTCCCCACTACTTCCCCACTACACCAACTTCTTAAATCATAATGTTTCTTTTTACTATTCGCCTTTATTCCTTCATCACTGCTACCTGAATCCGTTCCATTTTTTTCACTTGCCTTGTCGTTGTTTTCCCCTGACTCTGCAACTCACGTACTCGCCTTGGAATCGCATTTTTGAAATATAATTAAACAGGAGTTTAATTACATTTGTTTTCGTTTTGCAGTCGTGGTAAATAGTCACTCAAGATGGACAATCATCTCCGAAACATGTCTGACTATAACTAATTTCTTTAATAATTTTATTGTATTTATTAGTGTTCATATAACTGTAATATATCACTTTTAATATATCTTATCAAATCTATGAACACTGTGTAATTGACCTAACATGTGTGTTTTATCTTTAAATATATTTCACTTAATTTTGGATTTTTCATAAGGGATTTGCATTTTCCATGCATAAAACTAAGTTTTTAGCACATGTCACGTATATTGTACATACAAAATTATCACACCCCTACATATAATGCATCTTAGGTGTTCAGTGCATTGCGTTTTCTGTAGGAATTATGCTAAATTCGGAAATGGAGAGATTAAATTTCAGCACACATTGCGAAACCAAAAAAAGTTAATAAACCTGCATCAGAAGTCTGAAATTTCATATAAATCCATATTTTTTTTAATTGGCGATTTTATTTCAGTAATTGAATATTAATTGAAAGTTAGAATTTATAAAACAATTATTATATTACCGGTTGTTCTGTATGGCTGTGAAACTTGGACTCTCACTTTGAGAGAGGAACAGAGATTGAGGGTTTTTGAGAATAAGGTTCTTAGGAAAATATTTGGGGCTAAGAGGGATGAAGTTACAGGAGAATGGAGAAAGTTACACAACGCAGAGCTGCACGTGTTGTATCCTTCACCTGACATAATTAGGAACATTAAATCCAGACGTTTGAGATGGGCAGGGCATGTAGCACGTATGGGCGAATCCAGAAACACATATAGAGTGTTAGTTGGGAGGCCAGAGGGGAAAAGACCTTTGGGGAGGCCGAGACGTAGATGGGAAGATAATATTAAAATGGATTTGAGGGAGGTGGGATATGATGGTAGAGACTGGATTAATTTTGCTCAGGATAAGGGACCAATGGCGGGCTTATGTGAGGGCGGCAATGAACCTCCGGGTTCCTGAAAAATGAGTAAGTAAGTAAGTAAGTAATTGAATATTAATTAAGAATGATTTTCATACAACAATTGTAGCTATTTTTCAGGTACATTAATTTCCCAAAACGTAGCATTTAATAGTTTAAAAGTGTGTGATAATGGATATTTTTGCAGTGAACTGGATCGACCCTCCAAGACGCTGCGTGAACAAGGCATCGACGAGAGTGAGGCAGTGCTGCTGCGGCGCAAGTTCTTCTTCTCTGACCAGAACATCGACTCTCGGGATCCCGTGCAGCTCAACCTGTTGTACGTGCAGGCACGGGATGCCATCCTGGACGGCACACACCCGGTGACTCAGGAGAAGGCGTGCGAGTTTGCAGGCATCCAGTGCCACATACAGTTCGGAGACCACAATGAGAGCAAGCACCGTCCTGGCATCCTAGACCTCAAAGAGTTCCTGCCCCAGTCCTACGTCAAGGTGAAGGGTATTGAGAAGAAGGTGTTCGCCGAGCACAAGAAGCACGTGGGGCTCTCTGAGCTTGATGCCAAAGTGCTCTACACCAAGACTGCACGCTCCCTCAAGACCTATGGAGTCACATTCTTTCTTGTTAAGGTGCGTTATCCTCTACTATAGAGAGGCATCCATGGTAACCAAAGAAAAAAGAATGCTTCCTGTAATCCTCATTTTGTTGTCCCATAATCAGATGCTTTTCCCTGTTGAAATTTCATGTTCATATTTCATTCTAAAATGTTGCTGAACAGCTGTAACAGACTTTAACTCGTGTAGTCACAACGCGCTTTCATCTCTTAAAGATTTAACTTCGTTTGCTGAGCTTGGTCAGGTCACCAGCTGGTGCATGCACTTGAAATGGGTGTGGATAAAACTTTGAGTGATTGCCTTTGTGATGCAGGAACCAGAAGTGTGTATAATAAAATACTTTCTGAGATATTATAATTTATTATTTTGTATACTTTTCATCTGGATGTCCAGTTTATAGGAGATTATTCCATACATACTACAATATTGAATTAAATTCATTTATTATTAATGTTTCAAGCACCTAAACAGATTAATAATATGTGGATCATCATCAAAGGTCCGGATTTCAGTTCTAAAGGATAGTTACACTTTTTATGTTATTTTTCTTAGTTTTTGTCGGTCCTTTCAGGCATGTGATGGAATAGCACTGAAATACCTTGTAACTGATTTATTTGAAATTTCTTCTTGTCCTCTTCATTACAATTTATCTACTTTGATTGAAAGCATCTTTATTGTTAAACAAATAGTAATAATAGAATTTCGGTTAAAGCTTTTTTGTTGGCTCAGTAATTTTAATGCTTGTTGTAATGTTTCTTAATCAAATTATGTATTACTTCAAGCTCGAAATTTTGTTGTCTACAATTATTATTAGGGAGGCAAAGGCAAATTGGGATTTTCTGGTCTCTGATTGAGTCAAAAACCCTGATAGAACTTGCAGTAAATTTTGGTGAAGTTCAGAGGGCCTGATTAGTCAAATTCACTCTCCTCAGCTCCATGCTGGGCCCCCCTGGGATCTTTTAAGATGCAAAAGGGAGAGTGGTGTGCGAAAAGCAATGGGAACCTACCGCATTTATCTTGCCCAAGAAAAACTGCGTATGTGGAGACTAAGAGGAAGCCAGAAAATAGGAAAAACTGGAGAATGCTGGGTTTGCAGTGAAAGACCTGCCCTTGGGCAGAACACTATGAATGAATTAATTATTATTAGGTATAGTATTTTGTTTTTATTAATCTCATAAGTTGAAATCAGTTAATCCATTAAGCAGTAAGTAGGTGTGTGCGTATATGAGAGAGAGAAAACACTCATATATGTGTATCTGTGTGTGTGGTTTTTGTTCAGTAATTCATAACATCTGTTGTCCAAATAGTTGATGATGGATGATCCATCTACCAGTCTAAATTTTTGTGAAAATAATCTGAGCCTCGCACTTTTCAACATTTGTCTTAATCTTTCACTCATGAAATCATGATTGGAAGTGGTCCCATAAACCCTTTGTTTTATATAGTTTGACTGGAGGGGATAGGTGCAGTAGTGGTCACGTGACAACAGAGAAAGAGAGATGTAGAAGAGAAGATTGTCTTTCTTTGTCACCTGCCGTGGTCTTTCTCATTGCTACGAATTTCCTTAAATATGGGAAAGATATGCCTCCATAGAAGGGTTGGTTCCTTGCAATGACCATTAGTCCAGAAAGTACACCCTCTGCCTGTCGACTCAACTAGTCTGCCTGGTTGCCTGTGTGACCAACTTAATTTGGAAGAGGGTGAAAAGGAGGAGTCAGGGCTGTCTAGGAAACACCTGCATGCCAGTGAACAGGAGTTACAGCACACAGTCCACTCAACGACAGCACATTGGATCTCTCATGAACTTCTAAATTATTTTATGCTCGACCATGCCGAAATGTAGTAATTATACACCTGGTAGCACCTATTCATTAAAGTTCAGGTGTTCCAGCAATCAGAAAACACCATTGCAGCAATATGAAAGCGCAAGTATCGATTATTCTCGGATATGCAATCGAAAGACAATTAGCGAAACGTCACGGAGGCTGGAAATCCAATACTGTCGCAGAAGGTTATGTTCTGTTACTACAGACGTGGACAAATTATTAGCAAAATTGAAGATTTTTTTAATATATTTTTACAAAATGTAATTCTTCAATTTAGACTACAGTTGACATTTTTCGTATTTCCAAATTATTAGCAAAATTGAAGATTTGTATTGTATATTTTTAGAAAATTTAACTCTTCAATTTGGACTACATTTGATATTTTTGCATATTTACAAATTATTAGCAAAATTGAAGGTTTTTATTATATATTTTTACAAAATTCGATTCTTCAATTTGGAATACAGTTGACATTTTGGATATTTCCAAATTATTAGCAAAACTAAAGATTTTTATTTTATAGTTTTACAAAATGTGACTCTTCAATTTAGACTGTAGTTGACATTTTTGCTAATTTACAAATTATTAACAAAATTGAAGATTTTTATTATATATTCTTACAAAATTCAACTCTTCAATTTAAACTACAGTTGACATTTTTGCATATTTCTGTCTATTGTAATGATAGAAATATGCAAAATTGTCAACTGTAGTCTAAATTGAAAAATCAAATTTTGTAAACAGAATTATCATAAAAATCGTCAATTTTGTTAATAATATGTCCACGTCTGTATAATAATTAGCGTTAATTGTAAATAATATTCAAATAAATTCAATTTGTCATCTCGTTTTTCAATGTCTAAATCAATTTCAAGATTATATCAAGATTAATGTTTATTTTACTGTCTAGATTATATCAAGGTCAGTGACATTCATTTCTAGGAAAAAATCAATACTTTCGCGTCTGCGCACATCTCACAATTTACGAGATATTGCACAAGGTCAGTTCCGCTCCCCAGTCAGATAAGAATAACATGAATACTTATGAATAATTTCAAGTTAGAAATATGGTCGAGCATAAAAAGTCGTATGAAACTTGCCTATAATGGTAATTAAGACGCTCGTATGAAAATTATGAAACGAGCTCAAGCGAGTTTCATAAACATACTCGCGTCTTAATTACTACCATTATAGGCTCGTTGCATAATGTACTATTATGACTTGAATTGGAGTCTAATGGCTGTCTCTGTCTGCAGGAAAAGATGAAGGGGAAGAACAAGCTTGTGCCGCGGCTGTTGGGTGTCACCAAGGATTCGGTGCTGCGTCTGGATGAGAAGACGAAAGAGATCCTGAAGACATGGCCACTGACCACTGTGCGGCGCTGGGGTGCCTCGCCCAATACATTCACCCTGGACTTCGGGGACTACTCAGACCAGTACTACTCGGTGCAGACGACAGAAGCAGAGCAGATCCTGCAGCTGATTGCGGGCTACATCGACATCATCCTCAAGAAGAAGCAGTCCAAGGACCACTTCGGCATCGAGGGCGATGAGGGCTCTACTATGGTGGAGGACAGCGTCTCCCCACTCAAGTAAGTCAAGTTGGAGACATAATTTGAAAATCACTGCTTAACCCAGTCATTTTAAGGTTTTGGCACATGGCTATGCATAACTAACTTCATGAGCGATTTGGTACCTTTCATTATAATTCGTTATAATTTAGCTGTCTTGGCATTAAAAGTGGTGTTCAGAGATTGCACAGTAATTCAACTAACAGCACAAATAATCTAGCACAGCATTTCTCAAACTATGGTCCGCGGACTACCTGTGGTCCTCGAGTTCTGTTCTTGTGGTCCTTCAAAAAAGACAGAAGAAAAAATAAAATTCAAACGAATTGCGTATCACACTATAGCTGAAAATCTCAGAGTTTGGAAATGACACATGGCAATCGTCTTTCACTTTTTCTCCTAGTTCTAATATTTTATGAAATTTCTTACCCTACCCGTCTACCCACTTCCCATTCTACATTCAACAACAAAAGAGGGATTTAAAGCACTATGAACGTGGCGTTTCTCGCCATCTTTTCCCTGCATATCTGGTGCCGAGCCTGTAACCCAGCCAGGGACCACCCGAATTCATAACAGAGGACCAAAGTACCGAACGTTTTCATGTATTGATGACTTTCTTAATAGTTCTGCCGACTCCCAGTTATGCACATTAAATGGGTACGTACTGTACATCATACACCAATAATAGAACGCGCCAAATTGCATCTTTACTTATTGAAAATCGAGCATGTTTCTGCATTAATTTTTTTATTTGTTTTTCCAGATGACGATATAAGAAATTTTATACTCCTCCTATTTTAAAATCCCACAGGTTTACTTTTTACACTTGCGTGTTTCGTCTCTAAGTGCCGTTTCAATTTCGCGGGTTTCATACACTCGTTCGAAAGCACTTCGTAACAAACAACGCACCGAAGTTTTGGTTCGCTCTCATTGCCACACCAAGTAAATTCAAGTCCAAATAACTCCTGTCATATTTACGAAAGTATTTTTATTTGAATAACTACCACTAGGACTAGATATTTCTTTAATGACACTGTAATTAATATATTTCTTCACACATAGCTTCTGAACTATTAGCACTGCCTAAATGAAGCGTATCATTATGTTCCTTTCCTTTCAAAGACCCGGATCAAAGCCAGTTTTCCATTATTTATGATGGACACTATTTAACAGAGACATGACAACTACTAGCGTGTACCACATAAGAAGGATTTTAAACAACTAATGCTAACAGACAAGCGATGAATCAATAATGCACAGAATTTGTTATAAGTTACTTCTGATTGGCTACAAAAAATATAATTACAAAAGTATTATAATTAATTAATTCTGTTTTAAAATATAAATATACTGGTATTAAAATATGCTACAAAAATGAAGGAAACAAGAGTAAGGTGGTCCGGAGAACTGTTCTGACTTAAAAGAGTGGTCCCCACTTCAAAAAAGTTTGAGAAACACTGGTCTAGCACATAACCTCTTTGTGGATGTTTGTTAGAAAGTAACTAACATAGTGAATCTACATGTATGGGATCATTATTTTCAATGAAAAAGTATTATAATGCAGGTAATATCGTAACAGGGGGGAAAGGAACTGGCCATCCTACCCTGGCCTAGTTGCCTCATAAGTGGTCCTGTTGGTATCACTTGTGAGGTTCAGACCTGTCTTCGGGGAGTTCACTAAAGTACAACAATAGATTAACAACATGCAACTAGATGTTGGGGGTTAGGGCTGAAATTTCGACTTTTTCGTCAATATTATCAATTTTTCTTTTTCATACTTACAACTACTTCAATGTTTTAAACTTTCACAAAATATCATCAATTTTGTCCTGCTGTCATTTTCAAGCCCATGCAAGGAACATACAGTATAGTGTAGAGCAAATTGTTGTTGAAACATGAATGAAACATTCAAAGTAAGTACGAAAATGGGTTTGTCTTTCATGTTTTATCATGTAGAAAGCTGCTTAGCTGTTAAAAATGAAAATCTGTGTGTCATGCATGCACAATGCTTAGTTTGTTACTAACACAATAAGAATGTGTAAAAGGTATTTACCACATTTTCATCAAACAAAACAACAGGAGTTCATATTCTTTTCATTGACATTCAAAACATGTTCGATCCATATGTTGTTTTCAGAAGTTAATGGGTTCGATCCCCAAGAACAGTTACTGAATGTAGTAGCCCACTTCGAAATAGTGTACAGACGATTTCTTCCATCCCCCCACTCATTGAAAATTAATTTGAATGAATCGTTAAAGTAAAACAATAAATATACGAATAGTACAACCCAAAGTCATTAACAATATTGAGTAATTTTTAATAAATTGCTATGCTAGCACCTGTTTTCTTTATTGCCTATGGTAATATTTTCTTGCATTTTGACTGTACAATAATGAAATGCTTAAAAATACTTATATAGAAAACATGCAAATACCATTCATAAGAGAAGAAAGTATTTGTAATAATTCTGACGTTTGTATTACAGATATTGATAAGCGAAAATGTATGAAATAATTTATTGAAGGTGAACGGAAAGAACATGCTAAGTCATTTTTTCTAAGTTTTTCAGGAGAGTATTCTTTAACTTCAAAACACTACCAACACTTCATTAATTTTATGTAATTTAATAGAAGATAGCTACCATATTACGAAGCAGACATTTTGTCATTCGTATTGACTAGAAAGGGTGTTAAGCTCTGCTCGAAGCCTGAGCACAATTCTTATGACTCATTTCACCATTTGCCTCTTTACCACTGATACAGTGAAAATCCACAGAAATTTCGTCCAGCAGGTGTCCGGTTTCATGAACTGCTGTCAGAGCATACCACCACTCTACCGTGGATTATGTGACGTCCCATGTTTGATGTAAGTCTGAGTCGGAGTTTTAAGAATTTTATGAACTTCGTTTTAATGAATTTTTATCATAGTTTTAAAATTATTCTTTAGTTTTTACTGATGGATCCCAAGTAAATGATTATGTTGGTTGTTCCTTCATTGCAAATGAACAGATATTCAAATATAAACTGAGCCAATATATTAGTGTTTTTACTTCCAAACTGTACTCTTTTTACAGAGCTTTATTGTTTTTAATTGGACAATCCCAAGGTAGATTCCTTATCTGCTCCGACTCTTTCAAGTGCCATTCAGTCCCTGCAGTCTTTGAATTCTGATGATCCGCTTGTGTTAAGAATCCCTTTTTCACACACTCTATGCTCCGATTCTGAGATTGAAGTAGTGTGGGTTTCAGGTCATGTTGGATTTCCCGTAACGAGGCAGCGGATGCTGCAGCAAAGAGACAGTGCTATGAATGGCTCTCAGATGTATTGACGCGAGAGGTAGCAAGACATTCAAAATTACTTAAAATATAGAATATGGTGGCAATGGGAAGGAGAATGGTCTGCACAAAAGGGAAATAAATTGCGAAATATCAAGAATACTGTTCGAGTTTGGGATTTGTCCACAAGAGCGTCACGACAAGAAGAAGTTCTACTTACATTCAGAGGTTACATTTGTTGTTTGATATTTGGTTTTACTTATACTTGACATTTCCTACCTTCTACATCCGAATATTTGATAGAATTTTATAGTTTTGAAATTCACCAGATAATTTGTTTCTGGTGGTGTCTATTTTATTATTCCTTGTGAATGTGAGGCTGCTTACATTGGACAGACGGGACGCACAATAACTACGCGTCTTTCGGAACATCAAAGAAGCATCAGATTAATGCAGCCCGAAAAATCCGGATTGGCTGAACACTGTATTGAAAAAAGCCATAGGGCTAATTTCAATAACACCGAGGTCCTGGCGAAGTGTTTGAGTAAAGGAAACCCTGGCCATAGCGGCGGAACGCGGTAACCTGAATCAGGACGCGGGTCTCCAACTAAGCGCGGCATGGGCACCGGCTATTAAATTTCTCAATGCCCAGACGACGGGCCGTCATCAGCGGAGGACACATGAGAACTCATCCGCCAAACCCATCGTGAGACCCGCGGTCAATCAGCCGAACAGCACAAAGCAAGTCGACATGTCGGCCGAGTTCACGCCGTGGTCCGCACTAATAAGAGCCAATCAGCACACAGCTCCTCGGCTGACTCCCTCTGGCACTATAAATTAAGGAGCTGGGTACCCTTAGATATCATTTAACCCTGAAGATGAGGAAGATGAACATCCTCGAAACGTCGGTGGATCACCAACTCATGACCTGGCTGGAAGCCAGTTATTGTTTCTTTTTAAACTACCTGGGGGTCCAAGAACTGCCCATTTTTATGACTTTTTACAAATCACCTTGTTGATAATGCATTTCTCTATCTCGTTTTTAATGCGAGAACATTTTTTAGTCCGTTTTAGCATTCAGCTTATGATATTTTTGTTTATGAATGAATTTTAGGTAAGTAGCTGATGCGTCCTTTTTAAACCCATTAACTAACTAGAAAGGTTGGTTAACTTATGAGCAAATAGATGGCACCAAAATCAAAACAAAAATTAACTTAGCATGTTCTTTCCGTGGACCCTCCTGTCCACACAACTAGTGCAATGTGTGCATGCGTGGTGTTGCAGGGCCACCATTCTCCAGCACGAGACCAGCAAGATAGGCAAGGTGAACACGGAGTCTCTGGCTAAGCCGGCCATAATGCGTGCAGGAGCAGATGGTGAGTGTTCATACTGCTTGTCTCCTAACATTATATTACATCTGTTGCCATTTGTATTGAATAAAATGTTCGACCACATCCACCATCATCTTGATCTTCTTGATCCATACATTTCTATCCATTCACTTGATTCAGAGGTGTCTTGGGTGATATTCTTCCTTCAGACTGTCCTTCTCTCCCGACTAATTTCGTGAAGAAACCCTTTTCCTTTCCAGACACCATGTCCCTAATTTATATGATTATTCAAATGTAAGTTACATTTTGAGTCACCATAACCTTTTTAAGAATTAAGATATACACAAAACAAGGACACACTTATATTCATAAAGATATGGGGTTTATTGGATTCAGTTTAAATGTTGAATATGTCCGCCATTTTGTTTTTTTAACAAACAACATTCTTTCTTCTATATTGTGAACAGCATTTACTAATAGATATGGTGGAATATCTTCAATTTGTTGCGAAATTACATATTTTAGTTTGTCGGTAGTCGTAGAATTAGTTTAAAAAAACTCGGTCTTTTAAATAATCACAACAGCCAAAAATCTTTTAGACTGATATCAGGGGAACGTGCTGGCCAGGTGTTGAGTAAATTATGTTTTGTCCTGAATTTTCATATGCCGTTTGTTAAACTTCCTTTACATTCATAATAACACTGAACAAGACTAATTCGATCTTGTAAAGTCAAAACCATTTTAAAACACAGTCAATGAAAGTGGTTTAAGGGGAGTTGGTCATTAGCGCATGCAAAATAATGGTAAAAATAGCCTATCTTCAAACAGTCATAAATATAATACTATTTATCAGAGGTCTTTCATTTTTGTTAGCTATGTGTGTATACATATTAAGCTTTAAAGTGAAAAGAATGCTTACTCTAGAGTAAATGTTTATCCTTAAATTAATTTTTTTAATTAAGCACAATTTTTTTAAATTCACTACATGTCTGTGATTAGGTACACTCTATTCACTTATTATAGCACCTATTGAATTGAAAATTTGACCACTTATTGCTAATAGATACTAAAACATACCCTACTAAAATTATTCATGTATCTGTAATATTATGAGTATAGGGCTTATAGCAATCATCACCGTCAATAAATTTAAAAAAATTGACGGAGATTAGTATAAGCCTATGCCCATAGGCCTAATATTACAGATATTTTAATAATTTTAGTAGGGTATGTTTTAGTATCCGTTAGCAGTAAGTGGCCAAAATTTTAATTCAATGTGTGCTAGGATAAGTGAATAGAGTGTACCTAATCACAGGTATGTAGTAAATTTATATAAAAATATGTTTAAATTCAAAAATTAATTTAAGGGTAAGATTTACACTAGATTAACCATTCTTCTTTCATTTTAAAGCTTAATGTATATACATATATTACTAAAAAAATGAAAGAGCTGTGATATATAGTATTACATTCATGACTGCTTGAAGATAGGCTATTCTTACCATTACTTTGCATGCGATAACGTCCAATTCCCCTTAAAAATTCAATAAGAAGTAAATTTGCTTTTGACACATTATAAACAAAACCTGTTACCATGTTAACCAAAACAAATGAGTGTGATAAATGAACTATTTCCGTTGTTCGATACATATAAATGTGTTACCATTTTGTGTGTATGTTAAAATTTAAAAATATTGTATCTGCTTCAAAATGTAACCCTATAGGTACATGATTTCATCTCCAGATTATTATAGTGTTTGCCTTTGGTGTATATTGTACAGGACTTTGCGCCCTTGATTTTTCTAATTTGTTACGAACAGTGTTCATAGATTCAAGCAGTTATTTCTTCTCATAGTCTGTTATACATTTATAAATTTTATAGATATTTGTGTGCAGTATTGGTATTACATATGTGGCGATTTCTTAGAGTTTTCAACTGTCAGGCAACTAAGGTGACCAAATTCTGATCACAAAAATACGAGAGACTTGGCCACGATAAATTTTAGCGCAATTTTTGGGGTGTGATACCAGGATTCATTGGTGGAACGGTTTATATTAAATTATATATATATACTAATAATAATAATAATATAAACTATCTATTTAATTATTATACAAGTGTGAGTTAGGACACAATGTTACTTGTATTTGTTCACAGGATGCTGCAGAACATTTAATTTTAATTTTTTTGTCTTGCTATTGAAGGTGAAAAAAACTCTTTACAATTATATGTGCATACAGTTACACCCAACATTACAAGATCACCAGAACAGAATATCTGTACTGATTGGTACCTGCTAAACTATCGATATTAATGTCAGTTTATATCTAAATATATTTAGCAGTTATTATTTTTAAGTTACATAAAGAAATTGGCGATCATGACAGATAAAGAAAAATACGGGAGGGTTAGGATATCAGTATGGCAGTCGGGAGGATCCAGAAAAATTAGCTCACCTACACCTGCAGGCAACTTCCAGACTTGATATATACGTAACTAGGAGACATCTAGGCCTAAGTCTTGAATATTTATGTCTTCTATTCTTAGGTCAAAATTTTCTCTTTATCTTCTCATGAAAACTGTCCCCCCCAAATTTAAACTCAACTGTTTTGTATTTTCAATCAAACTTGTTAATCTCTTTCCTAGTTTTTGGACATTTCTTTCCCAAATTAGATAAGCATTGTAGCGTGAAATACAGAACAAAACAAGATGAGTGACATATGCCCATTCCCTTTGGAAAAGGTGGAGGAAAAATTCACCATTTTATTTCAGTCTCTATTAAAATTATTTCACTGTGTAGTAATTAGTTTTATGTCTCGTGACGAGAATATTGCACGAAATGGAAATATAAAAATTGGAAATTTATCTTTTGAAGAGGTGGAGAAGTTCAAATATCTTGGAGCAACAGTAACAAATATAAATGATACTCGGGAGGAAATTAAACACACAATAAATATGGGAAATGCCTGTTATTTTTCGGTTGAGAAGCTTTTATCATCCAGTCTGCTGTCAAAAATCTGAAAGTTAGAATTTATAATTCATTCATTCATTTATTATCTTCCATGAACGTTACATGAGCAGTGAAGCTTTAAGATGTGGAACAAGTCAAAATTTTACCATATTACAATTACAATTTTTACAAATTTTTACAATATTTTACAATTTTTACAGTTTTACAATGTAGTAATTTTCTACAATGATGAGGTGAGGTCCAAGGATTCGCCAAAAGATTACACGGCATTTGCCTTTTGGTTGGGGAAAACCTCGGAAAAAGCCAACCAGGAAATCAAATCAAAAGGGAAATGAAGTAATGTCGAGGACTCGCCATAGACAGTTATATTACCGGTTGTTCTTTATGGTTGTGAAACTTGGACTCTCACTTTGAGAGAGGAACATAGGTTAAGGGTGTTTGAGAATAAGGTGCTTAGGAAAATATTTGGGGCTAAGAGGGATGAAGTTACAGGAGAATGGAGAAAGTTACACAACACAGAACTGCACGCATTGTATTCTTCACCTGACATAATTAGGAACATAAAATCCAGATGTTTGAGATGGGCAGGGCATGTAGCACGTATGGGTGAATGCAGAAATGCATATAGAGTGTTAGTTGGGAGGCCGGAGGGAAAAAGACCTTTAAGGAGGCCGAGACATAGATGGGAGGATAATATTAAAATGGGTTTGAGGGAGGTGGGATATGATGGTAGAGACTGGATTAATCTTGCTCAGGATAGGGACCAATGGCGGGCTTATGTGAGGGCGGCAATGAATCTCCGGGTTCCTTAAAGGCCAGTAAGTAAGTAAGTAGTAATTAGTTTGCTATACCAAGTAGTACAATTTACATAACTTACCGTTCACAAAATAACTTGCGGATTTCGTCTATATTGAGGATTTGAAAACTTGCTTGAGATGAAGTTTATTTTGACGCAGTGTGCAATGTGCCGGATTGTGTGCGTGTTGCAGGAGCCCGGCCGTACGGGATGGGGCACATGGGCGGTGCGCAGTACACTACAGTGAGTGGACAGGTGAACCTGGCGCACGCCCCACCCATGGTAAGAACCAGTGCTTGGGGGCAGCTCTCCCGAGCACGTGTTGTACACTTGGCTAATTATGTCTTTTTATCTGTTCCATGCTCCTCTAGAGGGACTCAGAGTAGGTACATATTCTTTGCTATCACTCGTACTGCACCCGCACCGTATAGCTTGCATGCAAGCCTGTATTGAAGTTTTGTGTTGGGAGTCGTTTCAGAACTATATTCTTTAAAGAAAGGTATTTCAGGATGCAAGGTCACGTGGTGTACTGTTTCTGTATCATTTCGAAGTTCTGGACAGTCACATTTCTTTACATGCCTGAGGAGTCCAGGTATAGTTATGATTCCTGATGGATTAAATTTTATATGCCTGAGTGTAAAACTGTGTTACACATTTGACCGTGCCTGTTTTGTGTTTGCGACATGTTGTTTTTTTGGTTTAGTTTTCTGAAAGTTTATTTCGAGAAATTTCGTTATATTTAGAACACGCATCGTAAAAAAAAATTCAGGTTTTCTGGACCAAATGCAAAATTCGTTGAAAACCTGCTGGACACCTTTGTTGTCTTTTTAGTATTTCTCTGTGCAAGAAATCTTTATAAGGAATTTTATGTAATCTTCATGTCAAAAATGTTTGCATTTCTATAGGCACTGTTATGTTCGTGATGTAAACAGGACTATGTATTTCCTCTGTGCTTTACATTGTAATGTCACAATTAATATAGTGTACTGATATAGAATTTTGTATGCAAATAAAAATTCAGTCCTTAATAAAACATATTTCAAAATCAAGGAGTTACTCTTCGCAACAACTCTAACTTACCGTGTAGAAAGCCTTCTTTTGACTTCATAATACTGAAATTCAAATGCAGACATGACATAGGCCTATATAGCTTAGTACTGAAGCACTGACTTCAAAATGATAGGAAGATACTATGGCCTTCTGTTATCGAGACATCCAGTATTTTTCAATATGCAGTAGGTATATATCTTAGTGTGTGCTAAAAAGAAAGGGGCATTATTTCAAAAGTTCTTATAATTGTGATCTTTTTGAGGTGGTGGGTAAGTTTTACATTTTTATGCCTCCTTAAGGGGTTAGGTACAGCTTAAGACTTCAAAAAAGTCGAATTTTCAAAATATTTTTTGTTTACTGCACAAATTATTCCAGTATATTTTACTGGAAAAAATATATATCAATATCTGCAGTAGTTTTTTGAGTTACGATTTAAAAGGCAGGATGCTGCAACCTCAGTCCCTCCTGACAATGGATAGCGCCACTCCCACTCTAAAAAATTTTTATTTCTTTGGAAGCAATATTTCTCATACCAGTGACTATCTTATTCGTGGCTGCTTGTTTGTAAACACAAGAACGTGAGTTTTGGTTTCAAGAAATTATAGCCCACATAAAATTGTTTAATGCTAATTTCTCGTAAATTAAATTTTCAAGAACCGTTTCCCTGATAACTCAAAAACTATATAACATTCTGTGATAATTTTTTTTTGGTGTATTTATGCATGTTATATCTATTAAATGATGCAAAATCACTTCTCTATCTTGGATAGATTTTCTGATAAAAAATAAAATAATAAAAAAATTATAAAATATCAGTACATTGCTTTAACACAAAATAAAAAATATTATTTATTAAAGACTATAGTTGAAAGAGGATGATATTACAAACATGAATTTCAGCAATAAAATAAAAGAGAGAAAACATGAAAAAGTTGAAAAGTGTCTGAGTTATGAGGGACACACTTCATCACTGCAACGTGAACTGCCACTATTTTGAAAAAATATATAAATACATTTTTTTATATTGTACATTTTTTCATATAGCAGAAGGACAGTGTTTTACACTTTATTTTCATTATTATGCAAGTTACAATAATGGAGGAAAAAAAAATGTTCAATATTTCCAAAATTGTACTACCGTAAGCTGTACCTAACCCCTTAAGCAAAGGCAAAAAAACTCTTCAAATGTTAATATTTCGAGATGATGGGCTTGTATAGCTAGACAAAGGCAGTGCTTGGAGTATCTTTCTGTTTGTAGTTGTGCTGTTTCACCTCAATATCTGACTTGCTTGTGCGCAGGTGCAGCAGACGAGAATTACAAGTGTGTTGACTGAACCACAGAGGGCTCTGCTGAGCACTATCAGTGCGGGCCATGATGTCATCATTACTGCTGAGAAGGACCTGGAGACAAAGGCACAGATACCTGAACTGGGCTCTGACCCGGTAAGTAGGCCTATTATATTGTAAATTTATTCCAACTCAACAATGTAACTTTTATTTAAAGCAACAATAATAGTCACTTTCTACAATTTAATTCTGCTCCCATCAACAGTGGGATTTCCACTCCACACAGTAACACAGTATTCGTTATTGCATTCCACAGACGACAGTGACAATTTACTTGAATTATTGAGAACAACAATGTACTGCTAATTTTAACTAATGTTCACAAAGCACTATTTACAAATCAGAACTGCCAGTTCTCAGTTCATAGTTCGTTTGCCTTGGCTAGTTCTTCTAGCTCAGTCACCCGAGTTCACAGTATCTCGAACCACAGACCTTCAGAGACAATCCGCTGAACTTCGAACTCAGGTCTCCCAACTGCGGTCCACTGCACTCAAACTCAGGACTTCCGGCTCCACAGTTACGGACACAACTCAAGTCGAACTTCGGTCTCGAAGCTGGCTTCACTGCTACACAAGACTGGCTGGCTTGCTGTCCACTGACTATAACAACACTGCTACAGTTCACTCGCGTCTCTTCTTATATAACCAAACCATAGTTACGAGAAAGTTCGCGGTCAGTCGACAGATGCATAGAAGATTTCCACGGATGTCAGCATGGCATTCTCGAATAATCTGGATATCTCCCCTCTCTGCCGCGGTCGCTCTCTCTCCTCTCCCCCCTCCTTTCTACACCACAGCACATGCCACAGGAAGCAGATACTTGTGCAGAACCACGGCCGACCTTGTAATCCTTCTGCCGGTTGTGAGATCGTATCCCAGCTCTGTCACAATATTGTGGAGTCATACAAGGCTGTGGAATAGACACAGCAGTGAAGACAGAAAAAAACACCTGAATATGAAGATCCAAACATACTTACAGTGGAGCTTTGATTATCATCATTTGGCTATCATCATTTCTGCTTACTGTCATTTGCTATTTAACATGATTAAATTTGTTCATTCTTGTATACACTCTTTTAACACTTACATGATGATTGATTAACTGTCAAGTTATTTAAATTACGTTTATCATAACGACTTTACTGTGTTAACATTTCAAATAATGATGTTATTGTACCTGATTGACCAGTTTCGATGTATTTCTATATCATCTGCTGAATTCTAGTGAGTTCCCGTGCACTAGAATTCAGCAGATGATATCAGAAACATCGAAATTAGTCAATCAGATACAATAACATCATTATTTAAAATGTTAACAGAGTAAAGTCGTTATTTATTAACTTGAATAACATCATAGTTAATCAGTCATTAAATTTGGTGAACACATTCTGCTAGTTATAAACTAAAAGAAAGATGTTTATATGTGTCGAAGTTTTAATTTTGGAACATTTTATCGCCATAATATGGATTTAAATGATATGATATTATAATTATATATGATAGGCCTAAATATATATATTTCTCTCAATATATTCTATCCTCCCTACCCTTCACATTTCTGTATTCGGGTCAGCATTCCCATACTTACACTATTTACAGCTTAAAACACAGACAAATCATGATCTTAATACCTGCTCTTAACTATGTCTTTCATGTCCTTCCACTTTCACTTATCCTTCCTTCTAATTTATCACACTTTATTAAACTACTTCTCTTCTCTTATTCTCATCTACACTAATAGCCATTTATCTAATTTTCTCATTCAACTTCACTCCCATCTTTCTCATAACTAACTAAATAATTTCTCTTGTGCATAACTTAAATACCTTTAAACTTATTAACTATAGAAGACTTAACCCTTGTTGACTATTTCAGGAAAAACATAACCTATTATTAAATTCACCATCGAAACAGTTTTAACACAATCACATTAGCATTCTTACCCTATAACATTGGTTTCACTTGATTTATAACTTGATCGTAAACAAAACAATTCCATAACCTTGACAAAGTACATCCATTCAAATCCATTTTTATATTATATAACTAATCCTGCTATTATTTCATCTCTCTAATACACCATTGTCCTGCACCGTGGTGTCGTGGTCTAAGGCATCCTGCCTAGGACTCACGTTACGGAATGCACACTGGTTCGAATCCTCATGGAGGAAGAAATTTTCTCATAAAATTTCGGCCAGTGTATGGGACTGGTACTCACCCAGCATCGTGATTCACTTGGGAAGCTACGATAAATAGCGAAATCCGGTTATGAAAGCCAGCTATAACGGCTGGTGGGATCATCGTGCTAACCACACCATACCTTCATTCTGGTTGGATGATCGTCTATCTCTCCTTCAGCATGTGGACGTGAGGCCAGCAGCCGGCTGGTCGGTCATGGTCCTTCATGGACTGTCGTCCCTCGAATTTACTACACCATTTCCTCAGATTATATACTGTTTTTCTTTCCCTAATGCCCCCTCATTCCACACTCCTAACTCGATCCCTTACCCTTCGCACTTGTTTGACTTCTTTCTTTCGTTGATTCACTATTCTTCTCTCCCTCCTTCTGCCTTCCAACTCGTTCTAGAACTAAATAATGAAAGGTAAATCAAAGCTCTATTGAATTCTCACTACATTATACTGTACTGTACAGTATTGAATACACTATTGTTTACTGTTGAATTCAGAAAGTTTAGTGACTACAGACTGCCAACATATTAAATACACACACCCTTGATGACACATTGAGCTGTAAAGAGCAGAGTTGGATGTGAGATGAATTGACTGTATTTCTGTGCAGGCCTCGCTGAAATGGAAGGAGACAACGCTGGACACAAACAAGCAGAATGTGAGCTCGCAGATTGCGGCCATGAATGCCGCTACAGCGCAGGTGGTGACGCTGACATCAGGCTCAGCCGATGAGGTGGATCACACGGCAGTGGGCGCAGCCATTACCACCATCACCACAAACCTGCCAGAGATGACGCGGGGAGTGCGCATGATAGCAGCGCTGATGGAGGACGAGGGCTCGGGTGACAAGCTGCTGGACGCTGCGCGCAAGCTGTGCACTGCGTTCAGCGACTTGCTGAAGGCTGCCGAGCCAGAGACCAAGGAGCCGCGCCAGAACTTGCTGAATGCAGCCAGCCGTGTGGGTGAGGCGTCGCACCAGGTGCTGACCACCATCGGCACCGAGGACGAGTCGAGCCGTGAGCTGCAGGACATTCTGCTGGGACTCGCCAAGGTGGTGGCCAACACAACAGCTGCCCTCGTTCTGAAGGCCAAGAACATCGCTGCCACCTGTGAGGACCAGGCCACGCAGAACAAGGTGATAGGGGCTGCCACCCAGTGTGCCTTGGCCACCTCACAGCTTGTCGCTTGTGCCAAGGTGAGTGAGTAGTTACAGTATTGACGTTTATTCATATGCATACAAACTTTTAGGGATAATAAAAAGGATCTTACGGAGTTTGAGACTAGGAACCTTTGCTCACAAGCACCAGAACTGAGAGTAAGTCATTCCTCAAATAGTTGTCACTAATGCTAGGAAACCTTACCAGTAGATTACCAGTAGTAATACTCTTCGAGAATCTGTAAGATTCCACTGGTGATATCACAGTGATCGACATCATTTGTTGGCAATTTTTTTATATTTATTGCAGCTTAGAACTTTTGACCAGTGACCATTCTCTTAAAACTACAATACAATGTGTAAACGAACAAAAGTTTGAAATAATAACAGTAATAAGTAACAAAAAAAAAGTATTAGGAAGAGAGTTTTGCACGTGCTTTCAAATATCGGTCATAGATGTTTGTAGAATAGAGTGCTGGGCAGTGTTGAAGATGAGAACTGTCCATATCTTCTTGCATATTGCGAAGAGGGCTGTCAGAATTCCAATTCTATGTAAATGAGAGGCAAAAGACAGTCCCGCCCAATAGCCATTCAGATATGTGCAACTGCTATGTGTCTTGATTCGTAGGAGTGTCGTCAGTTATATTCTTCCACGATTTGTTCTTTGTGCATTCCATCAGTTCTTTATGAAATTGTTGCTTGACCCTGTTTTTATGGTTGTGGCTATGGAGTGGTATGAAGCAGCTATCAAATATAAACTGTAGTAAACAAAGTTAATACGAGAAGATTAGTTTAATTTTCAAAGGAGCAGAGTTCGAGTCTGGCATAGCTCAGTTGGTTAAGAGCACTCAGCATGCCAAGCTGAGGGGACCTGGGTTCGATTCCCGTTGCCAGAACAAATTTTTCCATAATAATGTAACTTTAATTCAAAACAAGAATGTAACTTTTATTGTTACTGCAATAATCACTTTCTATAATTGAATGTAAACACTCCCGTCAACAATGGGATTTCCACTCCACACAGTAACACAGTATTCGTTATTGCACTCCACAGACGACAATGACAATTTATTTGGATTATTGAGAACAACAGTGTACTGCTAATCTTAACTAATGTTCACAAAGCACTATTTACAAATCAGAACTGTCAGTTTTCAGTTCACTGTTCGTTTGCCTTGGCTAGCTCAGTCACTCGAGTTCACAGTATCTCGAACCCCAGACCTTCAGAGACAGTCCACTGAACTTCGAACTCAGGTCCCCCAACTGCAGTCCACTGCACTCAAACTCAGGACTTCCGGCTCCCACAGTTACGGACACAACTCAAGTCGAACTCCGGTCTCGAAGCTGGCTTCACTGCTACACAAGACTGCCTTGCTGTCCAAAACTAGCAATGACTGCAACTAACTAACTCAAGTTCACTCGCGTGTCGTATTTATAACTAAACCATAGTTTGCGGAAAGTACGATGCTGGAAATTTCTACAGATGCCCAGAAGATGGCGCCTCTTGATTTCTCTGAATTTCTCCCCTCAGTCGCAGGCACATTACTTCCCCCTCTCTGCCGCGGTCGCTGTCTCTCTTCTCCTCCCTACGCCACAGCACATGCTCCAGGAAGCAGATGCGCGTGAAACTTCATTTGCCGCACCGAGCCACCACCGACCTTGCCCTCCTGCGAGATCGTATCCCGGCTGTCACAATAATAATAGTAAAATACTATTAAGTTAACCTTTCTTTTCCTACAATAAAAATTAGTTACTTGTGATAACTTGCTCGAAGACTCCACACATGACAAGAGATGGGTTATGTAATTGAATGAAGCACTGATTTAGAACCTGCTGCTCTCTTCAGGTGGTAGCTCCCACGCTGCACAGTCCCGCATGTCAGGAACAGCTGATAGCAGCTGTGAGGGAGGTGGCGCATGCGGTGGAGGGTCTGGTGTCCATCTGCAATGAGAGCTGCACTGACGAGCACCTGCTGCGAGAGTTGAGCCAGGCGGCGTCTGAGGTGACGCGCACGCTCAACGACCTGCTGAACCACATAAAGTGAGTGACTCCTGCAGCTGGATTCACGTGGTGGTCACTGCTATGCAGCTGTTCTGTGTGCTAGCTACTTTATTTCTATCCCACAGGAGGGGCACACAAGAGAGGGCTCGTGAGAGTGTGCAGGAGGGCGCTGTGGAGACCATACTGATAGCCACGGACCGCCTGTTTGCCTCCACTGGGGATGCAGCTGAGATGGTGCGGCAGGCCAGGGTGCTGGGACAGGCCACTGCCCAGCTGATACAGGCCATCAAGGTATGAGTCATGCATCAATCCTTGGTAAATGCTGCAGTAGGGATATCCTGAACTAGCACCAACAGATAGCGCACGTGTACTCTGAGGGATGCGCTTTGCGTGTGCATTTGTTTTTTGGTATATAAACATTGAGCATGGATATATATTCATCCGTGCATTGAGGATATACGTAGTGTATTAGGATATTAAATACTCTTAAAAACAACTAAAAATGGCAAATTTTTGTTATGTTCCTATATGTATAAACCAGGAAAGCTTTTTATCTTCAATCAGGTCCCGAAATATTCTGAATATATGCTTTAAACCTTAAAACTATAAGTAATTAAATTGTGCCTCGAAAGTGCTAGCTATTAAATAAAAGTAACTACTTCAAGTAAGGAATTGTTGACTATAGTTTTATTTTGGAAGAGGAAAAAGAAAAATTAATGAAGACATATGCAACCTCGACAACAAGCTTGTTAGCTTAGATTATATGCAGTAGTTGTAGGAGTCTCCGAAGTTTACGCCTGCAGTAAACTCTCGATAAACTGGGATGTTTATTATCCAGGACGATCCGTAGTGAAATCCATTTCGTGAATTATGTTTTTAATGTACTGTACCCTAATTATTAAAACCATGTTTTAACTTCAAATTTTCAAACTCATCCTACATAGTATTTAAAACTGCATGTCCTTAACCTACAAAACACATGACTAATCGTGATACTACTGCGATCATATTATATCATCCTATTCAAAATTCCATTTGATTTTTCTGCAACTACAGAAAAAAATACAAGGAATTCAATCTCGATAGTCCCTTCCCTATATAAAAAAAAACACATTGGTGGCTGCATATCCTGTTTTTAGTGTACGGTTCGTAAATACTAATGATTAAATATGATATTCACCTTCAACATAGTTCCTATTTTTTTATTTGTGCACCTCGTTCTCAAAGTTCTCGTTTAGGTTCATGAACATTCAAAGTACTCGTATCTATGTTCTGCATACTGCAGATTTCCCCACCCATCTCTTAAGGGGAATCGCTCAATATTATACAGGTTTACGTTATTAACTTATTTATTGTAAATTAAATTAAATTATGAGGTAAGAAAATACTGAATTATATTAAATTATACTAGGTTATACAAAATAATTGTAAATATAATTTTGACATGCACAGAAAACCAACAAGCGGGAAAACATAATCAACTGTAGCATATGACATAACATAGCCCTACAACATGTTGTGCCGCATGGAACGCTCCTGCCATCTAGCAGTAAAACTTGGCATAAGATATCCCTATTCATCGAGTTTATGGGGCAATGATCTCATCTTCTGTGACATATCCTGTTTGCAGGGCGAGGCAGAGAAGCAGCCAGATTCTGAGATCCAGAGACGGCTGCTGGCAGCAGCCAAAACCTTGGCAGATGCTACAGCCCGCATGGTGGAGGCAGCGCGCCTGTGTGCATCGAACCCACATGATGCACAGCGCCAGAACCAGCTGCGCCAGGCTGTGGAGGAGCTGCGCGCTGCCACCACCGCAGCTGCCACTCCTGCACTGCGCAAGAAGCTCATCACACGCCTCGAGGTAAGCAACAAGCTGCTCTCTGTTGGTCTTGCTTGGTAAACCATTGAAAGGATTTCATTCATATTCAATATTTATGAGTTCGTTGATCTATAAAATTTGGAGGTAGAATTCCAGAATTCAGTTACAGTAACTGTGGACACAAAGTTACTAAGGATGAATGTTGAGGGATGGCAATATAAGAATGAGTGGAAAATAGTACTACAGAAAAAGAAGTAAAATGGAAAAAGTTGTTGTTGTTTTCTAATGCCAGGCATTTGACAATAAGTCATTTGACCTCTTGCACTCCAAAATTTTTCAAAGATATTATCATGGTCAGCCACTGAAACACAGATTTTGAGGTGTTCCGAATCCATTTCTTGGTTTGAGTTGCACAATGGGCAGTTAGGGGACTGATATATTCCAATTCTATATAGGTGTTTGGCCAAACAATCTTGGCCAAAAAATGGCAAGTTGTAGCTGATTTAAGTGAACACCATATTTTAACGTTTTGGTGGCTACTTCATTCACACACAACCCCCAGAATGTCTGGAGGACCACACCTGCTGTTGGTCGACGGGTCCACTGGACCTAGCTGGGAGATCTTGTTGATCGCCAGCTTTCCCTCCTTAAGCCACTGGAGGACGATTTTAGTGCCATAGCAGGTCAGCACTAGGAACAGAAAAGTAGGAAGGAATGTGAAATGAACCCTTAGGCCTCGAATGCTCTAATGCCGTCGGGGTTGAAAGGACTGGATAGGAAAGGGTAAAGAGGGAATTAGGTATTGAATAGAGGAAAATTATACCAAATTCAGTCATTAACTCATCAAGCTGATCAGTGCTAATTGATGAGTAGCCCCTCCCTTTAGTTCAGCTTGTAAAATTATGCTTACTAACAGCTGCACCACGGGAAGGTAGGGATGGGACATTGGGTATTTGTCCAGGTTGGTTCCTTAAAGCCTTCAATGGGAAGGATTAATGGCTCTCCCCCCTGTATCTGACAGATACCCTTTTGCAGCCAGACAGATAATTTTGGAAAAAGTATGATGGGCAAGTTGATGAGTCATCAGCTGAATAGCTTTTTGTACTAGGGCCTCAAATTCTATTGAATTTAAGTAAAATTTGTTGTGAACAAAGATGATGTTTGGGGTAGGTTTTCCTGAAGCGCTAAAATTTCCTTATTACTCCACCATTGTTTCATTGATCATTCTTGGTTCATTGCGGATTCACATTCACATCATGAGATGGCAAAGAGATCTTTGATACATTACTCCAAAAGTTTGATACTTGGATGAAGATAATCAATATAATACCCATTATTGCTAAAGAAGAATGTTGAAGTTTAAGTTGCTTCTTGAGCTTAGGAAATGAGATTTCCATTGAGAAGGTAATTCCAATTGTTGTATCCCTCCCAGAAGTAGAATTTGGTAAGTAATAATTATGTTATTATAATGGAGTTCGTGGGATTTTATAAATATTCTGAGCAGTGCTCAAAAAATTCACTTCTCAACTTGTTGATGGTGAGCTATTCGGAGTAAAATGCAAGCGAATTTTCGAGCCCACATAAATTCCATTCAAAATTGTTCCTCTGAAGATTAAATAATGTTTGGTGACTATTACAATTTTTATTTCTGGAGCACTGCATTTCAGTAACAAAAGCATAATTATGAGTATTACACAAAGGCCGACATTTCTTATTTGGACTGTAACTTGCCCATCTCTTAGGCCGGGTGCACACAGAATCAGACGCGATGCGATAGTCGTGAGGAGAGACAGAGAGACAACATCGAATGACTGCTTGAAGTTCGTAGCAAGGAGACTGTCTGATAGCTGCAGTGTACTGCGCATGTGTTGGTAGTGGCTATGATTGCACGCTTTACTATCTACAAATGCTATATTGTTGTGTAATGCACGTTATTCATAATGGAACTTGATGTGGATAAATTAGTTGTTTTAGTACAGGAAATACACGTTCTGTAAAATCTTTGAAACAGTGCCACGACAATAATGTGGTTTCTAAAAATATGTGAGAAATTACAAATGACATGAAAGCACCAGGTGAATAATATTAATAATAACAATTTGTAGTAGGTCTACTTCTCTGCTCTATAATATCACTCATTATTGATTTAATATATTATTTTTCTTCATTGTGAGTCGTGAAGTAGTCATAAACATACAAAATTATGTTTGTGCACTACATTAGTAGTATTTAATTTTAAGACTCTTTCAATCGTAAAGATTTTTAGGCGTATTAAATGTTCTTAGGAAATAATAACAAAATACAATAGAAATTTTCATATAGACAGTCCTCTTTTATTGACGCCATTTTCTAGCTTAGGCCAGTTTTCCAAATCCACACAGCCAGCAAATCAGTTGTCGCGAGCAGACAGTTTTAAGCTGTTGCGAGGCGTTGTAAAGCAAAACGTAGTGTCGCACCGTGCCACGCCACGTCGCGTCTGATTCTGTGTGCACCCGGCCTTATTGACCACTTAACTACCATCTTGGTACTGATGCATAGAAGTGAAAGTTGCCAATATTTGTTGATGTATTGCAGGCAGCAGCTAAGCAGGCTGCGAGCACGGCAACACAGTGCATAGCAGCAGCACAGGGCGCATCACATCACAACAGCAACAAGGCGTCGCAGGAGGAGCTGATGGGCGACTGTAAGGCCATGGCAGACCTCATCCCCAGCCTGGTGGAGGGCGTCAAGGGCACACTGTCCAGCCCTGACAACCCAGCAGCTCAGCTGACACTCATTAACTCATCAGAGCAGTTCCTGCAGCCTGGCGCCCGTGTTGTGCAGTCAGCACGCGCAGTACTGCCAACTGTGACTGACCAGGCATCTGCCATGCAGCTAACCACCAGCTCGCAGCAGCTGGGTGCAGCGTTGGGTGATCTGCGCTCTGCCCTCAATCGTGCACGAGAGGTTTGCAGTGGGCTGGAGCTTGACTCTGCGACTGAGTTGATACGCAGCTTGCAGGTCGAACTGGAGGCCTTCCAGCGAGCTGCTGAGCGTGCTGAGCTCAGGCCCCTGCCAGGCGAGACGGTAAGAATTCTCTTGTTTACAATTAACTGTCATGTCAGCAACTATCGTTTCTACTTGAGTTGTTAACAACATTAATCTAGACTAGAGTAGATGTAAACTCAACTATGTCAGAGTAGATTAGACATAGACATAACTAGAACAGATGAAGTTACATAGATGTAGACTCAACTAGGTGAGACTAAATTACATGTAGACTCGACTAAGCTAGGCTAGATTAGACATAGACTCGACTTTGCAAGGCTAGATTAGACGGAGAATAAATTATGTGAGACTAGGTTAGACATAAACTCGACTAAGCTTGACTATATTAGACGTAGAATTGACTAGAACACTAGACTAGATGTAGACTCGACTAGGTGAGGCTAGATCAGATGTAAACTTGACGAGACGAAGCTAGATTAGACATAGACTAGACTAGGTGAGGCAACATTAGATGTAGACTCAACTAGGCGAGGTTAGACTAAGCTAGATTATATTAGACATAAACTCTACTAGGCTGAACTATATTAGACGTGGACTTGGCATTGCTACTCTAAATTAAAGACAAACTCAATTAGACTAGGCTATATTAAACGTAAACTTGACTAGAGGAGGCTAGATTTGACGTAGACTCGACTAGGTGAGGCTAGATTTGACGTAGACTAGACTTGGTGAGGCTAGATTTGACGTAGACTAGACTGGGTGAGGCTAGATTTGACGTAGACTCGACTAGGTGAGGCTAGATTTGACGTAGACTCGACTAGGTGAGGCTAGATTTGACGTAGACTCGACTAGGTGAGGCTAGATTTGACGTAGACTAGACTGGGTGAGGCTAGATTTGATGTGGACTCGACTATGTGAGACTAGAATAGATGTAGACTCAACTAGATGAGGCTAGATTAGATTAGACTAGACTGTGAGGCTAGATTAGATGTAGACTCAACTAGGTGAGGCTAGATTACATGTAGTCTAGAGGGGGGGGGTGTAGTCAATATATACAGCAGGGCTGTGTCTTCTGCAACTGGTACTGATGATTTTAATGTACTTCTTTTGTGGTTTATGGATGGACAGTATAAAAAATGAGGCTAAAAAGAATAAATTCCATGTCTCATTGGGTAGTACATTTAAAGAATTAAAACGAAAAGGCAACATTAACGAAAAAGATATAGACACTCTAAAAATTTTACAATGGAACTCTAAGTCTTTAAGAAACAAAATGGATTTATAAAGCAAGAAGTTCAGGACAAAAAACCTTCTATAATATGCATACAAGAATCTTTTCAGATTGATGATATTTTAAAATTTTACAAATTTGCTGACTACAAAATTTTTAATCTGTTTCGTGAAGATAGAGGGGGTGGAGGTGTTGTTACCATGATCCACAACTCCATTCATGTAATTGAATCTAAACAACAATTTAAAGGCCAAATTAAATACATTAGGACAACATTATTACTTCAAAATAACATTTCATTTTCACTTGTCAATGTATATATACCTCCAGGCCTAAACCTAGTAATGGATGATATAGAACAATTGATCCCATCTGATCGCAAGTTTGTCATAGTTGGTGAATTTAACAGAAAACATCACATATGGAATAATGGACCTTCAAATCAATATGGAAACATAATCTACAAATGGTTACTGAATAATGACAACAAAACAGCAACATATCAATGTGCAAGTTCAGGATCTACAAGTACTCTAGATCTTTGTTTCTGCTCATCGAACATATATGATAGTTTCATGCAGATACAATAATACAGTTCTATATCTCATGAGTGTCGTGGTTTACAGGCTGAGTCAGCAGCCCTGCAGCTGGGCAGCACATCCAAGAACGTGGGCTTTGCGATGGCTCAGCTGCTGAGCGCTGCAGCACAGGGCAATGAGAACTACACGGGCATTGCTGCCAGGAACACGTCGTCTGCTCTGCGCGACCTCACCATGTCTGTGCGGGGAGTGGCTGCCACCACCAACAACAGGGACACGCAGACCAAGTGAGTGCAATGTGTTGTCGTGAAGGGGATCTCTCCAGTGTTTTAAAACTGCTTAGATTGCGTATTCAGAATTTTAAATCGCTTTCTCCTTGACAACCAACAGTAAAATTCACACATTCATTAATTCATTTATCCCTTCCTATAGCGGACACATTACCAAGAATATGCCTAGAATTTAAAATTAAAACTCTCTTACATACTCTGATTCAGATACCAGTGATGCATAAAATAATGTATGTAATGTGAGAGTAAGTTGATTTTATTCTCTTTGAATAAAATCCTGCTTTACTCTCTTACTTACTTACTTACTGGCTTTTAAGGAACCCGGAGGTTCATTGCCGCCCTCACATAAGCCCGCCATTGGTCCCTATCCTGAGCAAGATTAATCCATTCTCTATCATATCCCACCTCCCTCAAATCCATTTTAATATTGTCTTCCCATCTATGTCTCGGCCTCCCCAAAGGTCTTTTTCCCTCCGGCCTCCCAACTAACACTCTATATGCATTTCTGGATTCGCCCATACGTGCTACTTGCCCTGCCCATCTCAAACGTCTGGATTTAATGTTCCTAATTATGTCAGGTGAAGAATATAATGTGTAATTTTCTCCATTCTCCTGTAACTTCATCCCTCTTAGACCCAAATATTTTCCTAAGCACCTTATTCTCAAACACCCTTAATCTCTGTTCCTCTCTCAAAGTGAGAGTCCAAGTTTCACAACCATACAGAACAACCGGTAATATAACTGTTTTGTAAATTCTAACTTTCATTTTTTTCGGCAGCAGACTGGATGATAAAAGTTTCTCAACCGAATAATAATAGGCATTTCCCATATTTATTTTGTGTTTAATTTCCTCCCGAGTATCATTTATATTTGTTACTGTTACTCCCAGATATTTGAACTTCTCCACCTCTTCAAAAGATAAATCTCCAATTTTTATATTTCCATTTCGTACAATATTCTCGTCACGAGACATAATCATATACTTTGTCTTTTCGGGATTTACTTCCAAACCTATCTCTTTACTTGCTTCCAGTAAAATTCCCGTGTTTTCCCTAATCGTTTGTGGATTTTCTCCTCACATATTGTATCATAAATTCCTATTTTAGTTCTACTAATTCTTCGTCTACAACAGAATAATTCCTTATAAGTTAATGGACATATATAAGAAATGTTTCATACAAAGTATTTGTTCCAAAGTACAATATGTTTAAAACTAAGTTAATTATACTTTTATTTTGTTGTTGCTGCTATTCTCTTTTCCTTTTTTCTCCTTAATCGTCTCTCCTCTTTACTTTTTCTCTTTCTCGTCTTTTTCTCCTCTTCTACTTCTTCCTTCTGTCTTCTTTTTCCTCCCCTACCTCCACCTCAGAAGGAAATGTTATCCGTTTTTCTGAATAAAGGTTTTTATTTAATATTAACAGGTGAAGAGAAGATTGTGTCACAGTAAAGAAAGACAGCCAGTTAGTAGGGGACATAGAAGAAACTGAAGGAACTATATCATGGCTCTCCCTATTCTACTCACTCGTCCTTCTCGTCCACTTCTTTATCTCCTCTTTCTTGCGCCCTATCTTTTCGTCTCTTTCTCCTTTTGTTCTTCTCTTCCAGCTCTAGTCGACCTGGTTGGCGAGTTGGTATAGTGCTGGCCTTTTATGCCCAAGGTTGCGGGTTCGATCCCAGGCCAGGTCGATGGCATTTAAGTGTGCTTAAATGCAACAGGCTCATGTCAGTAGATGTACTGGCATGTAAAAGAACTCCTGCGGGACAAAATTCTGGCACATAGGGCGATGTAGATATAGCCTCTGCAGTTGCGACCATTGTTAAATAAAACATAACATCTTCCAGCTCTATCTTCTGCTGCTACTGCTATTCTTATCCTTTTCCTGATGTTCCTCCTAGTCTTTTTTTCACCTCGTGCTCTTCTTCTGTTGTCCTCGTCATCCCTGTTCTTGAAGTACACAAAGCGCTGCTTGCAGGATCATCTCGAGTGCAGAGGATGTGATGGAGCGATCGCTGCGCCTGATCGAGGAGGCACGCCAGGCCCTCCAGACACCCGAAAGCCCTGCCAATGCTCAGAAGCTGGCCCAGGTCGCCAAGGACGTATCGCAGGCCCTGAACAAGTGCGTGGGCTGCCTGCCTGGCCAGAAGGACGTGGACGAGGCCATCCACTCCATTACGGACGCCTCGCAGCTGCTGGACCGGGGCGAGTTCCCCTCCACCAACAAGTCGTACGGACAGCTGCAGCAGGAGCTCAATTCGGCAGCTGCGAATCTCAATGACGCATCGGCCGACGTGGTCTCGTCCGTGCGCAGCCCGACACAGCTGGCCGCCTCTTCGCGCACGTTTGGCACAGCCTTTGGGGACCTGCTGGGTGTGAGCATGGAGATGGCCGGCCAAACCAAGGACAAGGAGGTGCAGGGCCAGATGGTGGTGTCGCTCAAGAACGTGTCCATGGTGTCGTCCAAACTGCTGGTGACTGCCAAGTCAGTTGCGGCTGATCCCTCCGCACCGAATTCCAAGAACCAGCTGGCAGCAGCAGCAAGGTGAGGGTTGCTCTCAGTGGTGTGAGCTGTGTAGGTGTGTGTGTTGCACATTTTGTAACTACACGTTTGCCGTGTCTGTAGGGCGGTGACAGACAGCATCAACTACTTGATTGACGTGTGCACATCGGCTGCTCCAGGCCAGAAGGAGTGTGACAATGCAATCCGAAAGATCCAGTCCATGCGGCCCCTGCTGGATAATCCCACAGAGCCACACAATGATTCCACTTACTTCGAGTGCCTGGACACTGTCATGGAGAAGTCGAAGAGTCTTGGTGAGTGCATCCTAAATCCTGGTTTATTTTGGACGAAAGTAAATGTAGGAGTCCCAGAACATAGATTTAAGAACCCTGATTCAGCTATAGCCTCACACCACAAGAAGTTGCCTGAAGTATGCACGCAGGAGTGGGTGGAATTTTTCCGATATACTGTTCTAAAAACATCAGCTTAAATGCCACAGACACCTTTAATATTAATATCAACAGAAAACTATACAGGGTGTGTCTAAAAATGTTAACACCTAACTTTCCTAAACATTGACTCATGCAATAAAGTATAACTAGGAGTGTGATTTTATGGTGATTATTTTACCCTGATTTCAGTGATTAAAATGGTTTAATTTTGATGAATATTTCGTAAAGGAAAAAACAAGTAATTTCACGCATATTTGCCATCCTAAAGAAACTTAAAAATAATAAAATAACATTTTTTTTTTTAATTATTATTGAAACAGTTCCTTTTAAATCAACGGAAAATTATTTACATCATTAATTAAATTCATATTCAATTTCATTTGACTGTTAGTGGGTGAATGGCACTGCCTTCTTGATCTCATGAAGACAGTTGTTGCAGGAAAGAGAAATGACCATTGTCTGAGAGTGCTACTACCTGGAAGTGATTCCAGAAACTATGCGTACATTGCAAATCAAGCTTTCAGGTATAACTCCCTGTAAAGTTGGTTTGAATAATTTTGAGGGAAAAATTGTTCCGGGGCCGGGTATCGAACCCGGGACCTTTGGTTAAACGTACCAATGCTCTACCAACTGAGCTACCTGGGAACTCTACCCGACAACGATCCAACTTTAATTAAGGGATTTGCGTACATTGTTGCCAGATATCACATGTATGTAATGCTGAAAGGTCAAATATATAGAAATGTTAATGTATATTTTATAACGAAAACTTTCACGTTTTATTTGGAGAAATAGTCATTTTTCGTGCGAATTTTCCATAAAAGCTATTTTTTGTTGAAAATATCGTGATTATGAAGTAATTTCGTGGGGTCTATCAATTTCGCGAATACTCGCGGATATAGGCTATTTCACTTAATTTTGGACTTTAATTTAATTAAGGGATTTGCATTTGCCATTCATAAAATTAAGTTTTTAACACATTTCGCGTGTATCATTAATACCAAAAAATCACACCCCTAAGTATAACATTATAAACATGTTTCATAATATACTATTACTGTGGCAGTTTGATCACTGTGTGTGTTCTTCAGGGGACGGCATGACTGGCATTGCCAACCACGCTAAGAAGTCAGAGCACGAGGAGTTCGGGGAGGCCGTGAAGGGAGTGTCCAACTCAATCTGTGGCCTGGTGGAGGCAGCCGCACAAGCTGCTTATCTGGTGGGCGTGTCAGAGCCGTCGAGTGTAGCCGGACGCCCGGGGCTGGTGGACCAGGCACAGTTCGCACGTGCAGCCCAGTCCATCCAGACCGCCTGCCAGCACCTGACCAACCCTACCACCAACCAGCAGCAGGTGCTGTCGGCTGCCACAGTCATAGCCAAGCACACCAGTTCCCTGTGTAATGCGTGCCGCGTGGCATCTTCCAAGACCACCAACCCTGTGGCAAAGAGACACTTCGTGCAGTCTGCCAAGGATGTGGCCAATTCCACTGCCAACCTCGTCAAGGAAATCAAGGGTAAGTGTGTATGTTTCCACTGAAAATAGCATTACTGAGAGTTGGTAACATTCAAGAAATTGTCCACACCTGTGGAGCAACAGTCAGCGCGTCTGACTGCGAAACCAGGTGGCCCGGGTTCGAATCCCGGTCGAGGTTTTTTCCGGGGTTTTCCCTCAACCCAATACGAGCAAATGCTAGGTAGCTTTCTGTGCTGGACCCCGGACTCATTTCACCAGCATTATCACCTTCATTTCATTCAAATGCTAAATAACCTAGATGTTGAATGCCTGAAAATAGCTATTGATCCTTTGCGTGTTTGTTTTTAAAATAATGTGTTTAATCAGTAACTACAGTCAGTGTATTGATATTATATCTCTTTGTTGTTACCTATTGCTTTAAAAAGAATGTGTTTAACTTGTAATTTTAAGCCAATTTTTCTACTATTTCTTTACTGTTTACATTTGTTTTTAAATCTTTTGTATTGCCCCTACTATTATATATTGCCCTTCAAGAATTTCGTTATTCGTTAGTTATTATTTTAATTATTGTACTTGTTCCTGAATCACGTATTTAACTTGTAACCGTAAATCATTGCTTGTAATATCCTTTTATTACTCTTAACTGTTCCATTGTTCATAAATTAAGTATTAATTTGAAAGTGAAAGTCAAACTTTGTTATATTAATGTACTATTGATTATCTTTTTAAGGTCGTGTATTTACTCTCAAACGGTTAGACATTCTTGTATATCTTTTGCATTGATTATTCCTCAAACATCTCATTAATCTTTAATAGGATCCATTCTTTCATTAAGGTGCATTCTTCTACATAATTCATGTGAATTGTAACTGTGACCACAATTTTATATTATAATTTTACTATAGTTTTTTGGTTATAAAATGTGTACTTTGATGCCAGCTATAACCCTAATATACCTCAGGGTGAAATAGGGTTTATTAAATTGGATAATAAAAAAAAACCTAGATGTTGATACAGTGTCGTAAAATAACCCAATAAAATTAAAAAATTCAAGAAATCCCTTACTGTGAAGAGTATTTGGAGATCAGAAAAATTTTTTAATTAAATTTCTTTTATCTTTATTTTGGCTCAGAGCTTCAGTAAATTTACCTTGTGAGATGTTTAATGTGGATCTGTCTTGGTATATTCCTATTAATTTTAACATGAATTAAATTTTTTACCATTAAATTATTCCATAATCTCTCTCATACTTTCCTGGTTTAGGCATCATGGTCTGTCAGTCATTCTTTCATTATGTGCAAGTTTCTTTTATGATCCAAAAGTGAATATTCATCTGTTTCTCTCATATATCGCATCTCTGCTGTTGTGAGTCGATGCTGATAGATTTCTTTGTAATAATCTAAGTCTCATTTACATACCTTAATAACAGTCTTGTTCAAGTTTTATAAATTTTGAGCCAAGTGTGCTGTTGCACTAGAGAGGGTTTAAAAATTGAATTAATCAATCAATCTTCTTAATGTATCCAGCTGTTTGCTGACAACATAAAGTCCACTATAGTCCGCTGTAGTCTATTCAGTTGTTGTTTTTCACGAAAAATGAGGGGTATTTTGATCGGTGTACATTATAGATGCCTGTTTCTAGTAGCCAGAGGTGGGGTGTAGTCAATATATACTGCAGGGCTGTGTCTTCTGCAACTGGTACTGATGATTTTAATTTACTTCTTTTGTGGTTTATGGATGGACAGTATAGAAGAATGTGTTCCAGATCTTCATCATGATTATTACACCACAGACAAGTAGGATTATTATGAGAAATGTGAAATCGGTGTAGGTACAATTGAGTGACAATGTGACCTATTCTGGCTCTTGTTAAAAATGTTTGAACATGTCTGGGAAAGTTTTTGTACATTTCCAGGTCATTTGGTTTCTTTTGTACAGACTGTAAAATTTTTCCTTTGTCAGAAGAGAGCCAGTTGTTGATCCATAGATTTGTAAAATGAGACTTTACTGAAGCAAAAGTATTGGATAGAGATATCACTTGAAGAGGTCTTGGTTGCAAACATGTTGCCTGTTTTGCAATATTATCGACTTTCTCTGAATTTATGATTCCCATAATCTTTTTAAATGTTCATATTTTCATAGCCATATCTTTTTTTACTTTGGAATTAAATAGGATCAAAAAGAAAGACTAGAAGCATCACAGATGAAACTTATACTAGCAGTTGAAAATATTTCTCATGTAATTCATTTACTAGAGTTGATCACACTAGCATCGTGCATTACAGGCACTGTGTTCAGTTGAAGTTTGTCAAGTATAGCAAAGTTTGATATTCACTGATGTTCACTCTGGAGAAGGACACCTGCCGTGTTTGTTGCACTTTATTATAAAATTATTCATTGTCCTCCACTCCCACTCTTTCATGTTTTAACCACATAAGGATTTTAGCAATTAGTTTTTCATAAGAAATAAAACGAAGTTTGTAATGATTACCTCTCTCATGTACGAACATTGCAGGACACTAAAACACACCTGTTTGTTCCCAGTGCTGCACCCATGTAAAGGATGGGTGTAACGGCATTTTGCCATCACAGCTCCAACCTGTGACAGCTCCAGAAAAATCATTGTGATAGATAATAGTGATTTTGTCAGTGTGGTTTTTGTGTTCAGATGATTCTTGGCAATTGTGGGGCTCTGTTTCCTATCTTTAGATTTCCAAGTCGTCTAGAACTCAATTTCACTGCCATCTACTTATCTCTGAACAAACCACGAGAAATATCATTGTTTCTCATCAGGGGCCCTGGGATGTTTGTTTATCGCTCTTCTGTGAATTGAGTTGATATACTGGTGCCATGTTTATATCAACAGTAGTGAAAACAAAACACACTCTGACCCCTGAGCTGTGTTATCGCTATGTGTGGGCGCGTTTTTTCGCTCAAGAATGTTTACAAATGATTAAGTGAATCATTTGTGGAAAGATATGGCAAGTGCATAGCTTTAGTTAGATCCCAGTTATGTTGTCCTTCAATTTAATCTTCTGACCTATCACATATACGTACATCACTTACCTTCACTGTGAGTCATATATAGGGTAGAGATAACGATATCACGGTGCTGTGATTTGGAATTGTAGTCACAGTCTGAACCAGTGACAAACCCAATACAGCGACAAAATCACACGTTTTCAAAACACACCCCCTACAATTACACCCATGGCGTAATCCAATATTTTCTTTTCTTTGGACGTTTTTTGTTTTCCAGAATCTCGTTTAAATGATAAATTCATTAGATTTTTTATTTATTATTATGCCCTTGCATAGACAGAACACTCAAGTCAATACTTGTAGAGTACTACAGCTGTTCATATGTGCATGTCTCTTGGAGTACTGTCTGAGATTAGACTCTCAGATAGCTTTCTGTAAGTGAAAGCACTATCTAATGGAAATATAGCTTAGTCCTGTAAAACCAGCAAGGAGATTCAATGAGACTTACTTACTTACTGGCTTTTAAGGAACCCGGAGGTCATTGCCGCCCTCACATAAGCCCGCCATTGGTCCCTATCCTTAGTTAGATTAATCCAGTCTCTATCATCATATCCCACCTCCCTCAAATCCATTTTAATATTATCTTCCCATCTACGTCTCGGCCTCCCTAAAGGTCTTTTTCCCTCCGGCCTCCCAACTAACATTCTATATGCATTTCTGGATTCGCCCATACGTGCTACATGCCCTGCCCATCTCAAACGTCTGGATTTAATGTTCCTAATTATGTCAGGTGAAGAATACAATGCGTGCAGTTCTGTGTTATGTAATTTTCTCCATTCTCCTGTAACTTCATCTCTCTTAGCCCCAAATATTTTCCTAAGCACCTTATTCTCAAACACCCTTAACCTATGTTCCTCTCTCAAAGTGAGAGTCCAAGTTTCACAACCATAAAGAACAACCGGTAATATAACTTATTTGACTGTGGTGATTTATTTTATAAGAACATGCCTTGTGTGTCCAGTTGCATTCTTTATACTAGTATCTTTTATTATGTCGGATTTGTTAAGTGTTCTCCCTCAAGAATATGCAAGTAAACAATAAGTGCAATTGTATGGTTGGCAGCCCTGGATCAGGACTACAGTGAGCAGAACCGTGAGAGCTGTGCAGCTGCCACGAGGCCCTTGCTTGAAGCAGTGGACAGTCTGTGCACGTTTGCGGGATCCCCTGAGTTCGCCAGCCAGCCTGCCAAGATCAGCGTGGGAGCCCGTGCTGCTCAGGAGCCGATCCTGTCCTCAGGCCGAGCCATCATTGACGGCTCATGCTCCATGGTGCAGGCTGCTAAGTCACTAGCTGTCAGCCCCAGGGATCCGCCCACTTGGCAGCTATTGGCCAACCACAGCAAGAGCGTGTCTGACTCCATCAAGAAGCTAGTGACGTCCATCAGGTAAGTTATACATAAGCTGAGAAGGAAGTTTCTTTTCACTGGCCAGCCATGCTTTTAGTAATGGATGTGACGTATACACTGTTTTAGAAGTTAATTTTTAAAAATGAAAATAGATTTTTTGTTGCTTAATTCTCACCTCATCGCCTTGCGATCTTGCTTAGACTTGTGTGACTTTTCATCATTATTGCTTTGAAGATTTTTATTGTATAGTCATTTTTTGCACTGTAACGGGTGTAGCAAAAATGTCATCCACCTCAACACTTCATTTTATATTAGCTTAAAAATTCGTTAATAAGTTCCATGATTGTTTATTTTATTTAAAAATAATAATGTTATTTTCTGTAACAGATATGACAAATATTCTTTGAACACGTTAAGCTATGTTTGCAGTAATATACTGAATTAGATGAGGATATGGCCCTTAAGAGAATTGTGACTTTGATTGTTTTTCCTCTGTAGTTTTGTAATATACAATATAATACAATAGGCTATATACACTATGTGGGCATTAAAAGAAGGCTGAGGAGAAGAACAAAAAAACATGGATTCCTTTGGAAGGGAAGTAAAATAGAGATCCATGTCATAGATTTACGGCACATGAAAGAACCCAGTCCCTGAATGAGAGGGCTCCAGTCAAAATTGACTAGCTATTCTCACCCACTGAGGTAGTAGAGTGGATTCGTAGGGATGCCCTAATTGTATGTAGCTTTGTTCCATCCCTTACAAGTAAGCCATCATCCATCAACCTTGTTTTGCTAACTGATAACACGAGACTTCCTTATACATCTGTGATGCTAGAGTTTTACTCATGGCGTCTGTAGTACTGAAGCATGACTTATGCTGAATGACACTTCATGAAAACATTTTGGTATTATCTGCTAGCTATGCAATCCGTCATTAAGAGGGATAATAATGTACTTGCTGTGCTGCTATTCAGTAACAGATCTTAATAGAGAAAGGCAATGATTGAGCTCAATATTGGTTGACAGGGACAAGGCACCGGGACAGAAGGAGTGCGATGATGCCATTGAGAAGCTGAGTGCCCGCATCCGGGACCTGGACCAGACATCACTGGCAGCCGTGTCGCAGAGCTTGCCACCACGCCGCGACAACAGCCTGCAGGGCTTCACTGACCAGATGGAGAGCTCGGCCAATGAGATCGCAGAGAAGTTGGAGCCTGTGCGAGCTGCTGCCAAGTACGAGGCTGAGAACATCGGCCACGCGGTGAGTTGAAACCAGTAACAAGTATGATGATAATTATTGTAGTCTGCAGTCATCTTTAAAGTACAGAATAGGTCTTATTGTGATCTGCAATCGAGTACCAGGGACATTTCCTTGGGGGTAAAGACAGCGAGCACATAGGACCAACATCCCTACTGCCGTTAAAATATGCTGATTGTCCATAAAGTGGGAGTCTTACCTCTTGCCACTCTATGGGCTGATTTGCCTTATCATGGGATTGACTTTGACTTTGACTTTTATAATAATAAAAGTACAAGAGCTGCGATAGCTGTAGATGAGAAATGTATAAGTTAACATTCCCTTAGTATCTACCCAGGTTACATATATAACAAATTGCCCAACCTTACAGGCTTTGACTGCAACAGCTTTTATTAATTTCACTATTCTGTCATCTAGCTATTGCATAAGAAGTCATGTTATAACTCTCATTTGAATTGCATGTAACAACTGTACTTCCATCTATACTAAAAGCCAGGTTATGAACTGACTAAACAGGAAGTAGTTGGCAGGGCGAGAGGAAAGTGTGGGTTAGAGGGGTAGCCTGTGCAGCGATGACACGTTGAGTATGGCGGGGCGGAGGGGGCAAGGAGAACGGAGCTTTTCATTGGACCTCACGTGAAAATGTCGTCTGCTAACGAAAATCTGGCAACGGAATCATGGAGACAGTGTAGTCAAACTTCCCAGTTCATTTGTAGTACCACGTGCATTACGAGTCACATTTCGTACCAGCGTCATTAGCTGGTGCTTTCTTAAAAACAGTAATTTTAATTACTAATATTGTTGATAGTGTTATCGAGAACTATAGACAGTAGTTATTTTAAACATATCGGTGACAAATGCTGAACATGCTTTGAATCTCGCGCCACTATGTGGCAACAGAGCTCAGAAAGAGAGCAACAGAACGTTGCTTCCGGTTTAGTCGGTTCATAACCTGGCTTTTAGTATAGCTGTTCTCAATCTATGCTGGTGATCCTGGTGGTTATTTTCTTCCACATGTTACCGATTTTAACATGGGGATGAACTATCTATTATATATGTAATCAGGGTTATCTATTACATTTCTCTGTGATTTGCGCAGGTGAACCAAATGGTGTTATACTTCGAACCATTGGTGGCTGGTGCAATTGGTGCAGCTTCTAACATGGTACACTCGAAGCAGCAGATGGTGCTGTTGGACCAGACCAAGACAGTGGCAGAATGTGCATTGCAGCTGGTGTATGCTACCAAGGAAGGTGGAGGCAATCCTAAGGTGAGGTCCTTTTTTGACTACCTGGTTTTGTTCTGTAATGCCTTTTCTGGTAAACTGTTGGATTGGTGTTATTTATATACAGATTGTAGAAGTTAATTGACTGATAAATTTATAGCAGGTGAAATTTCAGAATTTTCACAAATACATAAAAATTACACTTTGTTAATATAGTGAAATCTCAGCATAATGTACATCAGAAATATTTGTTATTTATATTTTATCTTGAAAAGTATGTTGTAATGGAAAAAGGAAGTTTTATCCAAACAAAATTGTTTTGATTTTACAGTAGTCAGTGCAGTGTTATTCCACAACATATCTGAGCTTTCATTTACTGCACCTGTGTTTACAATCCGTGTAAGATTCAGCAAACACAAAAAACCCACTACGCTTATACAAAACTGCAAATAATATTCATATGACTCAATTTTAAAATTATAACACCAAAAAAGTATGTAAGTTAAAAGAAAAAAGTTACTATATACAACAAATATAAATATGAGACACAGTAAAATCAAGATTTGAAGAAGTTCTTATCTTTAATTAGTTTTTTTTTTCTCTCAGTAATTCATCTGCTACAAATTGTTCAAATACACTCAATAAAGATGACTTGATCATTCTTGCTAAAGGCTGAGACAAAGATCATATGCAAGATGCTACACTTCACTTACAATACTAAGCTTCCAACCAACATGTTCAGAATAAAAACAGATACACAGATTACATAATATCTGCAGCCAACACTAGATGATATAAAGATTCAAAAGTAAATATATATATATATATATATATATATATATATATATATATATATATATATATTTTATAAACTTAAAAAATTTTCGTACTTAATAATGAAATTATCACAAGTAATGATGACATAAAAATAAAATATATTTGTATTATGTAATGTAAAGAATTTTAGTGGAGAATTTAAAATACGTACACAAAACCGAAATGTACTATGCTAAACTGAAATCTGCTACATTGTGACAGTACTGTATTAAGACAAGGTGATGAATTTTTCAAAATTGGTTAATAATTTTCTTTCTCTTTTCAAGGATAATATTCAGTAGTAAAGAATAGGCCTTATTTTCCCCAAAATCTCCTATTTTATATAAATAATTCTTCTTTTAAATTATTGGAAATCGAACTTTTCTTGAATGAAATTTGTTATAATATACTTATAAACAGATATGCATAAATATGACGCAATAGTACATTATGGAACAAGCCTATAATGGTAGTAATTAAGACGCGAGTATGTTTGTTTATGAAACGAGCGCAAACGAGTTTCATAATTTTCATACGAGCGTCTTAATTACCATTATAGGCAAGTTTCATACGACTTTTTATGCTCGACCATATTTCTAACTTGAAATTATTCATAAGTATTCATGTTACGGTTATGTAAGTGAGGAGCGGAACTGACCTGAATTGTGAGATGTGCGCAGACGCTAAAGTATTGATTTTTTCCGAGGCACGAATATCATTGACCTTGATATAACGTAGAGAATAACATGAAGATTAGTCTTGATATAACCTGGAAATTGATTTAGAATTGAAAAACGAGATGATAAATTGAATTTATTTGAATATTATTTACAATTAACGCTAATTATTATAGTAACAGAACATAACCTTCTGCGACAGTATTGGATTTCCAGCCTCCGTGACTTTTCGCTAATTGTCTTTCGATTGCATATCCGAGAATAATCGATACTTGCGGTTTTATAATGGTACAATGGTGATTTCTCATTGGCTGAACAACTGAATTATAATGAATAGGTGTACTTTAATGAGGTGCATTAAAGAGCTACTACCAGGTGTATAATTACTACATTTCGGCATGTCGAGCATAAAAATTATGGTAAAATTAATCATTGAAAATCCACTGCTTTTCCTTTACTAAATTTACTTTAGATCGAAAATGTTTCAAACACAGTCGGTAGGTTAGAGTAAGGTTTGTCAGATAGTGTACACAATTCAACATTGATGTGTGACAGGCGGTGAGCATTCACCCAGACATCGATGAGTCGGTGGATGCAACACGCGATGCACTGCAGGATATGGGCAAGACCCTGGAGCACCTTGCTACACAAGCAGGCGTGGTGACGGGCATCCTGGACTCCATCACGCGTTCCATGACCCGTGTCACTGACAGCAGCCACCGCCTCTCCACCTACTCTGAGACAGGAGAGCTGAGCTTTGTAGACTACCAGACTCGCATGGTGACTGCTGCCAAGGAGATAGCAAGGATCGCACAAGAGATGGTGAGCTCCCAGTTATTACAATACAGGATGCAATCAATATATTTCCGGACTGCACTTATATTTATTGTACCGTTAAACTTATATGCACATGTCACTGAAGATCATTGCTTGCATACCTGTTGAGTCAGTCTATCAAACAACATGAGATTGTCTTTAACAACTGAGCTTCTGTACGTTATTTTGTGTAAGGACCTATGTTAAGGACCTATTTAGATTTTTCCTGAAATCTCTCCACATACCCCTTAAGGCTAGTCTTCTTCTCTGCCATTCAAGTGATGCATTTATTCCAGGCATTTCCTGGTTCTCGATAACTTCTCCGTTTCTTGTGTCCTCTGTGTTGCCTACATTCAGGGTAATCGGGAAACTTATCAACTGCCACTTGTATTTTTATGTGGGCTGTATGTATATGTATATGGAAGCATGAATTTAAGTCTGCATTTAGGCAAGTTCCCAGGAGTTAGGGATGAGTAGAATGGGACTCCCTGTCAGTCACCAGATATCACAGACCATCCCTGAATATGATCAGGGTGCCTCAGATGGCCTTGAATTGACACCACAACCATCTCTTTGATGTTAGCACATCCTGCTGCATCGTGTTTCACTTTTCCAGTATTGTTCTGTAGTGTTACAATTTATATCTGATTTTTTCCCCAAAATTTCGTCACTTTTGTTTTATTTTTAGCAATTTCCGTATTGTATCACATACCTATTTTATTTACCATATTTGCTGGCGTATAAAATGCATTCCCTTTTTTGTATACATATTTAAGAGAAAAACTTTATCACTGAATATTATAATGAATTTACAATATTCAAATATAAGGTAATACATAGGTCTACTCCCATCAAATACCTAATGTAACTAGGGAAGAATACTTTGTAATCTTCTTCGTCAAAACACAGAAATTCATCTTCAGAGCTAAATGAAGAGTCACTTTGAAACCTCTTCTAAATCAGAGTCCTGTGTGCCACCCAGTGTATTACTAATGCGTTACTTACTTACAAATGGCTTTTAAGGAACTCGGAGGTCCATTGAGGCCCTCACATAAACCCACCATCGGTCCCTATCCTGAGCAAGATTAATCCAGTCCCTAGCATCATGTCCCATCTCCCTCAAATTCATTTTAATGTTATCCTCCCATCTACGTCTCGGGTTCCTCAAAGGTGTATTACTAATGCCACACCTTTTAAATTATTTAACCACTGTCTCAATTTTCACAGCATCCCATGAAGCTTTGACACATTCACAAACTCACTATCGACATATAAGACACACCCTGTTTTCAGACCCATTTTCAAAGAAGAAAGATTACGTTTTATATCAAATATGGCAGTTAATAAAAGTTCGTACTAATTTTATGATTTGTTTAAAGTTAATTTTCATAATGAATGTGACCTTTGTGTAATGTCAAATGATATCTGTGCAGGTGGCCAAATCTGCCACAGACGTGGGTCGTCTGGGTGCTCTGGGTGCAGACTTGTCCCGTCAATATGGTCAGTTGGCATCAGATGCCACGGGGGCAGCTGCAGCCACTTCAAACGCAGATGTCTCTACACGTATACGCTCAGGTGTCCAGGAGCTGGGGCGAGCTTGCTTGGAGCTTGTGAAGGCTGGTGGTACCTGCCAGATGGCACCGCAGGGTGACACGTTTGCTCAGAGGGACGTGGCTGACAGCGCTCGCCATGTTTCAGAGAAGGTGCGTAATTACACTGTTAGAAAGCTATACAAGTTGTGTAATGCTATATTCATTTCAATAAAAACGATGCAGGAACAGGCATATATTGTACAGAATTTGCACAGAATTAGATGGAAACTCAAATCATTCTGATGGAGAACTAATAACAGATTACCAGGAAACAATTGGCATTCATACAGTTCTCTCTGTAGATTGAAAACTCAAAAACGTTTCATATCCATCGTTCAAGAATTAAAACAGAAAAACAATATCCCGAATTTAAAAGAAAACTTACAAATTAAACCAAACCCTTTAACTCTATTAAATATAGAATATAATCTAAATTTAACAGAAGAAATACTAAAATCAGAAGTAAACACTGAAATACTAAAACAATTGTCTTTAGAGACAATTAATATTAGGTATCCTCCACAAAACTGGCTTCATTTATATTCAGACGGATCCTTGATCTCCAGAGAACAAGGTGCCGGTGCAGGTGTTACGTGCTGTCTCTTCTCACTTTATAGATCTCTTGGATATGGAACAACAAGTTTTGATGGTGAAATCATTGCAATAAGTGAATGTCTCAGGAATCTTCTATGCCACATCAATAAATTTAGGAATGCAGTTATATTGTCAGACTCCAAAGCAGCTATTCTATCAATCGTCTCTAAACACACACCTTCACCTCAAATAGCAGAAATAACTAAAATGCTCTCTCAATTAATATCACTCAATAAAAGAACTCTATTCCAATGGATACCATCCCATTGTGAAATCCTGGGAAACGAGAATGTGGATGCTTTAGCAAAGAAGGGTAGCACTGCTACTTACAGACCTGTTACTAAATCTACGTATTACTTTGTGAAAAGATTTATTAAATCTACATACTTAAGACTTCAACAAACAAAATTTGATAACAAAATCTCAAGGGAAAAATGGAACTCTCTGCATCATAATCCACAGTTAATTCCCGATTTACCACGAAAATCGTCTGTAGCTGCATTTAGATTGGCAACAGGCCATGATTGTTTGGCCAAACACCTGCATAGAATTGGAATATATCAGTCCCCTAACTGCCCATTGTGCAACTCAAACCAAGAAATGGATTCGGAACACCTCAAAATCTGTGCTTCAGTGCCTGGTCATGGTAATATCTTTGAAAAATATTGGAGTTCAAGAGGTCAAATGACTTTATTGTCAAACGCCTGGCATTAGAAAACAACAACAGTCAAGTCTGCACTAGAAAACATTTTATACAGACCATAATCTACAACAGAAAATTGTAATCCTTTCGGATTCCAAATTTGCAGTAGAAAGCTTAGTAAACTTCAACAGCATGACAGTAAACAGTATCAAAGAAATACAAAAATCTAACCAAAACAGCAAAGGCAAGAAATAAGCAACTTGTTACACTAGATACGTGCTCATGCAGGAATCATAGGAAATTAATGTGCAGATAAACTAACAAAAAGATGTACCACAGTCAGTGGTGTATTTCTAAACAAAAAAGTGGCCTGGCTCTGTGATTTCGGTAGTATCGATAGTAGTTGCCATCGTCGTCATTCTCACTACCACAACACCTGCGGAAATACTTATGGAATGTCAGACGACAATACATGGATTCGACTGTAGATACAGAGGTTGTTAGGTCTGTGAGGTAGGCAGACGTCATTATGAAATTGTTTAAAAATTAAACTTGGCTCTGATTGACTGGACGGTGTGACTTTTGGTGTTCCAAATAAGTACTTTAGTACGATTCTTGGCATCTCTCAGTGCAGACTATTTTACCTCCGGAGAATTTTACACTGAGAGGCTCCATGAATCATAAGCAGTGAAAAATATAGTGGGACTGCGTTGGTGTTAATGCAGCTTATGTGGGTACCTCTTTGTTACTTGTTAGCTTAAACAACAAGTTTAAAAACTCGAAATATAAAGTTTATATTGCTTTCACGTGTTAAATATTAGGTTACAGTACCTTGTTCAGGATAGCTCAAAAGCTGAAACTAGTCAACAAGGTACCGTACCTAATATTTAACACGTGAAAGCAATATAAACTTTATATTCGGAGTGATATAGTGTTAAAAGTTGTGTAATCAAGATGTAAAATTGTTTAAATGTTAATAAAATATGACTTTTTATAAATGCAAAATTTGACGATAACATGAAAATCGTAAAAGTGCCCTGGCACCACCTGGCCTCGAAAAATAACATCTTGGCACTAGCAATACGCCCCTGGTCACAGTGAGGACTACCTTAACAAATCTCCAATATAAAGCAACACTATAAAAATACATCATTGATCAAACTCAAACTACAAACATTTCAAGAACATAAGATATAGTCAAGATGTCAAGATTACAGCAGTAGCCACTTTAGGATGGAATAAACTAATTTTAAGCAATAAACTAATTTTGCTTATAAATAGCAGCAAAATACAGATATCGACTTCTTGATTTTTTCCGAGTTAAATAATCCAGTCAACAGATTTGTGCAGATATCTCAATTTTTTTTTCAAATTGTCGGTTGGTCTATTGTTGCGTAACTCCATCCAATTGTTCTTCCTCTGATGTGAGGTGTACTGCCTGATAAAATAGATGAATATGTCAGCCAGAACCTCAATCAGAGACAAAGGTCTGCCTTATGGGACATTTTTCGATTTTGTTTTGCATTTAGGCAAAATTATTTAAATACTTCTTACATCACAAGATGGAAAATTCATTTTAAAATACTTTTTGTAACATAAGTTGAGAATTAATTTAAAAAGAAACTTTAATAATGTTTGCAGTACAGTTCAGTTGTACACCCCTCGAGGTCTGCTGCTACTAAAACCAGTATGTCCTGAAGAATGTTGATAGGTTTTCAGCCCTGTTTAATGGCTTCCCTTTGTTGCATGCAGGTTTCACAGGTGCTGGCAGCTCTGCAGGCAGGTTCCCGTGGCACACAGGCTTGCATCAACGCAGCCAGCACAGTGTCTGGCATTATTGGGGACCTGGACACCACCATCATGTTCGCCACAGCGGGCACACTGCATGCAGAGAATGAGGATGAGTCCTTTGCCGACCACAGGGAGAACATCCTCAAGACGGCCAAGGCATTGGTGGAGGACACCAAAACACTAGTCGCAGGAGCTGCATCCTCACAGGAGCAACTCGCCGTGGCAGCCCAGAATGCCGTGTCCACCATTGTGCAGCTGGCTGAGGTCGTCAAGTATGGAGCCGCGTCTCTAGGTTCCAACAATCCAGAAGCTCAGGTGAGGACTTGCAGCCGAACATTTTACTGACTGGAATGTTCATATGACTTGCACATATTCATTTCATCGGATTCTTTCATACCATACAAGGTGATGTAACTGCACAAAAATCTCCATTACTCTTAAGATAGTGTGCTAATGCTAATTCATTAATTGGAGGTTTGAGATTAAAATTTAAATCATTCACCCTTACCAGATTCTTCTTCTTGCATGACACTACATCCCATGGTGGGCCTTCACCTCTTCTGTTGCTGTCCTCCATTTATCCTTGTCCGTCTCTGGATTCCAAATCTTTGCAGATCCTGCCAAACACAATCCTACCGTCTATTCTTTGGCTTGCCCCTTGATCTGATTTCTTCTGGATATGTAGAGAATTTTTGTTTCACACTCTTATTCACTACCGTTCTATTTATATGTCTCAACCATCTTAGTCTCGAGAATCTAATAATGTTAATAATCAAAATCAAGTATTATTAAGGTTAAGAACTTACAATAGACTCCCCCATAGTACAAATGACTGCTTAACACATTACTGAACAAATGAAATACTGAGCAACAAAATTCCAAATGTGTAGAAGATATATTTCCATTTTCCTGTCGAAAATTGAACCCATTTCTGCTGGGCTTATAGCTAGAAATACTGTAAGAGGCAGATCCCAAGACAGTAACTGCTGCAGCGATGCGACAACGAGATTGAAACACCTGCACATGTCTTGGGATCCTGTTGACACTCTTCACAACCACAGACATCACACCATCCGATCAAAACTTGCTAAAGCACTACAGAGTGGTGGATACACCACATATGAAGAAGTCCACAGATTAGCTGAAAACAGCAGTGTACGTCGAATCAATATATACTTACTTACGGCTTTTAAGAAACCCATAGGTTCATTGCCACCCTCACATAAGCTTGCCATTGGTCCCTATCCTGAGCAAGTTTAATCCATTCTCTACCATCATATCCCACCTCCCTCAAATCCATTTTAATATTATCCTCCCATCTATGTCTCGGCCTCCCCAAAGGTCTTTTCCCTCCGGCCTCCCAACTAACACTCTATATGCATTTCTGGATTCGCCCATACGTGCTACATGCCCTGCTCATCTCAAACGTCTGGATTTAATGTTCCTAATTACATCATATGAAGAATACATTGCGTGCAGTTCTGCATTCTGTAACTTTCTCCATTCTCCTGTAACTTCAACCCTCTTGGTCCCAAATATTTTCCTAAGAACCTTATTCTCAGATACCCTTGATCTCTGTTCCTCTCTCAAAGTGACAATCCAAGTTTCACAACCATACAGAACAACCAGTAATATAACTGTTTTATAAATTCTAACTTTCAGATTTTTTCACAGCAGACTAATGACAAAAGCTTTTCAAATGAATAATAACAGTAATTTCCCATATTTATTCTGCGTTTAATTTCTTCCTGAGTGTCATTTATATTGTTGCTCCAAGATATTTTAATTTTTCCACCTCTTCAAAGGATAAATTTCCGATTGTTATATTTCCATTTCGTACTATGTTGTAATCAGGAGACATAATTACATACTTTGTTTTTTCCTAATCATTAACCTCACCTTCCTCTTACTGTATACTTGTGTTAACATTTGTTTCCATAGCAACTCGTGACCCACCTTGTGTTTCTATTTCACTATCTTGAGAGCTGTCATGTTTCTTCTTTCATAATACAAAGCATAGGTCTGTTCATGTGCTAAGTTCACGATCTCCGGACTTCTATTAACATCATTCATTTCTCATTCATGTATCCCAAGGAATTTCCACCTTTTATTGTCAATGGCCTCTCATTCCAGAAAAAAAATTATCTGATAGTGTTATCTCCCTGCTTGAAGACTTAACAAATTCAATTATCTTTATATAGAAATCCATCATTCAGTTCTCTGAACTTGACACATCGAGTTAGTATGACATCTGTGACCTGGAAATTATTGTTTCTGTAAATAATAATATTATTTAAAGTGTTGTGGTGAAAGTTGGGTGCTTTGGTACATAACAAATACTATGTGTTATTTAAGATTTTAATTATGTAAATTGCAATGTGAGATATTTTGTTTTTTGCATCGTACTTTAGATGCAAAAACATGGAACTTTCTGAACTATCAGCTCCATCATCAGCAGAGATAAAGAAAGAGAAACCTATGTGTTGGATCCATTGCCAAGAAGTATTTTGCATTCTTGATAACAAATTCAACACATATCCTCCCTACTGATTGAGCTAAGACATATACTCTGTTCATTCTTAAAATAGATTCGAATGTAAACAAATAAATTGTATCCATGCACCAGAACCAGACCTGTACACAACACACCAGTTAGTTTGTTTTCCACTTGTGCGTGGATTTAGACTGTGCACTACTTCTCCGTGAGTAGAATGTCTTGTGGTGATTGGCATGTGGTTAATGTTTACATTAGGACCCAAACTAAGAGTGGACAAACTATAGTTCCAAGATGCTGGATGTTTCAGTATATTTAGGACCTTTACACGCACAGATATAAACACTGGCTTGTCTCCACAGACTGTGTTTGTACTGAGAACCAGAGGTAGTCATTGTGTGTTGTATATAAATTGCCGACAAAGAAATTGGTCTGTGTTCATCCTGTGCGAAGTCTGGCAATGCTTGCAGTTAATGCAAAGAAGCAAGTGCATGTTAAGGTGACGCAGATAGACAGCACAGTCTTCTTCCTAGTGACGATGTATTGTCTACTTGAAATAAAACAATGAATGATTCTTCTCAGGATTCATGCGTGAATTTATGAGTGAATTCATAAAACTGTATAGAACATTGCCAGCTGTTTGGACACTTGAGAGCAAATAATATTGTGACGGGAATAAGAATAACACGGCCTGTAACAAATTAATTTCCAAATTCAAATAAGTTGAATCTAATGCAGATTGTGGCATTGCATTAAAGAAAATTAATAACGTCCAGAATGCATACGAAGGAATTTTATGAAAGTTCATCAATGATGGAGGTGATATCACAGCAGAAAATTTCGTGTCTCCATATTATGTTCTGCCAAAAACCTCATTGTTATTGTTAGCCTTCCATAAGGACTTACTGATTTCCATTACAATATCGTATCTACTTATAAACAGTTTGACATACCGGTACTGCATTCTAAGAATGTTTCTTCGTTTATACTTATATAATTGTTGTTGGTCCAATGCATAGACATTTGACAATGTCATCGTCTTGTATCAGTGCTGTGAATCTTTTGATGTATTCCATGTTTATCTCTTCATTTGCAACGCACAATACACAGGCAGATCTACGGGAAATTCCTATCCTGTGCAGGTGGCTTGCCAAATAATCATGACCTGTCATCAACCTGAACATCGCGACAATAGATTTACCTGGGTTATGCTGGGTTGCAAGAAAGCATTTATAGGTTCGTTAAACACTATTGGTGCTATAATTGTTCATTTAGCGTCAGTAAGCGTTGCAAGAACGACCTTTAAAGCTATTGGTTCGTTAAAGCACTCTGTAAACTATAGGTCGAAAATCGGAGCTATAAACTGTTAACGAATTGTTAGCCGCCATATTGTACGTATATTTCTTGTTTTTGTATCTGACAGTATTAAGTAATTTCGTGGATATGTTATCATCAGAAGTAAGTGAAATGTAATATATATATATCACATTGAACTCGAGATTCATGTGTGTATAGGAAAAGTTTTGTGAATAAAACAATTTTATTATTATTATAGAATCGTTTGACGTAGAGGTTATGTTTGATATGATACAACATCTATCAAGACCAAGAATACTGGAGACAGATCGAATCCTCTAGAAGAATACGATAATATTGATTTTAAGGTTAGATTTAGATTATCGAAAGACACATTCATGGCTCTCTTGCATGAAATAGGGCATTATATTGGAAAACAAATCGCACGCACTAAATTGCCTTGCGCTATTACGCAATAGGGGCGTTTCAGAATGTGATAGTGGATCATATTCATGTTTATAAATCTACAGTTTGTAGAATAATAAGATTTGTGACTGCATTGCAAGAACGAGAGAACAATACATTACTATGCCTCAAGGAAATTCTGTACAAGCAGTAAAACAGGATTTCTTCTCAATTTGCAATTTTTCCAACGTGATTGGTGCATAGACTGTAGCCATATGAAAATTCAAAGCCCTAGTGGACACTTGAATGAGATGTACCGAAACAGGAAGGGTTACTTCTCTATCAATCTGTACCAAGAATCGTTGCATGTTGGCCTGGGTCAGTATTTGATGCCTGTTTGAAAACAATGACTATCCAAAAACACAATATTACCATAGCGACATGCACGAATAATAAGCGAATTATTTGCGCCGGCTACGAAGGCTCTGTCGTTTTGAATCTTTTCCGTTTAAAGATGGAATAGCTAACAGATCGTTAAATATCACATTTGCAACAACCTATACTTTAAAGACTGGAATAGTTTAAAGGACCGTTACTTAACGAGAGAATAGCAATTTATGGAACAAGTTTCTTGCAACCCAGCATTAGTCAGTAAAATTTATCATGATTTATCTTTCGCTCCATCCGAATTTTGTTGTTCTCGGATAGATCTGAATTTACTTTTGATTGGTTTTACAGAATAAAATGGAAGTCCATTATTAGATGGTTGTAAAATTTCAGTCCTAAAAGTCTGCCGTTTCATTTTCCTTTATATCACGATGGGACAGAATCCGCTGTAAACTAATTCTCTCTCTCTGTAGTTTAGGTAATTTGGTAGTTAGGTAATAGATCAATCATTTTCTTACAATCCTGAATTTTAGTCCCTTTTGTGGACTGTTGTGAAATTATAATTTGTATAGCTGTCCTTGAATGTGATATTATGACAGCATTTTGGAATATATTTAAACTGTATAAGAGATTTTGCAAAGATATATAAATATCAGTAACATTTTGATGAGCTGATTTGAACCATTTTCTTGAAGGATGCCATGTTTTTAAGAGTTGGCGGTTGTACTGTCCTTTCTCAACCCCCTATATAAAAGGAGGACTACACCTGTCTTTGGTCAGCGGGTCCTTCGGACCTAGCCAGGAGGGCTTACTTGAGTCCACCGACCGTTCTCACCTCTGCCTCCTGTGGGACGCATCTCTATGCCATGACAGGCTAGCATAGATAATTACCTGTTGGTCCGCGGGAGATATTTCATTTCTCTCCTACCACTCATTTCTGAGAGGCATTCCCCGATCCACCACTTGGGGACGCGCCCTCTAGGGGTTACAGGTTCCCCCGAGGGAAAGAATCATTCAAAGATCCAAAACTAATTCCTGATCTACCTCGAAAATCTGCCGTGACCATGTTTAGATTGATTACTGGTCATTAGATACACACGCACACACACACACACATAAATATCAGTAACTTTTTCAAAATTTGTTGTAATTCTTAGGTAGTTAAGCCAGTCATATTTTTCAAATTTGAGCTCGTTTAACCCTCGGCACTTACTTGAGGTCTTTTCTGACCCCACATCATATTTTATTGTTAATATCTACATCCATATACTCCAAAACGTTTCAGTAACCTAGATATGCTATCCTTGGTTATTTTAGTTTCCTTTACAATTAAGATTATTATTTCATAGTTATATATTGATTATTTTTGTCATGTTTATTGCTTGGGTTCGTGGATGGCCCCAGCTATAGAACATGTCTTTGTTTTCTAGTTAGAATTATTTTGCAGTGATAGTGTTTTGTTGTAAGCAAAGTGAACATGTGCTTTGGAAAGTGAACAAATAAAACAAATACAGCATAAACTGCCATATAGTCTATGGGTAAAATGTTGTAGGTTCAAGAGTAATTATTTATATTTGTAAAATTAGCTTATTGTTCTTTCTACTGCAGCAGGTGATGAGACTAAATTAAATAATTAATTGTCCAAATATAATAATTAACACTTGATGAAATAAAAATTTCCTTTTTGTGTTTTATTTCAAGGAAAGTGAATGTGTTGTCTGATAATTGAAAAAATACAAATACATTTACGGAATAAATAGTCTGCCATTAAACTAATTAAATTAATTAATTCAGTTCACTGTTTAAACATAGTGAATTATTCTAGTTCCAATAAAAACTTACAATTTGCTTTTACTGTATATAAAAATGCATTGAATATAAAATATCTTAATTAGTAATATTCTTGGAGTCAAAAAAGACCCCAGATAAGTAGCATGAAATTCTAGAGCAGCTAAATTGCGAGGGTTAAAAGATTTACATGAGGAAATGTTTTAGAAGTCGGTCTTTGGTCCATCTTATCCATTTTGATTTTTTTCTGTTGTTATTAACTTCCGTCTCACTTTGAGAGAGGAACAGAGATTGAGGGTTTTTGAGAATATGGTTCTTAGGAAAATATTTGGGGCTAAGAGGGATGAAGTTACAGGAGAATGGAGAAAGTTACACAACACAGAACTGCACGCATTGTATTCTTCACCTGACATAATTAGGAACATTAAATCCAGACGTTTGAGATGGGCAGGGCATGTAGCACGTATGGGTGAATCCAGAAATGCATATAGAGTGTTAGTTGGGAGGCCAGAGGGGAAAAGACCTTTGGGGAGGCCGAGACGTAGATGGGAAGATAATATTAAAATGGATTTGAGGGAGGTGGGATATGATGATAGAGACTGGATTAATCTTGCTCAGGATAGGGACCAATGGCGGGCTTATGTGAGGGCGGCAATGAACCTCTGGGTTCCTTAAAAGCCAGTAAGAAAGTAAGTAAACAAGTAAGTTATTAACTTCCGAAATATTGTATTAGCATGAGGCAGAGGAACCATCTTGTAAGCAAATTATTTCCTTTAGTCATGACAGTTTTTTTTTTAACCCTCTCCACTTTCGGACATTTAATTCAAGATTGTGTGAAAACTTGATTGAGGATGGAACCATACAGATCAAATGTGCAGACTGTCACTGCATACATGGTCTGCAGACAAACATGAGCGTGTGAAGGGCACTTTGACACAATGAAAAAACCAAAAACTGCCGCACCAAAAATAAAATTTATGTTTTCTCTTCTCAGGTAATGCTGATCAACGCAGTGAAAGATGTGGCATCTGCTCTCGGAGACTTGATCCAGGCTACAAAGGCTGCATCTGGTAAGAGTATCAATGATCCGTCCATGAACCACCTGAAGGACTCTGCAAAGGTATGCATGTTCTGCACTGTACATGCATGGTAATGGCATGCTGAGCGGCACTAACATGATTTCAACTAACAAGACAGGATTCTGTGTGGATGTGGAGGTCATACATACTTGTCCAACATTTGTCGGGATGTGCAGTCTTCTGTTCTTCTGAGGAGCAGTCTTACTTTCTTTAGATACCAGCCGATTGTCAGACATCATACAGTGTGAACTTGGTTATTTCGTCTACATATTTACTACATTCACGTATATGGGAGGATAATATTAAAATGGATTTGAAGGATATGATGCTAGGGACTGAATTAATCTTGCTCAGGATTGAGACCGATGGCGGGCTTATGTGAGGGCAGCAATGAACCTCCGGGTTCTCTAAAAGCCATTTACTAGATGCATCAAACTCGAGTGTTCTGTATAAAAATTGTTACACATTTTGACAACGACCTATTTATGCAGGATGCGTTTAACATCTCCCCCGTTTTCTTTTGATGATACTGTATTTACTCATGTATAAGCGCCACTTTTTTTGCCAAATTTTGGCATAAAAATACAAATGAGGCCTATACATGAGACACTATAAGGAGAAGGAGCTGACAAGGGAGCTGAAGACGAGGTCGGTCCACTTCAGCAATATATTAGTTAACATGGAGACTATTTCTTTCGATTGTTCATTGCCCAAAGGCAAGTATTTCACTGCAAACCCAGCATTCTCCAATTTTTACTATTTTCTGCCTTTTAGTCTCTACTTACGATCCGTATATCTTAATGTCGTCTAACATCTGATATCTTCTTCTGCCCTGGATTTTTCTTCTATTCACCACTCCTTCCATTGCGTTCTTCAGTAGGCAGTTTCTTCTCAGCCAGTGACCGAGCCATTTCCTTGCTCTCTTCCTGATCAGTTTCAGCATCATTCTTTCTTCACCCACTCTTTCTAGCATAGCTTCAAAGGCTAATTAGGATTTCCCAGTCTCTGATCTGGTCAAAAACCCGAATGGAACTGATATTTAACACTTGCGGTAAATTTCGGTAAAGTTCGGAGGGCCTGATTAGTCTAATCCATTTTCCTCACCTCCCCGCTGGGATCTTTTAAGATACAAAAGGTATAGTGGTGTGTGAAAAGCAATGGGAAGCTACTGCATTTATCTTTCTCAAGAGAAATTGTACCTAAACATGGCATCATGAGTCTTTCCATGATAAACGATTCCGCTTAATTGACTCATATTTTATCTCCACTTCTACATTACCAGTATATTATGCCATAAAACTTGGGAATATCGTATTTTAGATCAATATCCCCCTGAAGAAGACCTTCACTGCTTTAGGAATCAGATGAACTTTGAAATCTTACAACAGATGATGTTTATAGCACCCTTTTCTTAGAGGTAAAGCAAGCAAGTATCTCGATATTGACACCAACTGTACAATTACGTGATGCAGATAAGAAGAGCATGTATGCAAGGATCATCAAAGTATGCGTGTACAATCACTGTATTGATCACTATATGAAATGGAAATTTTTAAACACCTAGTTCAAGAGTATGGTATCTTTATTTATCTATTTATGTTTTTCTGAAAATGACCTTTAAAATTGGGGTGGGGTTTATACAAAAGTAAATACGGTATATCTTCACTCTGTTTTTATTGTTTTTTCGTCTTCATGCTATGGATATTATATTGAACTTAATATTGTCACTTTTTAGAAATAGAAACAAGAACTCGAGAATTACGGAGCCCTTTACTGGGAGTTGAACTCCACATGTAGTAGCAGTGTTAGAAAGGGAACAGTTGAATCTTTTAAATTTTCTATTTACGACGAAATTCATGATATGTTGAGAAGAGGGAGATTTAAATTTGTACAGGGATTTAACTCCATTTCTGAAATTGCTGTTGCTGATTATGTAGTCAATGTCACATTTAGCTACCTCGTTGTTCTCAATTGTTGGTGGTAGAGTGTAGTATACACCTTTGTCTTCCCATGCAGTTTTCCAGGTCAGATCATCATTTTTCATACTGTACAAATTCTTGTCAAGTAATTCTCCTGTGAAGGTGTTTGACTATGTTGGATGAGGCAGCACCTTGCATGTTGTAGATACTGAAGTGTGAGATGAAAGGGTAGGAAGTAGCCTTCATATTGGATCGATGTCACATGCATGTACCATGGAATGTTTGAAAGTCTGTTTCCTCTCTACAGGGTAACAAATGAAGCACACTCCCATGCACCAATACACAAGCTTCACAACTTTTAATTTTTCAAAACAAGCTTAGCCTCATATGTTGCTTCTGTGTCATATAATATAATTTGCAATTCTTACAGTTAACTCTTTCAAACCACAATGATGCACTGTAACATAATTTTATGAAATGTATTTCTGACCATCAGCATTGAAATTAGTTTTAAAACAGTCCTGAAGCTGCATCTACACAGTTCAGTTTTCAGTGCGTGTACGCATGCAATCTGGGAAGAATATTGGAAGAATAAAGTTTAAAACGCACATTCAATTAAGATGCATGGAGATTTTGTGTCTACGTGGTGCGCAGTTTTGAACATCATCTTCACTACATAAATAAAAATTAATATTAAATATCAATATTGCATTAATTGCTTGAATGCATAAAGTTGAAAGAAAAATTGAATCGTGTAGATGTACCTTAAGAGAGTTGAGATAATCATGTGGTCAGCATTTTAAATTTTTGTTAGTTTTAGTATTATGAAGATTCTTATTTAACAACTCGTCTGTTTTCTGGAGTTAATAAGATAATCTGTACGTATTCGCGCAGCAATTCAGGTGCATATGCATTACAGTGCCATTTATGTACTGCTTTTGTTTGATGTAACATAACCTTGGATACGACGATTATATTTTAAATATGAATTATTTTCCACAATGTTATAAAATTTCGAAGTCAATTATCGCGCAATAAGTAGTAGTAATCTAATGCCAAATGCTTGGATATATTCCATTTGCTTTCTTGCTTCCCAATAAAGTCCGGTCAGCATTCTTGTAGGCGACGTCTTGACAGCTAAACAACTTATTCATTGTAGAATTGTCTTCATGACACAGGATATAATTTGGAGAGTTGAAGATTCCAATTTTATAAAGGTGTGCAGTCAAGTAGTTGTTATCTGTTATCAATCTAAATGTTGCTGCAGCATCAAGTCTAGGGTGTTTGGGAATTAAATATTTATTTTGCAATGTAACTGCCCACTATTTGTTATTACTTTGAATTTTGAAGTGCTTCAACAGTTCTATTTGGAAGTTTCTTTTAATTATAATTTTTGCAGAATTATAGGATAAAGTTTGACTTGGTTTCTGTAAAATTCTGGTGCCTGTTTTTGCTAAAAAAAAATCAGCAGTATCATTACCGTGGATTGAAGATGGGTGATTTTATTTTATTTGAACAATAATCTGAGAATCTTTTTTTTTATTTTTTGTTTTTTTCTATTTACCACGTAATAGTGATGTTACAAACTATGACCTCAGTTGAGGTATTTTAATTTCCCAACATTTTGTCGTGTACTCACTGTTGTTCTTCTCTAAAGTAATGGCAAGAAGAGGGGAAACAGGGTGCAAAGGGGTCGAAGCTGAGTGCAGCCATGAGACGTTATGATATCGTCGTTTATAGTTGGGGATGCACGACGTCACGCTTGAAAGGGATTTTTACCATTGTCATTAAATTATTTATTATTTTTTAGGTGTTAGGATTTATTTATTTCTGTTATTGGTTTAGGTGTATTAATTTAAGTAAATGATTAGGGAATGTAATGTGTTTACTTCGCCCTCATTTGTCGTGAGTAACGCCATGTAACATCACTTTGGACGCGAACAGAGAACAGTGGCAGATCCAGGATTCCCTAAAGTAAGGGCTTCTTTTCCTACTATTCACCAGTCCAGTCTGTTGCTGGGATGCGTTCACTAGTTACTATTCAAGGGGTGTATGCTCACTAAAAACGAATGCATTGGTGATGTACATACATAAGGCAGAAATAAAACTGTTGCATTTAATTTCATCAAAGTAAAATAACTCCATAAACTTAAATATAACTAACTACTGAAGCTTTCCTAGTGACGTGATAATTCGAAACTTTCTCGGGCTTCTAGCCAGATAAGAAGTTGACACTCTGAACCAAAGGTCCTGAGTTCGATACCTGGCCCCGGAACAATTTTTCCCTTGAAATTATTCAAATTAACTTCACAGGGAGCTATACCTGAAAGCCAGATTTACATAATATTGTTCGTTAACAGAAAACTACAATTCAAGTCACACAGAGTTTGTGTGCACTCAGTGGTGGGTCTTTAAAACAGCTTGTCAGCCCTGGCTAGAAGCCTGAGAAAGTTCTGAATCATTGAATATAACTGTTGTCATATTAGTTGAAGGGGGATGAGCTAAAGCCCCACTTAGCTCCTCCCTGGATCCGTCTTTGATAGAGAATAATTCGTGGTTTGTCCTCTTAATTGGCGCAGTAGATTTTTCCTTTGTCACTGTCAATAATTTTTTAAATGTGGGAAAGATGCAGTGGCTAGAAGGTTGGTAGGTCACAGGCCCCAATGCTCTGCATGGTCAAGGGGAACAGTTGCCCACAAGACCTACTAAAGGCTGGTCCACAATAAACCGATGTATGTATTCACAATTAATGAGAAGTTCGCTGGAACCCGGGAATGGCAACATGAGAGTTGGTCAAGTTTTAACTTTAATGTTCACATTTCAGATCACAGCCTACTTGATTCATTCTGTTACCGTCAAAAAGCAATTTGGTCGTCATATATTTTGTAGCAAGGAGGCCGTGACATAATTTCTTCATCCATTGCTTGTAACTATCCCTGAAATTCATAGCATTTGTGCTATGTATTGGTCAATTATACATAAATAACATCAGAATACATAATATCGACCTTGCAGATCGTTATTGACATGCATAGATGTTTTCGTTCTTGGTTTATTGTGAATCAAAAATCTTCACGTTCAAGTCATCTGCTTCCCATTCTCGTTCTGGTTCTCATTCCTAGTTTATTGCGGACCAGCCTTTAGTGTAGAAGAGGAGAAATCAGTAGTTGTTAAGAAAAATAACTAAATTGCATCGTGAGTGGCAAAGAATAAGACCATAATTTAATATCTGTATACTAGGTATCTATTTCATCTTTTAACATCAGGCTTACATGTCAAGTGTTCCACTGTAACGAAAGAGGAAAACATTTCTATTCCAATTTGTTTTTTATTTTATATTGTTTTAATAAGACGTACTTAAAAATATTTTACAAGTTTATATATTACATGCATTGCAAGTTTTGTTATGCATAGACAGCAAATGGCATGATTTCTATGCAAATCATACTAGATTCATCCCATTCAATAAAAACCTGTTGGTAAAATATGTTGTTGTTTTCTAATGCCAGGCATTTGACAATAAAGTCATTTGACCTCTTGCACTCCAATATTTTTCAAAGATATTATCATGGCCAGCCACTGAAGCACAGATTTATAAATTAAAATCTGTACCATTAAAGTAGTCCCCGCCCGGAGATCCGATTGGGGGACTATTTTACCTCCGAATAATTTTACCTTAATGGTACTCATTTCATATTGGAGTGAAAATGGCAAGTTGTAGCCGATTTAAGTGAACACCATATTTTAACGTTTTGGTGGCTACTTCATTCACACACAACCCCCAGAATGTCTGGAGGACCACACCTGCTGTTGGTCGACGGGTCCATTGGACCTAGCTGGGAGATCTTGTTGATCACCAGCTTTCCCTCCTTAAGCCACTGGAGGACGATTTTAGTGCCATAGCAGGTCAGCACTAGGAACAGAAAAGTAGAAAGAGGAGGAAGGAAAGGGAAATGAACCCCTAGGCCTCGAATGCTCTAATGCCGTCAGGGTCGAAGAAAGTAAGAGTTCAGTCAGAGGACTGGATAGGAAAGGGTAAAGAGGGAATTAGGTATTGAATAGAGGAAAATTATACCAAATTCAGTCATTAACTCATCAAGCTGACCAGTGCTAATTGATGAGTAGCCCCTCCCTTTAGTTCAGCTCGTAAAATTATGCTTACTAACAGCTGCACCACGGGAAGGTAGGGATGGGACATTGGGTATTTGTCCAGGTTGGTTCCTTAAAGCCTTCAATGGGAAGGATTAATGGCTCTCCCCCCTGTATTCGACAGGTACCCTTCTGCAGCCATTAAATATAAAACACGTTTTGTGTAAAGTTATTAATATTTTTAACTGATATTTAACCGACTTGAAATACACATACAAATACATAACAAGACAGGCTGAACAGAACAAGTTCTGTCTTTGATACATGATGTTATTCTCGAGAAAGATGTGTTAGCTTCTGTAGGATATGAAGTAATATAAGAGGTATAGAATTATTTACATTACAAAATTTTTTATCAGGCCTACATTAAGTTTTCTAGAAGACCAAAAAAAATAAACAGTTTTCATTTTGTGTTCTCGTCTGTTTTTAACTGGCTTTGCTTATTATGCAGAGACTGCTATAAAGTTGTCATATTCATATCAATATTAGAATAAGTGGAATTTTGATCGCATTAGATTATATAAAAGTCACAGTGTTGAGATTTTTATTGAATTAGAATCAAGTGAGTTGCGTTTGATTATGCTTCCTTTGTACCAAACAGTAAAGCACAAGAATGTGTTGTTTTGTATCTTTCCTGCCTTTACCAGTGCAAATAGTTGAAAGTCAGTGTTAATAATACTTTTTTTTCATTAGTGTTAAAAGTATTTTATGCTCGACCATGCCGAAATGTAGTAATTATACACCTGGTAGCAGCCCTTTAATGGACCTCATTAAAGTACACCTATTCATTAAAGTTCAGGTGTTCCACCAATCAGAAAATACCATTGTAGCAATATGAAAGCGCGAGTATCGATTATTCTCGGATATGGAATCAAAAGACAACAATAAATCAATAAATCACCTATATTTGAAATAAAGTCACTTCTGTTACTATAATAATTTGCGTTAATTCTAAATAAATTCAAATAAATTCAATTTGTCATCTCGTTTTTCAATGTCAAGGTCAATGTCGACATCTGTTTCTCGGAAAAAATCAATGTTTTTGCATCTGCGCACACCTCACAATTTACGAGGTATTCCACAAGGTCAGTTCCGCTCCTCAGTCAGATAAGAATAACATGAATACTTATGAATAATTTCAAGTTAGAAATATGGTCGAGCATAAAAAGTCGTATGAAACTTGTCTATAATGGTAATTAAGATGCTTGTATGAAAATTATGAAAAACGCTTGCGCTCGTTTCATAAACATACTCGCGTCTTAATTACTACCATTATAGGCTCGTTGCATAATGTACTATTTCGCACGCAATATGGTGTTTTTAAGACATTCAAAAGCATTAAAAGATCACTGTTAGGAATAGCTACTTAAAAAATATATATTAGTAGTTTATACCGAGACCTACTAGAGACAATGTCCCTTCTTACTACTTGCTAGCTAAGTGGTTTCTTTGTTTTTACTACTCATCACTGTAATCCCCTTAATAATATGGCCATGCCATCTACATGTCCACTAATAAGTACTTTGTTGAATTTGTTACTGAAGGTAGAAATAATTACACACACACAAAATAATATATTTATCTTAGGAAAAGTTTCTCAGACGATATTAACTTACCTGTTTCAATTGCCAGTTTTTATACATGATAAAAAAAATTACAAATGAAATCATTAAATAACATCATACTTAACAATAGAAAGGTGCTAAGTGCCAAATTTAAAAAAAAGAAACTCTGATATTTCAGTAAAATGGTGCAGCGTGCCAAGGAGCATTACATATCAACCGGACTAGGTCCACAGAAGATGGTAAATTGTTATTAAGACCATCAAAAGATGACAGTGGTGCTAAGTTACCAAGCTCTCTCATAAGAAAGGTGCAATGTGCCATTCGTTTTGATTTCCGTCTGTTGCTTAGTTGTGATGTTAATAGTGAAGTTCAGGCAAAAGGCAATGGTGATTGTATTTCATGGTGTTTTCTACAAATAGAAAGGTCAGTGGAAGTAAGACTTATATACAACATGATATTGTACATAGATAATGTAGGGCTATGAATCACATAGAAATATAATGTTATTACCTCTAGATGACACAGCTGGTTTGTTTTAAAAATTAGCACGTTTTCCTTTATTGTAAGTGGCATGAAAATGCAGATTAAAATGCAGTGAAGTGGCGCCTTAGTTGAAAATAGCTTTATTTTCTGAGATTTATGACCAAGATTATTCAGCAACATTTCTGATGAGTCTCTGTACTGTCATACCACTACAGTGTCGTCGACATGGAATATATGGTAATCATTATGAAAGTCTGATAAAAAGGAAACACGTGAAAGATATACGATCAGCAACATATGAAGTTTGTTCCTCACTGAGTTCTATGTCGGATGAAAAAAGGCAGATTTAAAGACCATGATTCCGTATTGGGTCAAGGAAGAAAATAAAGAATACTATTTGCAGATATGTGGATAATAAATAGAATGCAGCACCTATGAAATATTTATGGGACTTAGCACCTTTCATAAATTGTGAAGTTTGTTTTTATCTCAATGTGTTAATTTTAGTAGTATCATCAAACCATTGATAAAGATTGCTCAAAAGTTGTCATATGTGCATCTAATTTATTTATGAAAATTAAAATCTCGAAATTGTGTAAGACAGAAAGTTTTTTATTAATAAAATACTTCCGAATTTGTATGGTAAGACTTTCCTGTGTTAAATTTCAATGTATCTCGTTTACATGTTTCGACCTATTTATGGGTCATCTTCAGAACTGGTCGTTGTTGGTCTTGGCGCCACTTGTTCTGTTTCCTGTGAGGGTGTGTTCCTGTGGTATAGTGTAGAGTCAAAGAACCAACAACGACCAGTTCTGAAAATGATCCATAAATAGGTCGAAACATGTAAACGAGGTATGTTGAAATTTAACACTGGAAAGTCTTACCATACATATTCCGAAGTGATACAGTGTTAAAAGTTGTGTAATCAAGATGTATAATAAAATTCTGGATCCTAGTGGTCAGCCGTAGATTTCGGCCAGATGTCCCAAATTGTGGAAATTGTTGTTAAATTTGGCACTTTGCACCTTTCCACTGTTAAGTATCTATTTAATGATTCTTGAAGTTAAGCGACATTGTGTGTTTTTTAATTTAAAATAAAGATCTATTAATTTTTATTATAATTACTATATTTCACGTGCATCATTCCTAGATATATTGACTTCTATATACTGAATATGAACAAAACCTGACTATTAATTTAGGAGAAATTATTTTACTTCGACAGAATGTCTATTACCACTTTTTTGGAATCATGGATGCTGAAAACTTATACTTCTGCGAAAATCTCGAAATCGATTTTGTTTGTAACTTTGCAGTACTCTCTTTCTCTTTTATACTATGTATAATGTGAAAGTAAAAACGTTGTAATAGATATATCATAGCATAAAATTAATATATTTAAGGGAGACATTGAAAAATATTTTGCACAGAACACTTGTCATATACTGTAGATCAAAAGAAGTGCACATTTTTCAAAATCATGTTTCTCAGATACTTTTCTAATATAGGACGGTAATGCATTTGAGTTAACTTTATACATGGTATTTCCGTGATAGTGTTACAAACTTTCAGATATGATGCAAAAGATCAAAAGCATCAGTTTAAGATAAGGAGCTCTCGTTCAGAAATGCCTCAGTCAATAGTTATAAACCAAAACTGTTTGGGATGCCTTTTAAAATGGAATAAGAAAACATAAAGAGCTTTATTTTTAGAGCTAATAATTACATGACCTTCAAGCTACGAGGACTGCATCTACAACAGTGCTTCAAACTGGCATCCCTCAACTTCAATGCATTCCAATAGGCTCTGTTGCATCCAGTCTAATATCTCTGGAGTCATTTTAACGATGTCACAGGCAGCTAGGATTCTTGCCAGGCAATTCTCTTCGTTCTCTACATGTGTATCGTAGAAAGGGCTTTACATGACCTCACAAGAAAAAATAAAGTGGGGTCAGATCAGGTTAATGAGCCAGCCAAGAAACTGGACCTCCTCTTCCTATCCACTTTTCAGGGAATGCCTAATAAAGTATTCACGAGCACCATTTGTAAAATGAACTGGGGCACCATCATGTTGAGCCCACATGCAGTGATGAACACAAAGTGAGACGTGTTCCAATAACTCGGGGAATATGCTTCTCAAAAACACAGTGTACACTGCTGTGGTTAAGCAAGGTGAAAGAAGATATGGGCCTATTACGTAATCATTTACTGTGCATGCTCACATGTTCACTGTAAATCTTAACTTGATGGCTTCATATCAGTCCATACATGACTGTTTCAACTACTGTATTAAGCATCCTATGTCTGGTGAAACAGGTTTCATTGGTGAAAAGCACATACGAAGGAAATTAAAGATCGATCACAACCTCTTGTGATGTGTGCATACATATTGGCGAGGTTGCTTACCCTTCTACTACTATTACAATCGTCTCCTGCAACCTCCAAACAACATGTTTGGCTTATACCTAGGACTATGTTTCTTAGGTAAATAAATATTTTATTTGCACTGAAATAAAAACTCGTAACTGATTTTTAAGTTTCGGACAAGGTTACTTAAATATATATTTTTAATTCTGTTGCGCAACATATTTGCAACCAAGACCTCTTCAAGTGATATCTCTATCCAATGCTTTTGCTTCAGTAAAGTCTCATTTTACAAACCTTTGGATCAACAATTGGCTGTCTTCTTACAAAGGAAAAATTTTACAGTCTGTACAAAAGAAACCAAATGACCTGGAAATGTACAAAAACTTGCCCAGACATGTTCAAACATTTTTAACAAGAGCCAGAACAGGTCACATTGTCACTGAATTGTACCTACACCGATTTCACATTTCTGATAATAATCCTACTTGTCTGTGGTGTAATAATCATGATGAAGATCTGGAACACATTCTTCTATACTGTCCATCCATAAAGCACAAAATAAGTAAATTAAAATCATCAGTACCAGTTGCAGAAGACACAGCCCTGCAGTATATATTGACTACACCCCAACTCTGGCTACTAGCAACAGGCATCTATAATGAACACTGATCAAAATACCTCTCATTTCTCGTGAAAAACAAAAACTGAATAGACTACAGTGGACTATAGTGGACTTTATGTTGTCAGCAAGCAGCTGGATACATTAAGAAGATTGATTAATTCTATTTCACATAAAAATGCATATTTTGAAATGTTTTTGTGTAAACATATATTTTTTAAATATTCACATAAAAATGAAAATATTCAGTTTTCATTAAATAATTTTCTGTAAAAATCCCCATTCCAGATTAATCATCGACAAGTTATCATTTACAGCAATATGTTGCAGAATTTAAGCCGTGTGAGAAAGCAATAAGGGTGAACAGTGATCTCAGGTTACACAACACCAGCTGGCAACAAACACATTGCTACAGTTTCATGCATGACGAAGAAGCCTCTAATTAGTGAGCCAGTTCCATTTTATTCTAAATTTCATTTTATCAATAGTGCAAATTTATTTAGGGTATTTGTATGGGCTGACATACTCTTTTATAAAGTATAAATACTCCTGAAGAGTCAGTTTCGAGAAAAAAATTACTTTTCGAAGTGTTACGAAGAAACTCTGTAACAGATTCGTTCAAATTGTGAAACTTAAAAAAAATGCGGTTAACTTAGAGGAAACTTCGGGCTCTACTAGAAGGGATGTTAGGAATGTCATTATTGGAGCATTAAAATTATGAAGTGATTTCGAAGAAATGTTTCCTATTAATACACTAAGTAATTTCTAAAATCTCAAGTGTGTTGAACAGACAGCAAGATATGGATATTGCTGTGAGTGACATCCCCAACTATAAATTTGCCAGGCTGACTTCTTGTGATGTGGAGTGTTCATTTTGCCAGTATAAGGCAGTGCTCCACGATAATCATCAGTCATTTGTGACAGACAACTTTGGGATGAATCTCATTGTCTATTGTAATTCTTCAGCAGTTGACGAGGCATATCATAAATCATATTGGTCAGTATTGCATATGAAGAGTTCGTGGGAAAAACGATGAACGTCACATTTCTGTTAAGGATTACATAATGATCTAATTGAGTCTATAACTGCAAGATGTAGTGCTGTTTCTATAGAAAATAAAGGAAAGGATTACTGTATTCGTGGTGATAATTCTGTGGTGTTTGGGTAAAGGGAGATAAGTCATAAAAATGAGTTTGAAGATAAATGAAAATTAAACTTCGAACCATTATTGCAAATAATTTTCTACACAAATAAAGCACATCAACTGCTAGTATTCTTTGATCTTTGCACACTCATTTGTATAATTTAACTTGTGTGTTCATCTGGGAAACAAAATTCCATCTGCACAACCTAACACCACAGAATTCTCCTTTTTGCCATTTTTCATAAGTACAACATTAAATTTCGCAGTGATCCATTGAATTAGATAATGACATCAACCTTTGTGACATTCATCATTTTTCCTTGAACTCTTCATATTGTTTTTATTTACATAAAATAATGCAAACATGGTAAAATATTTTATTTTTTATAACATATTTTAAGTATTCTAGCAGATAAAAAATAAATATTTTCCCGATTTTTAGCACTTAAAAATCTTAAAATTGTTTTAACGATGTGTTAAAAGTTTTAAAATTTTAAAAAAGGTTATGTACCTTAGACGGCCCATTTCGACGCTGGTGCTGTATCATCTTCAGTGTCCTACGAACTACGAACTGAGTAGTTTGTAGGACACTGAAGATGACACAGCACCGGCATCAAAACGGGCCGTCTGTCTAAGGTACATAACCTTTTTAAAAATTTTAACACTTTTAACGTGTCGCTAAACAATTTTAAGTTTTTTAAACAAAGTGTTAACGTGAACCAGAATCAATGACTTCAAAATCCGAGGTCTACATATAACTTTCAACTGAGGTATTTCCAGACTGAGGTTCTTTATCTCAAATCGATGCTTTTGGCCTTCTCTGTCATCGCTGAAAATTCATAACATTGTCACAGAAACACCCGGCAAATGTGCACGTGCAAAAAGAGCATTTGAGCAGTTACTTCTTTTGGGCCAAATGCTCGTGATTGTCATGGACCAGACTCCAGTAGCGCGGTGCTGAATGTTGTTTTGTTGCTCTGGCAGGTGGAGTCGGACACGGAGCCTCCTGATTGGCTCGTGTCTGACCAGGAGGAGGAGCTGATTCGTCTGCTCAGCGTGGAGAACCTCCACCAGTCGGAACCCACCTCTGACATCATTCAGTTGCTCGTAGCTTAGAGACTCTCAGTGCATTTCTCTTGTAACTTGAATTGCCTTCCAAATCACAACATTGTTCACTTTTGTATCTCTGTCCGCTTTTGTTTCGAATAAATGAGCTTGATGCAACTTGAGTTGTGTGTTGCGAGGTACGTACAGACCTGTGTGTGTGTGAGTAGCTCTAACACAGCAGTGGGGCATGGCATGAGTTAACACGCCATCTTGGAGAGAACTTGCATGTTCAGGAGCACACACGGCAGGAACACGTCTCTTCACTGCATACATTTCCCTCTCAGTTCACTTATCACTCCGTATATTCCCTATATTTAATATGAGTCCTGAGACATCTGACTTCTACCAGTTCATTGTTACTGCTCTTCAATTGTGAAATTAATGAAATGTGTAGATGAGTTTCATAACATGCAGGAATTATCTTAAATGTAAAACTAGGATAAAGCAACAAAGGCTTCTATTATATGAGGGCTATTCATAAAGTGACTTCCGTTTTATTGTAACAAAAAGGCAATGTGGTTACAGAATTTGTTTGCAACAGCTTGAAACTACAAACTTGGAGTTATTTTTCTACATAGTTACCAGCTAAATTGGGACACTTATCATGTCATTTAACAAGATTTTGTATACTGCAGACATAAAAGTCCCCTGCCTGTGACTGAAGCCAACCTACAACACTGGACTGCAATTGAGGACCGTTTTTGCAAAACTCGCTTTCTGCAAAATTATAATTTTTCAGGAAACTCAAATAACTCGTTGGAAAATTGTATGTAAAAAAAAAATTACTTGCAAATTCTATGTTAAACACTTCATTTTTTAGACAGTATTTGGTCCATATACACATCAAAAGCAAAATACATGCTGTATATCGTTTTTCTTAAGTATAAACCACACAAAATTCTATTTTGCTCATTTCTGCAGAAAGTGAGTTTTGGAAATAACAGTCCTCAAATTCTTCGTCATTGTCAAAGCACTCAATGCAAGCCACTTCTCCATATGCATGAAAAGATAGTACCTTAATCACTAGGTGTCAAATCAGGACTGTATGGAGGATGATCAAACACTTCCCTGTTGAAATTTTGCAGAACAGACACAGTGTGCTGCAAAGTATGCAGAAGGGAGTTGTTGTGTAAAAAAACCACCCCAGAGTGCAACAAGATAGATTTCAGCTGCTTTACAGTTTTCACTGCAAGAAATCTCACAGCTGGTGGGATTCTCAATTACAGCAGACATTTTGAACACTGGTATCACTGCGAGTAACAGCCGCACGATCCTCTCTGTACCACTGTTTGAAGAGAACTAAATCACACAACATTCAGTGCAAAGACGGCATTGCTATGCCAATTACTGTGTGCCCTGTATGAAAACGGAAGTTACTTAATTAATAGTCCTCGTAACATGTTTGTTATCGCATTTTTCTTAATTACAGCTCATTTGTATTCTGTCAGTAATTGCCTTTTTTTTTTTACAGAAGTGCTCGAAGTTACATTCAACCTGTGGTTTTTGTATGAATGAAACAGTAGTGTAATTTCAGATGTGAAATATTATAAAAACTGTATTAATATATATGGAATGAATTGAAATATTTCACAAAGCACCAGTGGCGTAGCATGAAATTTTGAGCAGGGGAAGCTAACTCAAGTTGTCTTTCATGCAATATCAGAAAACGTATTACAAAAATATAGTCTTAAAATAAATAGTTGTCAATGTTAAGTCAGGAATCAAAGATTGGTTGGAACCTCGTAAGTAACACCAATAAGGCATGACCTCAAATGGTACATAGTAAAATATGATTTCACGGTTTACACATATCTCTAACAAATGGACACGTATATGTATAAATTCGCTCACTCCCTGTCATACTTAGATAAATCACAATATTAACGGTCAATAGATACAGTATTAGTATCATTACGTAAGTATGCGTCTGTCTTTTGATTGTGTCCTTCATTGACAGCAAGGGAGTCGGTCATTTGTTTTTTAAATCACACTTTTGTTCGTAAGTCAGTCTTGATAATAGAATTGTCCTAAAGAATTCACTTAAATTGGTGTCAGGAACTGTTATTACACTCATTATTTATTATATCAGCCACAATGCACACTAACACTTCAGCTGAACACAACTGACGAAAAGGGATAACTCGGAATTTATTCTCAATGTCAAAGCTAGCTTCTTGCGAGCCTTGCGACCAGGATAGTTTAGTTAGAAAGGGACGGAAAATCTGCGGGGTGGGTTACACAGAAGAATGAGTGTCAGAAACCAGTCTGCTTGGAAGCTGGTGTGTGCAGGCTTCTTGTTTACTGCTGCATCACAAATCATCCTGAGCTGCCGCATCACAATATTTAACGCTTAAATATAAACTCTATTAAAATTAATAAATAATTTTGTCCATAAACTGCAGGTTTATTATGAAATTATTATTAACTGGGGAAGCTGAGCTTTTTAGCTTACATTGACGCTACGCCACTGCAAAGCACCTCATGAGTTATTGAGCACTGTAAATAGTTGAATGGAGGAGTTGTAATTGACGCAGAATACTGGGACACAAGTGTGCTGTACCTCAGAAATGTTATTGTTCTTAGTAGGGCTGCTTGTCTAACAAAATAACTTTATAAGCTTATCTATGCTGCCAGTTCTTCTCAGTGTCTTTCAATACAACGACAATTTGATAGTTGTGTAATGCTGTTCCAGATGGGGAAATTGTGCAGAATAAATTCCGGGATTGTGTTTTCGTTGTATTTCAGCTAAAAAAAATTGATTTTGAGATCTTGAATTAATTTCTAATATTTTCCACATGTTATGAAACACTCTTGTTACCCCGTTTTCCTTCACAGTGGAGACGTGTGCCCTCTTGGTAGTTGGTGCAGCCCTGCTTGTATGCTGCATAGCAAGCAGTCCTTCCTATGATTCTAACAAATGTCTGCCTGATTGGTGCCCCACTAACAGTGTTTGTGATGCATGTCACAGGGGTGCTCTGCAAGGTTGGCATCCCTGCCAAATTGGAGCTTATAACGAACGTTCATTGTGTACACAGGTGATGGTGACCAACGTGACGTCATTACTGAAGACTGTGAAAGCTGTGGAAGATGAGCACACACGTGGCACACGTGCGCTTGAGTCAACCATTGAGGCCATCGCACAAGAGATCCGGGTAGGTGGAACATAGCGTACAGCAGAGCACACATACAGACACCTGAACCTTCCTGCACAAAGAATTTCACAGTTTATTGCTTGCATGCATCTCTCTCTCAACATACATGGCCATGAGAAGTACTTGGTTTGGTCACTTCACACTGAATCTTGCCATAGTAGAGATATACCACACCAGACACAGAGTCTCTTCTCCCCCTAAAAGTTAATTTAACTGAAATAATTGAACATAATTTTGCTGTTAACTATTCCCTTGCACTAAGTTGACAAGCGACATTTAAACTTTGACAGAAACCAATCATGATTCACTGTAATACAGGCATTTGTTTGACATAAACGCTGGTAATTATTTTGAAAAGGCTGTAATAGTAATATGCGTTACAAGAGCGGTATGTTGACGTTTTCATGTTCGAGGAATAGATTGAAAAAGCGAAACGTAGTTGAGCTTTTTTAATTTCTGAGAATATGAAAACAAACATACCGCTCGTGTATCGTACATTATTTTGTGCGAAGATCGTTTATTACATATCTGAAAGAGGAATTTCTAATTAGTTTCAATGAAATCTCCATCTTGGTTTCTGTTCAATGATGGCAACTTTGGAAAACAAATATATCTATCTTCAACATTGTTCCTATAAAATGTTTTCTGTGTTTACTATACTGCAGCAGGCCGTGATATACGTCTGTCTTTTTTTTCCCCAGTCTATGATGAGTCTGGAATCTTGTTGATTTTTTCACGGCTTCCGTAATGTTACTTGCATTACAAATGCAGTAACTTTTGTGGTGTTGTAGAGTTTACTTAATTTTTGCAAATATTTAAAAACAATAATTAACAGTGCAATTCAGGTGAAATTGCAGTGGTAAGTTTCCAATTTATAATTATTACTATATTGAACGTCTTTAAAAATAATATGTAAAATGAATATGACGCTTAAGCAGTAAGAATAGGGAAATTGTTATGTGTGTTACGTTGGGAATACTGAATGTGGTATTTCACACTTACCGCGTATTGGTTTTGTGCGGAAAGCAAGCAAATACGCACGATCTCGCACAAATTATTATTACAGCCACTTTATCACTGTGAAATAAGGAAAACCTATTAACCTTGTATTTACTTAATGGTACGTACTTGCTTAAATGCCGCCCTCACATAAGCCTGTCATCAACCCCTATTCTGAGCAAGATTAATCCAGTCCCTACCATCATATCCCACTCCCTCAAATCAATTTTAATATTATCCTCCCATCTATGTCTCGGCCTCCTCAAAAGTCTTATTCCCTCCGGCCTCCCAACTAGCACTCTGTATGCATTTTTTAATTTATCCATACATGCTACATGCCCTGCCCATCTCAAACGTCTGGATTTAATATTCCTAGTTATGTCAGGTGTAATTCTGCTTTATGTAACTTTCTCCATTCTCCCGTAACGTCTTACTTACTTACATACTTACTGGCTTTTCAGGAACCCAGAGGTTCATTGCCGCCCTCACATAAGCCCGCCATTGGTCCCTATTGAGCAAAATTAATCCATTCTCTATCATCATATCCCACCTCCCTCAAATCCATTTTAATATTATCTTCCCATCTACGTCTCTGCCTCCCTAAAGGTCTTTTTCCCTCCGGCCTCCCAACTATCACTCTATATGCATTTCTGGATTCGCCCATATGTGCTACATGCCCTGCCCATCTCAAACGTCTGGATTTAATGTTCCTAATTATGTCAGGTGAAGAATACAATGTGTGCAGTTCTGTGTTGTGTAACTTTCTCCATTCTCCTGTAACTTCATCCCTCTTAGCCCCCAAATATTTTCCTAAGAATCTTATTCTCAAACACCCGTAGTCTCTGTCCCTCTCTCAAAGTGAGAGTCCAAGTTTCACAGCCATACAGAACAACCGGTAATATAACTGCTTTATAAATTCTAACTATCAGATTTTTCGACAGCAGACTGGATGATAAAAGTTTCTCAACCGAACTTCATCCCTCTTAACCCCAAATATTTTCTTAAGCATCTTATTCCCGAACACCCTTAACCTCTGTTTCTCTCTCAAAGTGAGAGTCCAAGTTTCACATCCATACAGAAGAACCGGTAATACAACTGTTTTATAAATTCTAACTTTCAGTTCTTTTGAAAGCAGACTGGATGACAAAAGCTTCTCAACTGAATAATAGTAGGCAAAGCCATTGTAATTGCTTACTGGATTATGCATTAAAGTAGGCCATGTCTGATTCCATTGTCTCAACTCTTCTCTTAGATATTATGGAGGGACTGTATATAATTTTTTTGGTATTTTCTAAGTTCTTACATCTGTTTTCTTCATCAAACATTCAGACACTAAAACACAGTGTTTTTGCTTTCTCTAAATCAGTTTCGCACAATTTACTACAAAATATAAAGAACGAATGAAAGTTCTTTTGTCACCAAAAAAAAAAATGGTAAATTTTAAGAAAACCTGTGTTCATTTCTTCCAGGAATGATAAACACGTGAAAAAAAAGTATTGTGCAATAGAAAAAAAGACTATGTTGTCATTTACATGTTCAGTAATAAAACTTGGTCCCTTGCAGGCCCTTCATTCCCCTGAGCAGCAGAAGACTCACGCAACTCCAGAGGACCTGGTGCGCTGCACGAAGTCCATCACTGTGGCCACTGCCAAGGCTGTTGCTGCTGGTAACAGCTGCAAGCAGGATGACATCATCGTGGCCGCCAACATGGGCCGTAAGGCCATTTCCGACATGCTGACTATATGCAAGGTATATAGCATTTTCGTTCTGCTTCTGTTAAATAATTTCTTTGTGCAACATAGCCTACATTGATTGACTCGCAAATTTAATCTTACTTCCATGCCTTGCTGTACCACGTGTATGACCAGTAGAAAATTACTAGATTACATAGTTCATGAGCCACCATCATGTTGCTGTTTTCTGACTGATTGAGGATTTTCAAGTGATTTGACTTTTTTTTAAATCCTGTTACATGCAAACAAGCAGTGTTTCTAGGAAAAATATTTTTGAGTGGGACCAGAACAAATTTTAAAAAACATAAGAATACAACACAAACACAAGAACACAAAAAATACATCACACTAACATACGAAAACAAAAACACACACAAAATTGCAACCTCATTCAAGAAATTAAATTACAACATCGCATACAGAACAAATAACACTCTACAAAAACATCTCAACACACAACACAAACAAACAAATACAACCACACAGGCGTATACAAACTCAAATGTAACACCTGCAATAACTTCTACATAGGACAGACAGGCAGATCATTTCAGACACATTACAAAGAACACATCACAGCCATAACAAAATTACAAAACACCTCCACATATGCAGAACACATCACAAATGCTAACCACACCCACAGAGACATCAACACAGACATGGAAATATTAACATCCAACCAAAAAACCAGAAACTAAACACACTAGAACACACAAAAACACACCCCAACCAAATTCTCAATACACAACTCAACTTCAAAACACACACACACTCTTTGACTCTACACTATACCACAGGAACACACCCTTACAGGAAACAGAACTAGTGGTGCCAAGACCAACGACCAGTTCTGAATATGACCCATAAATAGGTAGAAACATGTAAAAGAGGTACATTGAAATTTAACACAGGAAAGTCTTACCACACATATTCCGAAGTGATACAGTGTTAAAAGTTGTGTAATCAAAAATAGTCTTGCAACTTTACACTAGGGTGAAAAGATATTCAAGATTTTAAAATTTGAATTGATTTTTTTTTATTTAAATTAAACTTTTTTCTTTAATCAAATAATGTTTGTGTAAATAAAAATTACTGAATTGAGTTCTGCCTGTTATGCATTAAGATGGATATCTTCTATTGGATGTATAATATAAACACCCTTAAAATGGCATACTTTCCATAGTTTCATTCTGTAATGAATTATGGATTAATATTCTGAACTTTCATTTGAAGCTGAACTCTTCTCGTTTTACAAAAGAAAGCTCTAAGAATAATGACATGTGCATATAGAGACATCATGTAAGAAGATTTTCCAAAATTCAGAAATATTGAGCTTACCTTGTGAATAGCTAACGTTCTATGTTAAAAACCAAAACACATTTGGTACAAATCAAAACATTCATAATTTTAATACAAAACATAAATCAGATCTCCATCTACCCAAAGCTTTGAAAGGCCAAGGAGAAAGGTTCAGACAGAATTAAAAAATTTCTTCATAGTCGTACCTTCTACTCGACCGATGATTTATGTTTATAAACTGAATTAATCTGCTTACTACGCATTATTTATTATTTTTATATAATTTTTTACTTGTTTCACATAATAATGGAGTAATGGTTAGCATGTCTGACTATGAAATTAGTGGGCCCAGATTCAAATTCTAATTGGGACAAGTTAATTGGTTGAGGTTTTTTCCGGGTTTTCCCTCAACCCATCAAGTGCAAATCCTGGGTAACTTTCATCTGATACCTAACACTGCTAAAGACTTGTTCTGATCCTTTTCTTAAGTTTCAGCGACTTGTAGAAATCTTCAGAACCCATGATCCTGTTTTTCTGTTTTGTTTATTTGAGCATCAGAGAATGCTGTACCGGTAGTTGCACAGGATCTGGCTGAGGAAATAGCCCATAATGTTTCTTATATTCCTATAGTTTAGGGACACCTTTTTTTATGTCCCATGAATATATGAGATGAGTTTAAACTTACGATCCAGTGGCAGACATGGTAATTGTTAGGTCACTGAAGATGATAGGAAAAGTAACCAGTTGGGGAGAAGAGAACACTTGACATCATCACAAAACAGAACAGTCTGATACTAACAGTAAGATTTTGGTAATTTTCAGATTGAACTTAGTTGCATTGTGACTACACAGCATTTATTAGGCAACTTTTTACATCGTCATAGTAATTTAGTGAAATGTTTTGCATTGATAATGGACAGTTGTGAATGTTCCCCATGGAAGCTGCTTAGTTGTGAATGATATTGCAGGGAACGGCGAACTCTGCAGACAATGAAGAGCTGCGCACACGCACCCTGCAGGCAGGTCACGATGTGGCAGTTCAGTACCGCGAGCTGCTACAGACCATCCTGCACATCCTGAGCCGTCCAGGTGGCGCAGCAGATGCCAAGCAGAGCCTGCCACCCATCTCCCGGCGCATTGCACAGTGTGTCACAGAGTTGGTGACATCAGCTGAACTGCTCAAAGGTACTATTGTTTCACCTCCATCACACATGGGTTCCATTACTACATCTTACATAATGTATACAGAGATCTACAGGGCTGTTATCACTCATGGAAACTTCAGGTAGCAAAGTAATGCTCTGTTATCACTCATGGAAACTTCAGGTACCAAAGTAATGCTCTGGAAACTTCAGGTAGCAAAGTAATGCTCTGTTATCACTCATGGAAACTTCAGGTAGCAAAGTAATGCTCTGTTATCACTCATGGAAACTTCATGTAGCAAAGTAATGCTCTGTTATCACTCATGGAAACTTCAGGTAGCAAAGTAATGCTTTGTTATCACTCATGGAAACTTCAGGTAGCAAAGTAATGCTTTGTTATCACTCATGGAATGTTCTGTTATCACTCATGGAAACTTCAGAAACAAACAGTCCTGTCAACTCTTCTGCACAGGGTGAGGGGGATTTCCATAATGGTCTTCCTTCTGAGATCCGTCACCTATGCAAGACGTTCCAACAAAACAACTTTGGCAACAGGGAAATCAGTTTGGCCCTCAGAAAGGCCTTCTCAGAGGAACCACCTGCCGAAGAACAAGAGGAGACGAAGGACATGGCATATATCCATCCTGTTCTATGGTCTCTTCTCAGGCAAGATTAGCAGACTGCTAAGAAAACACGGGGTTGAGACCATCCATAAGCCGCCCACAAAGATCCAGAACTTGCTGAGACCAGTTAAGGACGACCTTGGCCTTAGGACACCTGGTGTCTACAAAATACCTTGTGAGGTGGGAAATGCTACATTGGGCAGACAGGGCGCACCATTATGGAATGCTGCAAGGAACATCAATGCAGCATAAGTTGATAAGTCGGCCATAGCGCAACACAGCCTGAAAATGTGCCATAAGATAGATTTTGACCCCACCACCATCTTGGACAAGACATCAGGTTGTTGGGACCTGGTTATCAAGGAAGCCATCGAAATCCAGCTAGATGGCAATAATTTCAACAGAGACAGGGGCCTACAGCTGAGTACAGCATGGAAACCTGCCATCAACACGCTTCGACCACCAACACATGGCAAGCAGTTAGGACCAGGAACTAGCTCCTGATTGGTCCACAGCAGGAAGCCCTACTGATGTTTATATACCGGCTAGACATGGTCCCATGACACTTCATTCTCTGAACAAGATGACAGAGGTAGGCATCGAAAGCTTGGAAGCAACTATCCAACTCACCTGGCTGAGAATCCGAGAAGAGTTATTCTACATCAAACGCCAGGAAAGCCTTAAGTCATGCAGCTATAGATATGTTACTACTTATTCATTTATCAGAAATGTCGTAAAACTAAGTTTTTTTTTTTTTTTTTTTTTTTTTTTTTTTTTTTTTTCTGGAAGTATTATTTAACTTCAAAACACTGCCAAGACTTCATTAATTTATGTAGCATTTAGTTTAAGATACTATGTTACAAAACAGGAATTTTGTCATTCAGACTTACTAGAAAGGTAGTTCACCTTATGATCTAACAGATGGCACCAGAAACCAAAAATAATTTAAAAAAAAAAGTGACTTAGCATGTTCTTTCCATGTAACCTTCATTTGTTTGGAGCATAAAGTGTGACGTCACTGTAACTATTGACTAATAACAAATAATGTATTTACTAATAATATACAAGACTTGGTACATCATTTTTTGCAACAAGAAATACAATTCTTACTTTGCCAGAACTTCAGTTTGTTTTATTGTCCTCAGTTGAGGATGATTTCTGTTTTCCACCTTCATGTTTTAAACGTAAAAGTTGTCAGCTGCCCAACTCTTACAATGACTATTACACTTTTACTACGTCATACTACTTTTTACCAATAAAATGATACGAAAGGACGTTTTTCAACCAATCATGGCTGCTTATCGCCACAATTTTATTACTTCTCTAGCATTTGTTTGTTTTTATCAGTTCCCTAGCATTTGTTTTTTTGTTTGCCAACATTTCAAAATGCAAATTCTTTACGGCACTACAAGATATGCTTTGCAGTCGTCATTTGTTTACCGTATAGACAGTCAACTGCAAATGGCGGCTCTGTTCATACATTTTGGTGAAGCTAACATTAGTGAAATAGAATTTTTGTGAGTCAATTAATACTTTATTGTATTAGAGTACTTTATTTCTTTTAATCTTTATATACTTTCTTCTAATCATGTAATAGTCAATTAAATCCCACTCGAGTTTTGATTTTCTCTAGATAAATCAAAACCTCTAGTGAGATTACTGTTGATAAAAATCAATATTATACATACATCTCCTGTATGTGGAAGGTAATGAGTGATATCTCCTTGCTCTGGAGATGCTGATTTTCATGTTTGGTTGCAGGAACGGACTGGGTGGACCCAGATGATCCAACAGTCATTGCAGAGAACGAGTTGCTGGGGGCAGCAGCTTCCATCGATGCTGCAGCAAAGAAGTTGGCAAGTCTGCGTCCCAGAAGATCAGTGCAGGTAGGCATACATTACTGTATCAGCTATATGTAGGTGAACATGAGCGTGGAAGAAGTGCTGACCCCTGTGAGATATGTTTGATATTCTTGGTTGTCTGTGTCTGATCACCCAGGAATCAAACATATTATTACAGTGGCCAGTCCCATCTGCAGGAGCAGCAACAGCAGGTGGTGGGTCCTCGTATTTGTATGATGGTAAGATACGTGGATTGCAGGTGGGGGCACACTTATTGTTCTACTTTCAGATTTATATGTAGGCCAAATATTTCCGGAAAATTTTTCCTAGAGTCGTCTCATTACAGACAGGGCCCTTTCACGTGCAGTAAAAATCCACTTCCTTTTAATGGTATCTTATTGTCTGTAGAAATAATATATCGCTCACACAAACTTCATATCTATCAATGTGTAGGCCAAATATTTCCGGAAAATTTTTCCTAGAGTCGTCTCATTACAGACAGGGCCCTTTCACGTTCAGTAAAAATCTGCTTCCTTTTAATGGGCTCTTATTGTCTGTAGAAATAATATATTGCTCACATAAACTTTATATCTATCAATTTTATTTGAAGGTACAGAGGCATGTCCATAAAAACACCTTCTTCGCATAAATAACTTAATTACAATAAGAAATAATAATACGTAAACAAAGCACAATGCTTACGCAGAATTTATAATATGTATTAAGTTGATGCATAATTTCGTAGCAATTTTATTCATCACATCACTGCATCATTAGGAGATTGTTTATCCTGTGTCATTTATTATTTGAAGTGTTGTGCTTGTAAATATGCCTTGAATTTTGCCGATTTGAAGAAAGTTTGTGCTATTTGTGGGCTGTAGAACACGGAGTGTCAAGTAGAAGAAAACGAACTCTTCCGACATATTCTTCTGTTTGAGTTTAATAGAGCAGCAAAGGCAGCGGAGGTGTCTCAAAACATTTTTGCTGTGTATGTGAAAAATACCATCAAAGAAAGCACTGCAAGAAAATGATTCTTTCGTATCAACACACAACACCCCGTACAGAAGTTAGTGTCCATCCACAGAAGATGATGTTAAATCACATCTACACGGTTCAATTTTCCATGCGCGTACGCATGTAATCTAGGAAGAATATTGAAATAATCAAGTTTAAAATGTGCATTCAGTTAAGATGCGTGAAGATTTTATGTCCACATGGTGCGCTGTTTTGAACATCATCTTCACTATATATACTGGGTGTTCATTTCAAAGTGTGTCATGACGTCACTATTGATGAGTCAGCGATTTGAAGCGAGTTTCAGCTTTTGTGTCAGAGAAGTTGCCTATTAATCAAGGCATTCAATCTGAACTTGAGAACGTGTACGGTATAACTTGAATGTCGTAGCAACAGATAGTGGTCTGTATGGTCTGTGTGCTACCATAACCTCTTTCGAACTGTTTTGCGCAGGCAAGTCATACACAGGGTATTTGTTATCATCGGTTGCGTACGGCAACTTTCCACAATATAAATCAAATGCTCCGTGTCCATGTTGACCATCGAAGTTAATGTCAACAAATATGTAAGTAATCGTCCTAACCCTCTCCCCATATCCCGACAGTAAGAAAAAACCTTACCTCAGTACATATTTCGAAACAATTCACATTCCTGCCACTACTGGCGTTACCGTACGTATTGATCGGTAAGTACTCTTCTGAATGAACGCTGTACTTGCTAGGCAACTTCTCTGGCAGATAAGTAATACGCCTCTGCGGAAGTGTAGGAAGATTGAATTCTCCAGGCTCATCGACTAGCCACGTGACGGCATACAGCAAGCCATGACACACTTTGAACTGAACACCCAGTATACAACATTTCTCAGAAAATACCATCTTTGTTGCTTTGTGAGTAAACAATAAAGGTTAGGAAAAAAAAGTTTCAGTAAAAGTTGTTTCTTTTTAAAAGTAGTTTCCAATGGTACCTTCAATGACCCATGTTCTCATTTGATATTTCGACGTTGACCACAGGTACCCCTACTTCCGGTTTGTTACGGGAAATGGTACTGCCACCAATTGATTCTTTACATAGGTTTTGGTTACCAAAATTTTTTTATGAACAACCAGTATCATATAGTTTTCGAGAAAAAAGGCTGATACGAGCGGTCTGGAACACCTGGTATATATTAATTAATATTAAATATCAATCTTGCAAGCATTGCTTGCTTTACTTTTTATTTTTACATTGATTTCCATTAAATATATTAATTTTGAATAGTGATGTTGTTGCATTTGCCTTTGTCATTAAATTATTTATTATTTTTTTGGGTATTAAGATTTATTTATTTTTATTGTTGGTTTAGGTGTATTAATTTAAGTAAAGTTAATTGAAGCTGAAAGAAAAGTTGAACCATGTAGATGCAATTTATTATATCTGGTGCAATAAAAAAGGCACCGTGTACTAGAATTGTATAATTTTCTTTATTAATAATCTTGCTGAATAATACTAAATCTCAGAATGAAATCTTTGTTGAATTGTAGTTCCTTTATTAATGTAAATATAGAAATACATATTGCTATTTGTTGCATTTATTATGATGACTCTGACCCTTTGTTTTCCGACTGTATAGCGTGGCAGTGTACGTTAAGTCCATCTACCATAATATGTTAGAAGTACGTGAACTGTAGATGTAAAAAAAGAATATTTTAAGATCTTTTTTCTAGACTTCGAAGCCCAGCTGTAGTTCCTTCACTTGACTGCTTCTTGCTAAAGGAACTAGGTTTTGATCTATGTAACCTCTGTGAGATTGGTAGCAAGCTTTCCATCCTTATTTCATCATTACTACAATGGTACTATGTCATCAGACTTTGAATATATTCTGTAATGTGTAGATACACTATACTTACAGATGCATGTTTTTAGCTCTTATCTTTGGTGTGCACAACGATGTATTTTCATTGCAGTAGTTGACTGTGTTGTCTCATATTATAGTCTTGGCCACTTGTGTTGTAGGAGGCTGATGAGAGCCTCAACTTCGACGAGATGATCCTGGAAGCGGCCAAGTCCATCGCTGCCGCAAACTCTGCTCTCGTGAAAGCTGCCTCCGCTGCTCAACGAGAACTTATCGACCAGGGCAAGGTGAGAACTCATGCCCACACACTTGCTATGTAATTCAAAGTTGACCTCTTTACATAATGAACAGTAGTCTCGATTGTTTGGACAGAATAAGAGACAGATGATCACTTAGTTGACCAGAAAAAGATGGAATGATATGGTAACAACCCAGATGGTCTAACACTTGTCTGCAAAAAGATGATGATGATGACTATAACATAGCTTTCCAACGTATACACAATCATTCCGCACACATTAAGATTCCACATCTCTTGTAGAATGACACACACTTTGGCAACATTGGAAATAAATGAAAGTGGAGTCCACACCTGTGGAGTAACGGTCAGTGCGTCTGGCCGCGAAACCAGGTGGCCCGGGTTCGAATCCCGGTCGGGGCAAGCTACCTGGTTGAGGTTTTTTCCAGGGTTTTCCCTCAACCCAATACGAGCAATGCTGGGTAACTTTCGGTGCTGGACCCCAGACTCACTTCACCAGCATTATCACCTTCATATCATTCAGACGCGAAATAACCTAGATGTTGATACAGCATTGTAAAATAACCCAATAAAATAAAAAATAAAAAAAAATCATCCATCGGATGGGGATGTTAAGCCTGGCGGCCCCCTTGGTGCTATTCGGCAGGAGTAGGCTATGTGCCGGCACAAGATTTCCCCTTCTCCCTTCCTCATCACAATCCTCACCCATTCCCTACACTACACTTACACATACACTCACCCTAGTACACGACTTTACTCTCCACAGATACACATCATGCATAACGTGGCCTGCCAAAGTGGTATGCAACTTGAAAATGGATCACAATCCTGCCATTGATCCGCAATACGCGGAACCCGAATCACGCAACTGAAGTAGGTAGGCTTAGATAAACACGTATTCATGTGATATTTTGTGTGATCACAGGTGAGCAGGCGCCCTCTGACCAGCTCAGACGACGGGCAGTGGTCGGAGGGTCTCATCTCAGCAGCGCGCCTGGTGGCAGCCGCCACCCACAGCCTCGTGGAGTCCGCCAACTCACTGGTGCAGGGCATGGCCTCTGAGGAGAAGCTGATCTCGAGCGCCAAGCAGGTGGCGTCCTCCACAGCGCAGCTGCTCGTGGCCTGCAAGGTGAAGGCCGACCCCGACGCCGACAGCACCAAGCGCCTGCAAGCGGCCGGCAACGCAGTGAAGCGGGCGACCGACAACCTGGTGCGAGCGGCACAGCAGGCCATCCAGCAGGAGGAGGAGCGCAGCCTGGTGCTGAACCGACGCATGGTGGGAGGCATCGCGCAGGAGATCAACGCGCGCTCCGAGGTGCTGCGCATCGAGCGGCAGCTGGAAGAGGCCCGCGGACGCCTCACTGCCATTCGCCAGGCCAAGTATAAGCTGAAGGGCGGCGACACCAGCGCGTCCGACACCGAGCCTGATGGTTATGGCAGCGGCTACGAGTCCTTCACCACGAGGTGAGTCACATGTGACTTTATAATCATTCTTCTCCATTATAAGTTATACTTGCTTCTTAATACATGAATCCAGCTTTACTTGCGGACATCGCGTTGTCCCTTCTAGATTTGTGCAGTTAATGTCCACAAGATTTTGATAGTCAGAATTTTGTTTATTACCTTCTCGCTGTGAGGAGGCTTAAGCAAACAGCAACTAAGATAGATCCACAGTCGCTGTCAAATAAAAAAGCCAGTGACCCCCAAAATCGGTTAATAATACAAATGAATCGGTAATTGTTAAAACTACGTCAGTCACAATTTTTGTGATTTTCAGTTTTTCGTAATATTTATAGTTAGACTTCTCGTTTGGTGTATTAAAATGACGTGATTTTTATGTATCCATAACGGACCTACAGATAGCTAAAATAATACTTCAGTTTTGTTTAAATAACAATTCTTTTAAGTTTCCTAGAAGTTTGATTTTCCTGATTAACGTTTTTTAACAAATATGGATTCAAATTGTCCTTCTACGTTAAAACGGTGGTTTCCGAGAGCCACGCATATCCTGCCAGGTAATGTGGGGACGCAATTTCGTTTCTACGCAAAGACATCTCTTATGGACATTACGTTATGATAGTTTCTAATATGCCATGCCGCTGCACACACTTGGTCTGCACAGAATTGTATCACGGATCGCTTGAATAGCTGGCATCTAACAGCGGAATTGTTACAAAAATGACGAATTCATGAACTCACCTCGCCAAATAGCATTTTACTATCACCAAGCACAATAACCTATAAGGCTGCAGTGTATTCGGAACAAAAAAGTAATCATGTGTGTTTCCTGTTACAGGTATGAGACCCGGGCATATGACAACTCACTTACTCCGAAGCAGTCGGCGAACTCATCGTTGGTATACACGACCAACGGTAACGTGCAGGGACTGTCATCGCCTGAAAAACTGCTGTCCAGCATCAAGAAGGTAGAGCACGCCTACAACGACATCCAAGGCATGCTGGATGAGACAGGCGATGGGACGAAGAGACTGTCGCCAGTCACCAGGAAGATCATGATTCCAGAAATTTCGAGCAGCCCAGCTGGGCAGACCTACTCGAGTATGACGACCAACAACTACTCAGAGTCATCCGTGAACGATGAAAGCACAACCTTAGAGCAGCGCATGCTGAAGCAGCACACATCGCAGCGAACAGTTGAGAAGCGCACGGTCACCATGACCACGCATTCACAGCTCAAGTCGTACCGTCTGAATGACAGTTAGACTCAACTTACAGAGTGCCATCCAGTTAATGTAGGTAACAATCTGGTGCTAACACTAACCATGGGAATGTTGACCAGCGCCGGTTTCATTTCTTCCATACGTCTGCTGTTATTATTAATCATTTATGTACCTCATCTTAACTTCATATTTTACATTTTAAGAAGCAACATATCAATTTTTACCCCCTGCTTTATTTACCCAGTGTAATATAATTAGTTTAGTTGTGTTGTTCTAGATCTCTGTTTATTGCTGTGCGAGAGTTTGGTTACCATCGTCACGGTGTAGAACCCCTTCTCTGCAGAAAGCACTCCAGTTGACAAAGTTCCCCAGTTATCAGAGTCTTCTTGGAGCTGTACGTCCAATCAGCAAAATCACAAGAGGCTCAAAATCATGGGGCAGCCGAGTGTAGTGGAGTTTCTTCATAGTGCTTCATTTGCAGCTTTTTTTTTTTTTATTTTTTATTTTTATTGTTGGGATTGAATTTAATTTCAGATAAAGGGTTCTACATTTATTGTATAAATGTTTGGACATTGTTGTTCAAATTGTTATAGTTGTCAAGAGAAACGAGCAAGTCAGTCCTTGAGGAAGTTGAAACCAAAGGTGCCAAACCTATGGAGCGCGAGAATCAAATGAGGAGAGTTTTAAGAGGAGACACGTATATTTTCAGAGAGATATAGACGCATCTGCACGGAGCTGGCACAGGTTGCAGATGGCGTTGCCGTGCCTTTGGGCGGGACACCGCACAGAAAGTGGTATTTATATTTGGATTGTTATAACTTTGTAATTAATTACTTTAGATGTTTATTGTGTATTTGATAATAAAAATATATATATACATATTACTCTAACTAAAACTAAGTGTGTTTATCATCTCCTTCCCTTTTCTTTAATTTGCAGCCTGATCATGAACACGTGTAAGTGAAGGAAACAGTAGCTACTTCTTTGTTACTCTTTTTACAGACTAAAGGTCGAATTCAAGAACGTTACTTCAACTTCACTTCGTGTTGACTTCCTCAAGTCAGAAGTTGCTGTTGTTTTCTAATGCCAGGCATTTGACAATAAAGTAATTTGACCTCTTGCACTCCAATATTTTTCAAAGATATTATCATGGCCAGCCACTGAAGCACAGATTTTGAGGTGTTCCGAATCCATTTCTTGGTTTGAGTTGCACAATGGGCAGTTAGGGGACTGATATATTCCAATTCTATGCAGGTGTTTGGCCAAACAATCATGGCCTGTTGCCAATCTAAATGTAGCTACAGACGATTTTCGTGGTAAATCGGAAATTAACTGTGGATTATGATGCAGAGAGTTCCATTTTTTTCCCTTGAGATCGTGTTATCAAATTTTGTTTGTTGAAGTCTAAGTATGTAGATTTAATAAATCTTTTCACAGAGTAATACGTAGATTTAGTAACAGGTCTGTAAGTAGCAGTGCTGCCCTTCTTTGCTAAAGCATCCGCATTCTCGTTTCCCAGGATTCCACAATGGGATGGTATCCATTGGAATACAATTCTTTTATTGAGTGATATTAATTGAGAGAGCATTTTAGTTATTTCTGCTGTTTGAGATGAAGGTGTGTGTTTAGAGACTATTGATAGAATAGCTGCTTTGGAGTTTGACAATATAACTGCATTCTTAAATTTATTGATGTGGCATAGAAGATTCCTGAGACTTTCACTTATTGCAACGATTTCTCTATCAAAACTTGTTGTTCCATACCCAAGAGATCTATAAAGTGAGAAGAGACAGCACGTAACACCTGCACCGGCAACTTGTTCTCTGGAGATGAAGGATCCGTCAGTGTATAAATGAAGCCAGTTTTGTGGAGGGTACCTAATATTAATTGTCTCTAAAGACAATTGTTTCATTATTTCAGTGTTTACTTCTGATTTCAGTATTTCTTCTGTTAAATTTAGATTATATTCTATATTGAATAGAGTTAAAGGGTTTGGTTTAATTTGTAAGTTTTCTTTTAAATTCGGGATATTGATTTTCTGTTTTAATTCTTGAACCATGGATATGAAACTTTTTTGAGTTTTCAATCTACAGAGAGAACTGTATGAATGCCAATTGAAGGGTACACGGGAAAAGCGATCAAGGTCCATCAAAAATCGAAATTGAGTTAATAATGCCATCTTATAGTGGAAAGGAAGTACTATCATGTGGTCTAGCTAGTAATAAGAAATCATCATTGTTGACATTCCACTACATCAATTTCTATTAAATACACACATAACAAAGTATTAAATACTTAAACTTTAAAATTCGTTTTTCTCGAAACTTTCTAAAATGGACCTTGATCGTTATTCCCGTGTACCCTTCAATTGTTTTCTGGTAATCTGATAAGTTTTTCATATTGAATCAGTGCTTTTTCTTCTATTGTCATTTTGATGCTGTTAATATTAGTAAGGAATCTCATAGAATCTATTGGAGTTGTTTTGATTCCACCAGTAATGAGTCTGAGAGCTTGGTTTTGAGATCATATAAAGTAAAGTGCCAGATCCGTATTCAGAGACAGTTCTTATCTTTCCCGTGACAGTCAAATGTAGGTAAAAAAAAACCGAGTGAACTTGGTCTACATTGTCATTTAGTGACTAGGAAGCGGATTCCTATGTAATTAAATAATTTTTTTGCACGTGATGAAATTGTTAAAATAACTACTGAAGCTTTCCTGGCGACATGATAATTCAAAACGTTCTCGGGCTTCCAGCAGATAATAAGTTGGTGATCCAGCGACGTTTCGAGGATGTTCATCTTCCTCATCTTCAGGGTTAACTGGTAATTATTGGGATATCTTGCTCCTTATTTATAGTGCCGGGGGGAGTAGTCAGCCGAGGAGCTGGACGTTGATTGGCTTTCCGTGTTTCATGCGTTGCGGACCTCGGCGTGAACACAGCCAATGTATTGCCTTGTGTTGTGCGGTACGGCTGATTGATCGCTGGTCTCTCAGTAGGCTCGGCGGACGTGTTCTCATGTGTCCTCTGTTGATAATGGGTTGCCATCTGGGAGTTGGGAAATTTTATAGCCAGTGTCCATGCAGCGTTGAGTTGGAGACCACAGTCCCGATTCAGGTTATCGCTTTCTGCCGCTATGCCAGAGTTTCCTTAACCCTCCTATCCCAGTAGCCCTAACACTTTGCCAGGACCTCGGTATTATCGAAATTAGCCATATGGCCTTTTTCAATACAGTGTTTGGCCAATCCAGATTTTTCTGGCTGCATTAACCTGATGCTTCGTTGGTGTTCAGAAAGACGCGTAGTTATTGTATAATAACAAAACAAGGCACCACTTATGAGGTAACCAGGCCAGGAGATAATGGATTAGGGTGCTCAGTTCCTTTCTCCTTTCATTGCATACATCGCTGACTAGCTACATATTACACCATACATGGGCACAATTTTCGGTTACGTGAGGCACTCTATTTGAAATAGTTTGTTTACTAGGAGAGGAGACTGCAGAGTAGGATGAGAAATATAAACTGCTCTGACATGCGTCACCTTATCGTAATCGCTAAGGTGGTCAGTGGCGAATTATTAGGAAAGTGCTTGGTTAACGTGAGAGACTCGAAAACTTTTTATTCAATTTGGGCAAATTAATTCGGCAGCTTTAATCATAAACCTCTTTACTGTTTCTCCGTAGCTGAATTGATTTAAATCACAGGCGAGAAATTGCGTAACTAGCCAATAATATTCCATGACGTCTACGTTTATTTTCTTGAATATTCTGGCAGTTCTCAAGATTACTTAATAGATTTGCACGTTCTCGACCTAAAATAATTTCAGAAAGTCATATTTCGGTTTCTACGCACATTTGATATTTTTTTTATAAATTTCTTTTGGAAATAATATGTACAAACAACATTTAATTCCTCGTACCTTTTAATGCAGCGTGTTTAAGGTATAATGTATTTAGTACCTATACTATGCAAATGTTAAGATCATAAATTTTCTTCGGAATAGTACGAAAAATAACATTTAATTTGTCTTACTTTCTAATTCAGCATGTTATTTATGACATAAGGAGTAATGTCGTTGTATATTAAATTTATTAATGCCTAATAGGATTTTCGAGCATAACATACATTGTATGTTCTCCCCTTCTAAACAGCAAAAAAACTCTTCCTCCCATTTCTCATGAGATAATCCTTTTCTAAAGCGTACACACTGCTTTGATAAAGCCATTATGCCACCACTGATATTGCTTATGAAACTGATATAGAACCTGCCCACGCCTAGGAGCTACGTGAGGGAGGAACGGGGACTGAGAAGATGATGTCACTCAGAGCGATAAGCTCTGTGAAGGTCAGTGAGGCACAAATTCTCATGTGAGGCACGATCCCCATCTCTGTATTACACTAATCGGACTTCAGATGCATACAAACAGTTGTTCTTCCTCTGACACATCGTCAAGTGAGATGTACTGCCTGGTAATAGATGTACAGATAGGCTGACCAGACGTCCCCGATTTCCAGGGACAGTCCCCAGTTTTGAGTTGCTGTCCTCAGGGAGCAAATGTCCCTGGAAATTAATTTTATCCCCAGAAATTTTTATTTTGTTTCAATGACATTTTACACATGAATATTTAAATATCGTGATGAAAATGCTGTGTTTCATGCACATTTCTGAACGGTTCTCAGTATGAGACAGAAGAACCAGAAAGCACAGTAACTTATAAGATATTCTGCTCTCTTTGAGAAGAACATATGATATACCATCTTTGTCTTCATTCACATTGCGCAGAAGCGTTAGAACTGCCTCAGCGTCCATTTTTAAGTAGTTCAAAAAATGAAAAGTTTTGTGACAAACCAACAGGTGAAAATTGGTGTGATGTTTTTCAACATTTCAAAAAAAAATTCTATTCCATTTGAAAATCTAATCAAAATAGTGTCACAGTCTACTATATACAGTCACGAAGCTTGAGTTTTGAGGGTGCTAGAAACAATAGACTGTGACGGTACTATTTTGCATTGCCTGTAATGAGGTGATATTAGCGATTCTAGTGGTGAGCAACTATCTAATGTTTGCATATTTACTACGTATTGAGCTTCGCGACTGTATAAACTAGACTGTGATAGTGTCATTAATCGTGTCTTTCAGTCAGTAATTCGTCAGTTGAAAGACTTTTCTCCGCAATGAACTCAATCTGGACTGATAGAAAGTCAAGAATGAAAATTGAAACAGCTTTGTTACAAGTGAAAACAGTCGACCTGGTTGACGAGTTGGTATAGCGCTGGCCTTCTATGCCCAAGGTTGCGGGTTCGATCCCGGGCCAGGTCGATGGCATTTAAGTGTGCTTAAATGCGACAGGCTCATGTCAGTAGATTTACTGGCATGTAAAAGAACTCCTGCGGGACAAAATTCTGGCACATCCGGCGACGCTGATATAACCTCTGTAGTTGCGAGTGTCGTTAAATAAAACAACATTTTTTTAACAAGTGAAAACAAACTTTAATTTCTCATGTGAAGAACTTAGTGTGAAGCTGTATGGGAATGAACAGATCCTTAAAAAGATACATTCTTCAGACCAGTACTTGTAAAATGTGTGTGTTAGAATTCAGTGTGTACAATATCATGTGAAAGACTTCGATACATTGAATTCTTAGTGGCCATAATTATGTATAGAAGTTATGTGTGTTTATTCATTTAATTCAGAAAGTTAGGATACTTTACAAATTTAGTGTGCAAAGTTCTATAATTGTATCTACTATTACATGTAATTTCTGCAACATTTCAACGGATAGTGACTAGATAAGTGTTTGTGGTTTTTCTTAAAATTGCCGATGTTCTCTGTTGGACCATAAAAAATCTGGTCAGCCTATGTACAGACTCAGAAACAAAATTGGGGCCACCTCAGTAAGCACTAGGTCACGTAAGTTCAATTTTTTTAACTGATAACAGTCCGAAAAGCAACTATTTTAGATAGCATGTACTAAAAAATATTTTATTTAAATACTGCAAAAATAACGACTTGATTTAAAAAAATAATGCTAGGTGGAGATTTATCCTTCGAAGAGGTGGAAAAATTCAAATATCTTGGAGCAACAGTAACAAATATAAATGACACTCGGGAGGAAATTAAACGCAGAATAAATACGGGAAATGCGTGTTATTATTCGGTTGAGAAGCTCTTATCATCTAGTCTGCTGTCCAAAAATCTGAAAGTTAGAATTTATAAAACAGTTATATTACCGGTTGTTCTGTATGGTTGTGAAACTTGGACTCTCACTCTGAGAGAGGAACATAGGTTAAGGGTGGTTGAGAATAAGATGCTTAGGAAAATATTTGGGGCTAAGAGGGATGAAGTTACAGGAGAATGGAGAAAGTTACACAACGCAGAACTGCACGCATTGTATTCTTCACCTGACATAATTAGGAACATTAAATCCAGACGTTTGAGATGGGCAGGGCATGTAGCACGTATGGGCGAATCCAGAAATGCATATCGAGTGTTAGTTGGGAGACCGGAGGGAAAAAGACCTTTAGGGAGGCCGAGACGTAGATGGGAGGATAATATTAAAATGGATTTGAGGGAGGTGGGATATGATGATAGAGAATGGATTAATCTTGCACAGGATAGGGACCGATGGCGGGCTTATGTGAGGGCGGCAATGAACCTTCGGGTTCCTTAAAAGCCATTTGTAAGTAAGTAAGTAAGTAAAGTACTCACCAATCACACTTGAGTATCAGTTGCTAATAGTTGTTCGAGAATTGCAGTGAACAACAAAGGTCATTTCCAAGTTCTCCATCATAAATGCATGCCGATTAATTATCTCTGGACAACAATTTATACTGTGAAAATGATCCTTCCACATCACAGGACGACAGACATGCAGTGATTCTGAATCAATTTGCAGCTTCAGTTGTAGGCCTATGGATACAGTATTTTTTGTGAAGTATAGTATATGCATGTGTGCCACTAAACGGAAACATTAAATACCGGTACAGTGAAATCTCGATACAACGAAATCACGTGGACTAGAAAAAATTATTCTAGAGGAATTTATTGTTATATCGAGAATTTATAAAGACAAAAAGGCATGCTATTTGGAAGATATACAGTATAAGGAACCACTCCTATAATTTTATTGAATCAGCAAAGGCCTATGCTAAAAGGGCTTCAGTCAAGAAAAACCTTCGTCATATGCACAATTATGGTAGAAACAGAGCATGGAGTTAAAATGTTACACACCATAAGGATCTCAGTCAGTGACTGAATCCCTTATAGCATGTCATGTTGGTATACGTAATTGCAAATAACTTTATCCATTGTAGCATGAAACAGCTGAAGATAATACAATAAACTTCATTAACAGTACAGTTCGTATTGTTTCATACATTTTATTGGTGTATTAGTGAAGAAGAGCATATCAAACAAAGGACCCAATGAAGTATGCTCCATCTATGAGTTTTTGTAAAATATTCCTCCACAGTTTACTGAATTGCACTTATATTCTGATAACTGTGGAAGAGAAACTAAAAATCATGTTGTAAAAAGACTTCTGTTAGCACCGACTGATATACCAGTGGATTTAAAAAAATTAAACACTATTTCCTTATGAGAAGACATTCATTCCTCCCATGTGATAGGGATTTCAGTATAATAAAAAGATAAATATAAAATCATGATAGATTCTATACTGTACATGAATTCACACAGCTAATCGTAGAGTCTAGTACAACTCGAAAGTTCACTATGAAGGAAATACGCACTGCAGACATATTGGAGTTCAAAATGTGGTGGCAACAATTTTACGAGAAGAACTCTATATCAGAAGAAACATCCAACAGAAATGTCCCAAGAGACAGAAAAGTTCAGTTTGTAATAAGTAATTTCTTGAATAATTTCGAGGGAAAAATTGTTTCGGCGGGGCCGGGTATCGAAATTATTCAAATCAACTTTACAGGGAGTTATACCTGAAAGCTTGATTTGCAAGTAATTTCTTGCATTTTACCCACAATGTAGATTATCCAGGATACATCTTAGTGTGGAATGGAATTGATTCCATTGTGACTCCATTTTGCTTTGGTCTCCCTTGAAAACCTTGTACATCCTGCAAACAAATGGATGAGCCTCATCAAACAGCGTTATTTATTTATCACTGATTAACGTTAGAACTGCTTTTACTGTGTTAATATTATAAAAATTACCACGCTGACTAGTTTCGACGTGGTGTCCACCATTGTCTGAAGCCTATTTATTTATTCCAGTAGCTGATACATGACTTTTTTTGTGGGATTCTTTAATAACAATCGCATTTTATTACACAAATGCATCTTCCAACCGAAGTGCTCTATCCCTGATGCCATGATATATGCACCGCGGAAGTTAAGAGATCTAGGAGTTTTCAGAGCTCAGTGGGAAGCATTTCTTCAGCACATAAATGTATGTCTGCTGCTTCTGGATGAAAAGAATCCTTATATTGCTGTTACCCGAAACCTTCAAGACGAAATTGATCTGAGTATTAGTCGCTTACCCCTTCAGCCAGACCAAGTTACTGATTTTCGTCCAAAATGTTTGAGAAGAACACTTCGTGAGGACTCCTTTAAGAAATGGAGTGAACTTCCTGGAAAAGGGAAAGGTGTCACATTTTATTCCCACTGGAAGGGAATGCATGAATTTCCAACAAGAAGGGTCTCTCCTGCACCCAATGGACTGAAGCGATCAAAATGAGTTGCAACGTTATTCCAGTAAGAACTCTCCCAGGCAGAAGCCTTGGTACTACCCATTGCAGAAGATTCGATGAGCAAGAAACCTTAGCCCATGTACTGGGTTTTTGCCGGAAGGGAAAATTACTGAGAATTGACCGTCATAATAAAATTCACTCCATGATTGCCAATGAACTTCGCCGGACTGATAAGTATGAGGTGTACGAGGAAATTGGGTGCCTTTCTGCTGACAGTTCAACTCGAAGAGCAGATATCATTATTATAGACAGGAAAAAAAATTGTGGACTCATTCTCGATCCCACAGTCCAATTTGACGAGGAACAACCTAGAGAAGTCTGCAAAGAAAAACGGCAATTTATCTGCCATGCTGCAGCGATTTGGGGACCAAATATAACATCAAGACATGGGACGTTATAGGAATTATGATTGGGGCTAGAGGCACAATCCCACGGGAGTCCATAGAAGTCTTCCGAAAATTGAAAGTTCCTGACAACACCCTGGACATGATATCCTCCACTGCACTGAAGTCATCGATTAGCATAATTAATCATCATTTATATTCTTTATAAAATGTAATTTGTCTTGTAGCCCTAAATTGTTTGTTACATATCCAATAAATTTTTCAATGATAGTCTACCTAACTAGGGTTTCTATTAAAGAAAAAATTAAATAAATATAAATATTCATTTAGAATTGATTAGGAGGCCGATTATTAAACCCTGGTTGGGACGGCTATCAAATATCATTTCTAAGTTTTCTTTCATACTGTTAATGCTTTTGTTTTGTTTACCGAGATTTTCATGTTATATTTGCTTGGTATTTATTTAAATTTGTGGAATAATATTGCAGTATTATAGTTGATTAAATTTAAATTACCATTATACAGTTACATTATATATGTATTACTGCTGTTATCACTATTCCCTACTCTATATGAGTGGATGAAATAAATAAATGAGTGTGAATACAGTCGATACCGTGCTAACAATACATCCTTTGAGCTAAGGATTGCGCCTCTAAGCGTTATTTTTACTGGATTATTTAATAACAATCGCCTTATTATTATACTACTATAATATATCCTTCAGTCCACACCTGTGAAGTAACGGTTAGCGCGTCTGGCCAAGAAACCAGGTGGCCCGGATTCGATTCCCGGTCGAGACAAGTTACCTGGTAGAGGTTTGTTCCGGGGTTTTCCCTCAACCCAATATGAGAAAATGCTGGGTAACTTTCTGTGCTGGATCCCTAACTCATTTCACTGGCATCACGTCCATCTCATTCAGACGCCAAATAACCGAAGATGTTGATAAAGCGTCGTAAAATTACCTACTAAAATAATGAAAAAAAAACCTCTTCCAAGCAAAGAGATTATTTTCAATAGACCGCGGAATTGCCGTCTTGAGTCTTCAGAAATTACGTCATCTCTACGCCGTTCGCCGATCCATGTCGTAAGAAATGTCATTTTTTTGGATGCAACAGAAGATATTATGTTATATAACTTTTCTTCGTACTTTTAGTATGGTTTTTGTTTTGCAGTATAACAACACATGATATTTGCACTATAAACAGTTGTTATGTAATCTTATCTGCTAATTTAATGATATTATTCATTAAATGCTCGTTATCGCGCAGTTTTATAGGTTAGGTGAAAGTACATGAGAGTATATCGTGATATACCGGTAAGTCATGTCTTTTCATAAGGTATTCGTATATGGCACCCTAAAACGAGGAGAGCCAAATCATTACTGGATTATGGACAAAAGTAAAGGATTATCCAAATTTGTTGGAGTTGCAAAAACAGTAGAAAAGTACCCTTTGATCATTGGTACGAAATATAATATACCATTTCTCTTAGATGCACCAGGACGAGGACACGTAAGTTCGTTTCTTCCCTTAAATTAATATAGGATTTATTAACGTTTTTTATATTTTATACCGTTCAGTAAATTTGATATTTCAGAATGTTGTCGGGGAATTGTACCAAGTAGATGAGACCATGCTGCAGCATTTAGACATTCTGGAAGACCATCCATCTTTCTACATAAGAGAAATTGGAAAAGTAAAATTGACTGCTGATGACACCGTAGAGGATTGCTGGATTTACTTGATTAAGAAATTCAAGCCAGAAATGTTGGCGCAAGAGCATTTCGAAGACTACAGTTCTACCGGTGCACATGGGCTCGCGTATAGAGAGAGGTACTTGCGTGATAAATCCTATGACATCAAACAGGATGTGTTCCCTTCAGCGTAGATCCAATTTGTTTTAGTACCGGTATACGTATTGTGTAATGATCATAATTGGAAGGAAATAAGTATGTCTACTTAAATTGAGAATTTTTTTGTTTGAAATGGTTTGTGGGATTCTCTGCAGTGTTAAAAAATAAATTGTGTCATAAGTTATAATTTCTCATTCATTCACACTTGTATATTAAATGTAGGCCTACTAGCCTATAACTTATGGATGATCCATAATTATGTTCCCCTTTTAGTCCGGTTCCAGACAATTGGCCACAGAAAATTGGTAATAGGGACAATTCGCCACAGATAGACAATTTGCCACACTGTCCATTATCCAAAAATGGGACGTAACAATTTATTTAAATGTGAATTAGTGGCAAATATGATAAATTTCACATTGTTCTCCGATTCAAAATACTAAAACCAGCTTTCTCCTTGTACGGTCTTAGTGTATCTGTCGGCTATAACGTTCAGTTCGTCAATATTCCTTGGTTCAGGTGTTGGTGCAGCTTCCTGGCACGGCGCACAGGTTTTTTAATAGATGGTTTCTTCGGTAGATTCACATTGACTTCACTTGCAATATGCTGTAACTCATTTTGAATAATGACAGACGTTGGTTCTCGGGAAGTCCCCGCCCTTGCCTTCATGTTCTCTACACATTCCTTTGCCTTAATCCTTCCCCAGTCTGCAGAATGATTCTTGTGTTCAGACGGTTCTTTGACGACACTGCTTCCATCTTCTGATAACGTGACTGTTGCATTACACCCGCCACGCATGTCACAGCGCCAAACAACTCCATTCTCTAAGTCTCGTGTACATGTAGCCAAGATATATTAATTTTTCAGAGCCTCTTTCTGATTTTGTGAAGCGAATTTCTTCTGCCATAGTTCCGAATTAGTTTACAGCTTCTGGATTTGTCTTGTGTTACCATAGAAATATATTATAAATTGTTGCGAATTTGAGTATTGCCTTGAATTTTAATGTGTGGCTAATTGTCTTTGATACGAATTTAAATTATGTGGCGAGTTGCCTCTGTGGCCAGTTGTCCCCAACTAGCACATCTGACTGAAATGAGCAAGTCCGGGTTCAGATCCAGGTTGGGATAAGTTACGTGTTTGGGGTTTTTGTCGGAATTTTTGCTCAACCAATTGAAGCAGAATTGCCGGGTAACTTTCGACGTTGGACCTCAGACTCATTTTGCCATCATTAATTCACATATCATCATCATCTGTACCATAGCTCGGTTTAAGTTCACAGTGCTATATGCTGTACTTGTACAAGAGCACAGCCGTTCGACTACAAGTATCATTCACAGAATAGGAGTGGTAAGCAGTGTAATACAAGGAATTGCCATGCATATGCCACTCTACACTTGTTGAAATCATGAACAGCCAACTTTAAGTAGGTCTACTCAGGGGTAAATTTTCAAGGACCAACCTGGGCTATGACCCCAGACTGTAGATTTTGTGCTGAAAACTTTTGTCTTTTATATCTAATTGGTGGATGTTAAAAATTAAACTGTGCTATATTTAAAAAAACAAAGCAAAACTATTTCACCCACAAGAACAAATACTACACCCAAACAGAAGGATTACCAATGGAATCACCCATATCTAGCATACTAGCAGAGATATTTTTACGTAACATAGAACAAACATACATACTCAACAATGAACACAACAAATATGCAGACAACATAATATACTGGCACAGATACGTAGACGACATACTCATACTATACAAAGGAAACAAACGACAAACACACAAACTACACCAATACATAAACAAAATACACCCAAAACTCCAATACACACTGGAACTTGAAAACAATAACTCCATAAATTTCCTAGACATCACCATAACAAAAGTTGACAACAAACACACCTTCAAAATATACAGAAAACCAACCACCACCACCACCACACACATACACAACACATCTAATCACCCCACACAACACAAACATGCTGCATTCAGGACAATGGTACACAGATTACTCAACATACCCATGAGCCAACAACACTACAATGAAGAAGTGGACACAATCAAATACATAGCACAAGAAAACGGTTACAATCCAAACATAATAGACAACATCATAAGGAAGACAAAACAAAAACTCAACAAACACAAAAACACACAAATCATAACACAAACATAAGAACACAAGAAATACATCACACTAACATACGAAAACAAAAACACACACAAGATCGCAACGTCATTCAGAAAACAGAAATACAACATAGCATACAGAACAGAAAACACACTACAAAGACATCTCAACACACAAACAACACAAACAAATAAATACAACCACACAGGCGTATACAAACTCACATGCAATAGTTGCGACAGTTTCTACATTGGACAGACAGGCAGATCATTCCAAATTCGATACAAAGAACACATTAAAGCAATAACCAGAGGACACAATACATCTACATATGCCGAACACATAACCAATGCTAACCGTACATACAATAACATAAATACAGACATGGAAATCCTACACACACAACCCAAAAACCAAAAACTCAACACACTAGAACAATATGAAATATACAGACACACTAAAACACATCCTAATCAAATTCTCAACACACAGATCAATTTCAGAACACACACACTATTTGACACCACATTTCAACACTTTTCAACAATCGAACGCACCCACACAACAGGCAGCGAAGTTCGAAATGATGCCGAGATCTAGTAGGCTCTGAGGATGGTGTGAAGAAGCACCGAAACAGCTGTAAGCCGCACATGCTTACATAATTAACACGAGTAAGATGCCATTTAATCAATTATTTATATTCAAGTGTTAAAAGTACTGTACGAAAGATTCAACATGGACAAAAAAACGAATGGCTTTTGAATTTCTTATATAAATATATACACCTATATACTGGGAGAATTATATATTAATCTATTTTAGAGTTCATGAAGGTTGGTTGTGATTATAACAATTCTTGATTGTAAATGGGTTAGATACAGTTCTATTTATTACTAGCCATACCTGTGTGCTTTGCTGCACTTGTTATATGTCATTGACTTAAATCTATGTTTTCAAATACAGCTTTGTTATTACTTAGTGAATAATTAGCTTATTATCAGTTGTAAGTTGTTTGCTTCTTAATCATTTTCAAAGTTGTATTTAGTGGGACCTAACTTATGTTGCATACTAATTTTCATAGAAATGTGTTCAATCATTATCCAGCGAAAAGGTAGTAAACATACAGACAGACAGGCATACATAACACATACATACATACATACATACATACATACATACATACATACATACATACATACATACTTACCACTGCCATCGGGTATTTACCCATTTGTAGTGTGAATAAATACATACATACATACTTATGGCTTTTAAGGAACCCAGAGGTTCATTGCCACCCTCACATAAGCCCGCCATCAGTCCCTATCTTGTGCACGATTAATCCAGTCCCTACCATCATATCCACCCCCCTCAAATCCATTTTAATATTATCCTCCCATCTAGGTTTCGGCTTCTCCAAAGATCTTTTTCCCTCCGGCCTTCCAACTAACACACTATATACATTTCTGGATTCGCCCATATGTGCTACATGCCCTGCCCATCTCAAACGTCTGGATTTAATGTTCCTAATTATGTCAGGTGAAGAATACAATGCGTGCAGTTCTATGTTGTGTAACTTTCTCCATTCTCCTGTAACTTCATCCCTCTTAGGCCCAAATATTTTCCGAAACACCTTATTCTCAAATACTCTTAATCTCTGGAGTGTGGATAAGCTTCAGGGCTTCTACCGTGTTTTCTTGGTGTTAGTTGTTATCCTTATCCAACAACTGCTCTGAAGATGACCACAACACAGCGGTCGAAACATCAGCCACTAACACCAAGACAACGCGGTAGAAGCCCTGAAGCTTATCCACACTCCATGTACACCAGCCGCGGAAGCCTATGCGAACACCCTTAATCTCTGTTTCTCTCTCAAAGTGAGAGTCCAAGTTTCACAACCATACAGAACATCCGGTAACATAACTGTTTTATAAATTCTAACTTTCAAGTTTTTTGAGAGCAGACTGGATGACAAATAATAACAAGCATTTCCCATATTTATTCTGCGTTTAATTATATTTGTTACTGTTGCTCCAAGATATTTGAATATTTCTACCTGTTCAAAGATTTCCAATTTTTATATTTCCATTTCGTACAATATTCTGGTCACGAGACATAATCATATACTTTATCTTTTTGAGATTTACTTCCAAACCTATCTCTTCACTTGCTTCAAGTAAAATTCCCCTGTTTTCCCTAATAGTTTGTGGATTTTCTCCTAACATATTCACGTCATCCGCATAGACAAGAAGCTGATGTAACCCTTTCAATTCCAAACCCTCTCTGTTATCCTGGACTTTCCTAATGGCATATTCTACAGCAAAGTTGAAAAGTAAAGGTGATAGTGCATCTCCTTGCTTTAGCCCGCAGTGAATTGGAAAAGCATCCAACAGAAACTGACCTATACGAACTCTGCTGTACGTTTCACTGGGACACATTCTAATTAATCGAACTAGTTTCTTGGGAATAACACCGTTTTTCACCGTTAGTGAAACTATTTCCTTAAAGAAAGGAAGCTGAAAGGGATCTTTTGTAATTTGTCAGCAATAAAGCAAATACGAAAAACTATTTGTGGAACCAAAACTGTGCTTCGAAATGGACAGGAACACTGGCATGCAAATTACATATGTAAGCAAGGGTTACCATTTATCTAGGATTTTCTGAGACTGTATTGGAATCAAGAGCTGCGTCCTGGTGTCCCAAAAATAATTCTCAGGATGTATAAATGCCCCAGTTTTCAGCAAACGAATAAAATAAAAATAAGCATTCCATTTTTTTTACACGATTTTATTCTATTCAATTTATGAGTTTGGCAGCTCAAAAGGGTTAAAAATAATTATAATTTGGTGAATCGTACAACATTCCAATGAAGTTCGTGATTCAACTAGGTTCATATTAAATGAATTATCTGTTTCATTGATATGTCAGGGACAAATCGTTTTGTTCAAGTATGTGTCTGATTACTATTGTTGGTATTACTCCCTGTTTCCATCTGTCTCTTGCTTCTGAGTTCGATATTTGAAATTCGTTTTATTAACAATATTGAATGAATGAAATGAAATGCGCACAATGTGCATAGGATTTGCAGCTTAGTCTTTGCAGAAGTTTGTGAGTGAGGTTTTCCTTTCACTGCAGTTTTCAACGTGATATCGTCCACACGGCTTCTGATACAGTTCACACACACATTCGTCGTTGGGTTCGTGGAATCTCTTGGTGGCACAGATCTTATGGTGAAAACCATGTACTGCGTAACGGGTCACTATGTGTCTCAGTTCGTAGTTTGTGGTTGCCCAGTCTCTGGTTGTCATGGCGTCCGTTATGTAGAACTCGCTCCAGATGGCGTTCTTCTTTCCTCTGAGTACTTCAAGGGCTTTCTCGTATGCTGGGGTGTTCGGCATGCAGAATTGCATTCTAATATCTTCGATGAAGACGCTTTCCTTCATTATTAACAATATTGCCTTCCACTAAATTCCTTGGAAATTTTAGAACCTTGTCTACAACAATGTCAAGAATAAAATTTACATTTTTTGTTTGCAAGCCTTGTTATTATATTACCAAAGTACAATAAATACAGCAAATACTTAGGCCTAAAGACAAAAATTACTTCAGCAAATCCTTTATTCAGGAAAGTACTCCTAAACACGGACCCAGGATGAAGAAAACGGAGCTGAAAATCTCAATAATGTGAGTTTTTGTTTATTTATAACAATATAGCCAACATCAAACCTTTATTGGTTAAGTATTACTTTGATTTTTTTTTAAGTTTTAGGTTATTTTATATTTACTACACCATCTAATACAAGGAAGTTAATGTATTTTTTTGCCTCTTTTTCATTTTGAATAGCATGAAGATGAAAGTAAAGTGTCCCGGATTTTCACTTTTTAAATATGGCAACCCTAGTCTAAGAAATGAAAATGACTGGTGCTGAATTGTATGCTTTATTTGCAGTGACAATGAAGCAACAATAGACGATCTATGAGAAGGCAGATCCAATCACCTCCTGCTCGAAGTGCCTTGAAATGTGACGTTTTCATTTCTGGCATATCATTCCACGACATTCGGATATTCAAAGTTCCTGGAACCACGTTTTTCTCTTCGATTATAGGTGTATATATATTGTGATATTGAAAGTAGTATGTTTAAACTTTTGAGAGTACGAATTTTTAATATTCCTTATTAATAAAAGACAATACTTCACGAACTGTGTTTGTTCAACGGAACTTTTTTTTCTTTATATAATAATCCTGGATGTACGTATATATACAGTATTTCGTAATGTTTACATGATTTGCGATGACTCTTTATTTGAAGACAATTGATAATAAAATGATTTTATTCAACGTTTTCTTTTGTTTCCTGTCTCTTTTTGTAACTCCTACAGTGAGCCAAATATCTTTATAGTCTCTTCTTTGGCAAGAGCCCCTCAGAAACTGGTTATGAATGGAAAACATTTGAAAGTGTCTTCTGTTTCACTTATCTGGGTACCGTAATTTAATTAAAACAAGATGGTTGATGACTGCCTCCGTGGTCTGTTGGTCAGCATGCTGGCTTCCAGATCAGGAGGTCCCGGGTTCGATTCCTGGGCTCGGCTCATGGTGAATTTTTCTTGAAGAAGAGGAATTCCCTGGGTGTCTAGAGTCTGGAAATTTGTATGTGTGAGTGATATAAATTAACCAATCATCAAAATATAAAAATACATCAGGACTGTCGCTGGGCAGTAATGCTGAACACACGTTTCAGCGTCACATTGTTGACAAGTAACTCCATCTGTTAGCATAACCATAAAGCATCTAATAGATGCTATAGAGTTATCAACAACGGGGGGGGGAGGGGAAGATGGGCGATTTGATCAAAGAAGAAATGCAAGATGGAAATCGAGCTTTCTATGCCATAAAGGTAGGATTTTTAGCAGAGTTGTTGGATCTGTAAATATAATGGTGGGCAGAAACGGAGAATACGTACTAACCAGGAATTTAAAGATATGGTGCAAAGCTAGGATATTGTTAGATTTATTAAGTCTCAAAGATTAAAATAGCTAGGACATCTTGAGCGAATGGAGGATTGCAGAATGTGGAGAAGAAAAGACCGGCCAAGAACAAGATGGAGTGTATAGAAGGGGATCTTGCTGTAATGGATGTTAGAAAATGGAAAGCCAAGGAGTGGAATAGGGATGACTGGAGGCACATAACATGAGAAGATTTTATCGACATTTTTTAGTGACTCATGCTTTTTTAATTTCTATTAAAAATTACATACTAAAGAGTTACACATACAACCATTGTACACACTCACATTTTTGTGTCTTAGTATCTGATTTTTAACGACACTTTTATATTTTTAAACTGATTTAGCTTCATTTAGCAATTTATTGTCATTTTTTTAATACATTAAAAAACTCTTTGCAGGGAATGTCAAAATTTATAACAATTTGAAGCTGTGAATTTATCAGTTCTGGTGAGCATCTGTTCCTCACATCAGTCCATTTGTTCTTTATCATTGAAAACACTCGTTCCATAAACACATTCAATCCATACATGCTCAGTATGAAACGTATGAGTCGGAAATATTTGGCACTTTTAATGTGAAGAATTTGACCCACTTAGACACATCACCAGCTTTAGCAGTACAGTTAGTAAAATTGTATACAGTATTTTACTGTTATCCAGCACCAAATTTGAAATAAAGGAAGAAAGTGTTGTATGGGGGAATACAAAACTTAAGGCCACATTAGCATCAAGAAAAAGTAAGAATGCGGGAAAAACGTAAAATCTGCAACCCTAGATGAGGCCAAGGACTACACCAGACAGCAAAGTCAAGGAAGAAGATAATGGTGAGTGCCTCCATTTTTTTAAATAAAATCTTTAAACTTTAAGGGTCATATTCATAGACATTCTTAGCGCAGGCTTCCGGTGGATGATCAGCGAACTGCCGTTTTTCGTATTCATAAACCAGTGTTAGCGATATGATATGATATGAATCCTGTACAAGTAATCAATCGATAGCCGGGGCTAGTTTAGCACGCTCGTAGTGCGGGCTAGCGGAATGTCTATGCATAGCACCCTGTATGTCGTAATGTTTTGACTATGATGGTATCTGGATTAATCTTGCTCAGGATAGGGACCAATGGCGGGCTTATGTGAGGGCGGCAATGAACCTCTGGGTTCCTTAAAAGCCAGTAAGTAAGTAAGGTATTAACTGTCACATCACTACAACACTTGGTTCCTCACGAATTTTTTATTCGAAATATGCATGGGATTTCTTTAATTACATTTCATTTGTTGTATTCCGTAGGTTTTACTCCAGCATTTTAGTTTTGAGGTGTAGGACGAGTAAAAAAATTGTACAAAAATATGTATTAGTAAGCAGATTAATTCAATTTACAAGCATAAACAAATCATGAGTTGACTAGAAAGTATGTATATGGAGAAATTTTGTTAATCCTGTTCTAAATTTTTTTTTCTTGACCCCTCGAAGCTAAGTTAATTAGACAGTGCATTGAAGACAGTGATACATGAATAGTGAATTCCTTTTTTTGTTATACAGCTGAGTCTAACAGAGGGTAGATGGAGATTAGTATCTCGTATTAAAATTATGAATTTCTTAATACATATTAAAAATGTTGTTGTTTTCTAATGCCAGGCGTTTGGCAATAAAGTCATTTGACCTCTTGCACTCCAATATTTTTCAAAGATATTATCATGGTCAGCCACTCAAGCACAGATTTTGAGGTGTTCCGAATCCATTTTTTGGTTTGAATTGCACAATGGGCAGTTAGGGGACTGATATATTCCAATTCTATGCAGGTGTTTGGCCAAACAATCATGGCCTGTTGCCAATCTAAATGCAGCTGCAGACGATTTGCGTGGTAAATCGGGAATTAACTGTGGATTATATATTATTAAAAATGTAACTTGATTTTTAACATAAAACATCATCAAAGAAAAAAAGTTAATATCAAGATTTCTAAATTTTGGAAAATCTTTTCACAAGATATCCCTTTATGCACTACAGTCATTATTTTTAGGGCTTTCTTTTGTGAAACAAATACATGTTTAGCTTCACATGAGCTAGCCCATAATATTTATCTATATTTCACTGTAGAATTAAAGTATGCAAAGTATACTATTTTAAAAGTTTTTATCGCCAATAGAAGATAAGGATCTTAATGCGAAACAGGTGGAACCCAATTTAGAATTAATATACCATTTTACGACTGTGTGTTTTTTCCATTTCAAGTGAGTATCCAATTTCAATCCAAGAAACTTTGTGCTTAGAGACTCATTGAGATCAATAATTGCCTGGGTGCTGCAGTGGGTAGAGTGCTGGCCTCCTGTGTCCAAGGTTGCGGATTCGATCCCAGCCCAGATCGATGACATTTAAGTGTGCTTAAATGCGACAGGCTCATGTCAGTAGATTTACTGACATGTAAAAGAACTCCTGTGGGATAAAATTCCGGTACACCGGCGACACTGATAAAACCTCAGCAGTTGCGAGCGTCATTAAATAAAATGTTGTTGTTTGTTGTTGTTTTCTAATGCCAGGCATTTGACAATAATGTCATTTGACCTCTTGCACTCCAATATTTTTCAAAGATATTATCATGGCCAGCCACTCAAGTACAGATTTTGAGGTGTTCCGAATCCATTTCTTGGTTTGAGTTGCACAATGGGCAGTTAGGGGACTGATATATTCCAATTCTATGCAGGTGTTTGGCCAAACAGTCATGACCTGTTGCCAATCTAAATGCAGCTACAGACGATTTTCGTGGTAAATCGGGAATTAACTGTGGATTATGATGCAGAGAGTTCCATTTTTTCCCTTGAGATTGTGTTATCAAATTTTGTTTGTTGAAGTCTAAGTATGTAGATTTAATAAATCTCTTCACAGAGTAATACGTAGATTTAGTAACAGGTCTGTAAGTAGCAGTGCTGCCCTTCTTTGCTAAGCATACGCATTCTCGTTTCCCAGGATTCCACAATGGGATGGTATCCATTGGAATACAATTCTTTTATTGAGTGATATTAATTGAGAGAGCATTTTAGTTATTTCTGCTGTTTGAGATGAAGGTGTGTGTAATAAAATGTAATAAAAAGTGTAGTGAAATTTATTGCATATTTATTAATGCTCAGTTTTCCTCAATATTAGGTTAAATGCAATTATGGACCATTGCCTAACACAAATTATAGTATGCCAGAGATTGAATCCAGAGTCGCAGGATTATAAGTCCAGCATTCTTGTCACCAGCATAGCTCAGGTAGTAGCACGTTGGTCTGCTGATTCGGAATTGTGCTTGGGTGTGGGTTTTATTCCTTGGTTGGGTTTTTTCCGAGGTTTTCCCCAACCATAAGACGAATGTCAGGTAATCTGTATCGAATTCTCGGCCTCGTCTCGCCAAATACAATCTCGCTGTCACCAATTCCATCAACGATAAATAACCCAGTAGTTGATATAGCGTCATTAAATAACTAAGTAAAATGAAAAAAAAAAAAAAAAGTCACTAGAGCATTGTGGTGGCTTTGATACTGAAAATAAATCAAGTTGTTTTATAACTTGTTTTGGGGTCAGCACGTCTGGCCGCAAAACCAGGTGGCCCGGGTTCGATTCCCGGTCAGGGCAAGTTACCTGGTTGAGGTTTTTTCCGGGGTTTTCCCTCAACCCAATTGAGCAAATGCTGGGTAACTTTCGGTGTTGAACCCCGGATTCATTTCACCGGCATTATCATCTTCATCTGATTCAGACGCTAAATAACTGAAGATGTTGATAAAGCGTCGTAAAATAATCTACTAAAAAAAAACTTGTTTTGGAAATTGTGATAGCAGTGAATTGAGTTGTGGCTAAAGACTGTATGTTTATATATTATACTTTAAAACACGCCTCCTTAGGAAATTTTTCAAAACCAATATTAGAAATAACAGTTATTCTGATTATCCTTCACGACCAAGAACATTTTTGTAATTATTGTATTGTATTGTATTTATTTACATTCCATGGAATTCGTACATCACTTCACAGCTAGAATATGGTACATGTTAAACGAAGGAAAAAAAAAAAACTTTAATAATACTACAGAATTCTCAATTATAGTCACAGTATAGTTGAAATATATACAGAAGAGTTTTACAATATAGTCTACTAGTACAACACAAAATTTTAGTATCAGTACTTAATACAAGACAGAAATATTCATGAAGCGTTGTTGAATGTCATGAATTCACCTACAGAATAGAAGGCGTGAGAAATTAGGTACTTCTTTAATTTGACCCTAAATAATCTTATGTTTTGAGTTCGATTTGTTATATCCATAAGGAGGCTATTAAAAATTTTTATTGCCATATAGCATGATAGTGCAATATAATGCAATATATACCGGTAATAATAATAATCTCTATCATTTAATGATATCATGAATGCCTTACAAAAAAGTATTTTTCTTGTAATATAGCTGAATACTTGTCTTCATACAAGGGTCGTACTGAAAGTCATGAGCAACTCATTGTTATAAATCTTAATTTTTACTTTTTAGACAAACCAGGTACATCATCTTAATCTACAGACTTTTCTGTCACTTTTCAACATAGTCCCCATTTATTTCCACACATTTTCCCACTGTTCTATAAGTTTGAAAAATTCCTTGCGCCAGAAGTCTGTTCCAGCTTCCCGAAGGCAATGATGCATTGCTTTCCGGATGTCCTCCAGCATCTTGTAGTGTTGGACTTGCAGCTATTCCTTTACAGAACCGAAAATATGGTAGCTGGAGGTTACCAAGTCGGGACTGTAGAGAGAATGCGAAAGGGTTTCTCACTCAAATGTCCTGATTTTCTCCATGGTGACACGAGCAGTGAGAACCAGTGTGTTACAAATGATCCTCTTCCCAGATCGTTTCCCACACAATGCAAGACGGAGCTTCAAAAGTGTCTGGATATAGCAGACAGCATTTATGGTCTGTCCAGGTTCAAGAAATTCATCCAGAACTCATCAACTCTTTCCTTGTTGCGTTCAGTGGACACAGTTCGAGGGCGACCACTACGAGGCTCATCTTGGATGCTCGTGTTCCCATCTTTGAAATGTCTCACCCATCTCCTAACACTGCTGGCGCCCATGCAGACATCTTAGTATGCACGCGTCCACACCTGTGGAGTAACGGTTAGCGTGTCTGGGCAGGAAACCAGGTGGCCCGGGTTTGATTCCTGGTCGGGGCAAGTTACCTGGTTGAGGTTTTTTCCGGGGTTTTCCCTCAACCCAATATGAGCAAATGCTGGGTAACTTTCTGTGTTAGACCCTGGACTCATTTCACCGCTACGAGGCTCATCTTGGATGCTCGTGTTCCCATCTTTGAAATGTCTCACCCATCTCCTAACACGCTGGCACCCATGCAGACATCTTAGTATGCACGCGTCCACACCTGTGGAGTAACGGTCAGCGCGTCTAGCCGCGAAACCAGGTGGCCCGGGTTCGATTCCTGGTCGGGGCAAGTTACCTGGTTGAGGTTTTTTCCGGGGTTTTCCCTCAACCCAATATGAGCAAATGCTGGGTAACTTTCTGTGTTAGACCCTGGACTCATTTCACCGCTACGAGGCTCATCTTAGATGCTCGTGTTCCCATCTTTGAAATGTCTCACCCATCTCCTAACACGCTGGCACCCATGCAGACATCTTAGTATGTACGAATCCACTGTGGAATAACGGTCAGCACGTCTAGCCGCGAAACCAGGTGGCCCGGGTTCGATTCCTGGTCGGGGAAAGTTACCTGGTTGAGGTTTTTTCCGGGGTTTTCCCTCAACCCAATATGAGCAAATGCTGGGTAACTTTCGATGTTGGACCCCGGACTCATTTCACTGGCATTATCACCTTCATTTCATTCAGACGCCAAATAACCTAAGCTGTTGATAAAGCGTCATAAAATAACTTGCCAAAAAAAAAAGTATGCACGCTGAAATCTGAGGTGAATTTCAGCAGCAGATTTTTCCTCTTTAACAAGGAATTCAATGATAGCATGTTGTCGAAACAAAACATCGTTGTCGGCCATTTTGAAAACGTTGCCTGTGCTCACGTGATAGAAGCTAATGACGCCGCAATATGTCAATATATAGTGTAAAGTCTGTAGATTATAATCATACAGTCGTTTCTGTTACATTGTTGGAATTGGAATTATAACAATGGGTTGCTCATGACTTTCAGTACGACCCTCTGTACATCATTGTGCTGTTCTCACATCCAAGTTAATTAAGATGTAAATTAACATTAATAGGTAGTTTCATGCAGTGGCGTATACTGGTTAAAGGGTGTGGGCTACCACTGACCCTATTATTACACAAAATATATTTTAAAATCCCTATAATAAAATTCCTTACATATTTATGTGAATTCCAGACGTCTTGATTGGGACGAAAATACGTTGATGACTTCGTCCTTGAAATTACAGTTGGGCCACTTGCAAAGTTTCTGTAGAAATGACTTTTCAATGGATATCAGTGCCAAGCCGGATAAACGTTCTTGTGTATGAGTTGATCTACAGTAGGATTTTATTCTCTTCAACGCAGAAAATGTTCTTTCTACCGATGCTGACGTAGCTGGTATTGTCACAATTAATGTTGCCAATTTAAGGACTTCAGGAATAACTTGGTTCAGCTGGTTTTCATATATGGCAGATAATATTTCATGGATAGGTTTGTTCGAAAAATCAAAGACTTCTTCTGAATATATTACACTTAATTCATTTTTCAAACGTACTTGATCAAAGTGACTGTTATAGAACTGAAATAATTTGTTTAGTGCCTCATTCGGGAAGTTTTCTCTATAAGCAGAAAATTTTTGAGAATCTAGAAGATGTGTGAACTGAAGCTTTCCATAATCAGAAAATCTGTCAGTAATTTCCATGTGCATACGATCTAGTATGCTGTAGTACAGCTGCCTGTATTTCAATTCATCATCTCCTTTTCTTCGCTTTAATGGTGGTTCCATTGTATTGGCTGAAGAATTTTCATTTTCCATATTACTCCATATGGATGGAAACCCACTACGTCTGAACTCGGATATAGTATTTTTTTTTTTAACTTTGATACCTCTTGCAAGTAGTATGCTATGTCTAGACTTTTTGTCTGAAGAATATTGCAGAGCACATCTGTATGTGCGAACACTCTAGCATAGACTTCAAGAAGAAATATATTCTGAAACTGTGTGAAAAAATTCAAATATCCTTGAGCCTGCACATTTACAGCATCATCCCAGTTTTCTTCAGTCATTACAAATGATATTTTTAAAGAAAGCAGTCCGTTTTTCTCTGTATTCCTTTACTGTATTTACAAGCCGAGATGTAAAATTCAATCTAGTTGGTGCTACTTTTGGGAGTTTCTTGTTCATAAATTCCTTGAGTTTTCTGATCTTTTAGGAGATGACGAGAAAAATGCAGCTAAACCCGACGTGTTTTGAAAAAATGCGGCATTCTGGAATGGATGAAGTAGTTTGTTGCAAAACTAAATTGAGAACATGGCTGTAACAATGGACAAATAGTGCTTGAGGATACTTTTCTTGAACTTTTGTTTTTAAGCCATTAATATTTCCCACCATAACTGAACCATCATCGTATGTCTGTGCAATTAACTTATTGCCGACATTGTATTCTGCTATAACACCTTCCACATGCTGAAACAAAGCAGCAGTAGTTTTGTCCGAACTGACATTTGTGAATCCTATAAACCGTTCTTGAACATTGGCAGTACTGTCGACGTATCTTAAAACAGTGGACAATTGACTCTGATTAGAGCAGTAACTTGTTTCATCAACAACAATGGCCACAAAAGGTTTTATGTTCTTTATCATAACCCCACTTATAGCAAATATTGTCATTTTGAATTGCGAGAGAAGTACCACGAAATACTGTTGAACTCTCAAGATGATTGGCCAGTAAATGGTCAAATTCACTTAAGGAACTTAAATATTCAATATAATTTCCTCTATTGTCTGATTCCACACTCTCGTTATGACCCCGAAAAGCCAATTCTTGTTTTCCTAGAAAGCAGACTGCGTTAATAAGATGCAGTAAAATCTCCCGATTTTTTTTTCACAAGAGCATTGTGTTGGTTGATGTGTAGAGCTTTTTGCTTATCTAGCTGTAAATCAATTCTAGTCTTCCCAAAGCTTGCAAAGTTCATGCTACTACAAATATGAGCTTTTGATTTGTCGTATTCTAGGACTGCCGTTCGAAGGCAGTTCATATTAGAAAACCCCTCTTTTGACCAAACATTAGTTTCGCGGCTAAATAACAAACATGGCCAGCAAAATAGTTTAGACAGTTTAGAAGTACCACACAACCAATTCCACTTACCATATGATGTTGAAGTGAAATGGCGTGTGTATTCTCGCTGTTTTTCTTTTACGTCCATGGACAAATTTAACTCAGGAGTTGGTCTTTCCATTTTCACAATTTCAACTTTCTCGTTGTTATGTACGACGGTTAAAAGGCACTTTTAATAAACCTTCTATTATACAGTCATTTTCAACATAAACCTCTCCAGAAACTTGTTCTGCCATATTTTCACAATATCACTTAATTGGGAAATTAAAAACTTAATAATTCACAATTAATATAACTCTTAGACACTCGAACAAATCACAGATTTAAAATAATGCACTGCAAGAACACAATCACATTCATGAGCTAGTGTACTAAGCGTATTGTTGCTTCGCGCCTGCGAAGAAACCGATCACGAGAGCGGTAACTCGACCGGCCTACACTGCACGATGGAAACAGAAGGGAGCGGGGGACGGGCAGCTGTGTGACAGGAAGCGTGCGCGGTACGGTCACAGGCAACCTCACATAGCAAGTGGTTTCTCCAGCGATGCCGCCTTGACAACTTGTTTCTTTTCAAGAGCAGAGAGCGCATATAAATCTAACAATTACTTTAATTTTAATTACTGTGGTAAAACTAATACAAAATTATTACATTATGTTATATTATAAACTTTTTTTTGTAATTTCCTTGGGCTACCGCCGGTAGCCCCGGTAGTCCGCAAAATACGCCCCTGGTTTCATGGAAGTCATTTAGTTATTTCTTCCTAATTACTGCCTAATTGCCCTTGGAATGTTCCTCTCATTGGCACGTTTAATTTTTTTGCTCTGACAACTACCAACCTTTTTACCTGTAATTCTCTTAAGTATGTTAACCTCTTTTATAATTCAATTAATCTTACTTATCATTATATAGCTGTGACATATCGTTAGAGCTATTGAATCACATCTATGAGTGCAGTTCATATTGCTCATAATATGCTTAACTGATAGCAGCAAATGAGATCTGGTGAAATGTTGGTTGGGAAATTTGTGTATCCCTGGAAAGCCTACACACCAATTCTGTATCCCACTTGGCCATGCAAATATTAGAATTCATACCTCCAGCATGCTGAACCATAAGTAGTGCAAGATAGTGAACACATTCTCAATGAAGTATTTATTGTTGTATGCATCTGAAGTCTGATTAGTGTAATAATGTAACTAATCGGCGATGAAGGAACTGGCCACCCTACTCCATTATCTCCTGGCGTGGTTGCCTCATAAGTGGTGCTTTGTTGGTATCACTTGTGAGGTTCAAAACTGTCTACGGACAGCTGACTAAACAACAGTACGAGCAGTTTTCACTCACTATGAACCAAGGATTGGTAATAACTAGGTGGACTCCACATAAAACTTTAAATCAGGCTCTGCCAAGTCGAGTCAAGATCGCGAGAGGGCGTACAGGCCTACTTACGGCTTCCACTGCGGGCAGTACAGTTGTACACTACAGTCTATCAGTGGTGGAACCTATCGAGGTCGCTTGGGGGCACCGGTGCACTGCATTTTGCACCAGGAATATTTATGTGCTAAAACATGAACCTTAGCAATGTAATGGATGTTGTTATGCGAACAATTAATTTCATAAGGTCTAAAGGACTCAATCACAGGGACTTCAGGGCACTGCTTGATGGTATTAACAGTATGGGGATTTACTCTACTATGCCGAGGTAAGGTGTTGAAGTCGAAAAATTCTGGAACGTTTTCTCGCACTTAGAAATGAAAATGCCTTATTTATGGATGTACATGGGAAACCTGTTAGAAGCCTTGGACATGAAAGAATATATAAGAATAATGCAACAATTGTGCGAAGTTTCGAACGTAGATTTGAGGATATTAGAGATCTTGAACAACAATTTAAGATATTTGCAATATCTTTTTCAGTGAGTGTCCTGGATATTCCTGCTGAACTACAATTAGAAATACTTGATTTACAAAGCGATATTGAGCTAAAGGATAAGTATCAAAACAAAAAGTATTAACCATTTCTATACTTGTTTTCCACGAGAAAGGTTTCCTAAACAGTACAATCTTGCTGCAAGAACGTTGTAAATGTTCGGGACAACCTATGTATGTGAAACACTGTTTTGTTTAATGAAGTTTACAAAGTCACGTCACAGAAACAACTAAGTGATGAACAATTGAAAGCATGTTTGTGATTGGCTGGTACTAAAACAATAGCTCCGAGAATTAAATAGCGGCTTACTAACAGAAAACTGCAAAAATCGCAGCGGATCTCTGATGTTTAAGAAAAAGTACTATTATTAGAGAATTGTATTTGAATGACAACGTTTGTACTGTTGTTTTATTTTGTTAATTGAATTGTATAGCAATGAGAAGAAGACAAACAGTATATTAATCTGTATAAAAGTGTATATTTTGTTTTGTTTCATTATTGTGCAAACATGCAAAAATTTGTTTCGTATATAGTTAACTGTACAAAATTGTATAGAGTACTGTTTTTCAGTATAGTGCAATTAACAGTGAAAGCGTGCTTCAATTAAAAGCTGAAATTAATTTACATTCTTATCACAAATTTGGTTCACATACAAGTTCTTAGCTCCGCCACTGTGGAAGCAGCTACCCTTGCCTGCAGCCGTACGTCAGGGCTTGAGGGTTTGTACGTACGCACGAGAGTGTAGTCACTTGATGGTCCCTGCTTTAAATCAAGGTTTTAAAAGTAATATTAACTAGTTAGTTTTAAGAACGAACGAATACTTCATGAATAATATTGACAATTTAATGTATTGTATTTCATGAGTCATGGCTCATGACAAGAATACCTTATTCTAGGGATCTGATTTATTAGTATTAAACGTGAAAACATTCAAAATGAAATTTTTAATGGTATTGAGCCTCTTAGACATATAATTAAGCAAAATAAAGCTGCGAAATAAGGTCCCTTTATCACGAAAAATAATTCCAAATACGTGATTCAGTGCGGTTCTAGCCTTTCTCTTTTTTTGCCTCATCTCTAGATGCTTTGTTTAAAATGTCCATTTAGAAATGCTTATATATTGCGGGCTGCTATGACAGTTAACTTTTCTGCCACTTGGTAGCGTTCTACAAATTGTCACGATTTTTCCTTACATGCAGAATGCTGTACGAAAAAAAAAATTGACAGTTTGTAGAGTCGTCATTTGTTATTTGTCAAAATGACAAATCTACAATAATTGAATTGTGAATTGCAGGAACACCACAAATCCAGGGCATGTGGAGTTTTTTAGAAACTAAAACAAAAATTCAGTTTACTTTTGTTTTTTTTTTTTAATAGGTTTAAAGTAAAATATATCATCTTTAATGAATTTTATCAGATCAATGAACACTGTATTATTGACCTAACATGTGTGTTTTATCTTTAAATATAGGTTTAAAGTAATTTTAAAAATTAAATATGTTATTCACACAATTTTCTATATTCAATGTTTTTCTCCATCCTCTTCACCTAAAACTTGTTTTAAAGAAATTTCACCTATAAACTATTTTAAAGAAAGAAAATTTGTCAAGCTTTATGAAATAGGCCCCTGCATACACTAAAATACTTACCGACTCGCACAACTCTTCGTGCATATTATCTTGAAGCTGTGTTATGGGGATGAATTTGAATGCTGAATTGTGTTTCTTGCATGTGTAAAATGTTACACAAATAGGCATCATAAATAAAATTTGATAACAAGAAACGTGTGTTAAATTGGCTATTTATTCACGAAATACTCACTGAGATAAATGCAAGTATATCACTGAAATCAGCAAGTATATCACTAGAAAATAAGGACCCTACTTATTCCTTTAAATTAGTACGGTGTCATTATAATATAACAAAGATTAGTCTCATTCAGCAGTTCACACTGTCACTCTTTTTCTTTAGGCTCTAAACATTTTTTCAAACTTTAATATTAACTTAGATGGTTTAGGCGAGAATGTATTGTAATTATGCGAAAGAAGGATTTTTTTCCCTCTTGTTTCATTTATGCCTTGGATTAAAAATCTAGTAGTACTCTGGAAACTTTATAGTTATGTTGGAAATAAACTAGATGACCTTCCTCGCATATCTTTTGTTAACATGATAATACACAGAGCAGTGTGAAAGGGCCTTCAACTCAATGGAATTGTAACTCCAATTAGAAATGCTCTTTGGAAGAACATATTGCAGATTCATTAATAAACTGGACGCCCTGCTACTCAGCCTTATAGGCTTTGACGGCAACAACTTTTATCAATTTCACTATGCTGCCATCTAGCTACTGCATAGTCACGTTACAACTCTCATTTGAATTGCATGGAACAACTGTACTTCCATCTAGCAGTCGTTCCCAATCGACGGTAACGATCCTGGTAGTTGTTCTCTTCCACATGTTGCCATTTTTAACATGGGGATGGCCAATCTGTTACACAGAGTGATTTATATAGAACACCTTTCTTTCTTTCAAAACAATTGATGCTAGCCACAAATTATGCCTCAAATGTAGAGTATCTTTGGGAGATTACTAGCATCTATAGCAAGTGTCGAAAATTCTTTATTTATTCGGCTGGAAATTCACTGAGTGACCAGTTTTTAATGTCAAATTAAGCAAGAGTTTCGATTCCCTGTCACGAGATCCACAGATATTTATTCTGTATATTTATTGTCATCAAAATTATTATTCTTTCAGAGATCCAGTTGTTTCCAATTTGTTTACCAGTCCCAGTATTGTGTTTCTTTGGAGAGGGATTATGAACACCAAATTCTCTCTGATATGCCCTTTGAGTAGCTGTAATTGAATTCGTAATCCAGTATTGCTTCACAAGGAAGATCTGTTGATTTAATGTGTACTGCATTTTCAGTGACTAAGAAAACAGCTGCCAACAATAAGAAAGAGAAATATTTTCTCGCATATAAATTTAATATCTGAAGTTTCAAAATTATCACCAATATTACATTCTTTAAAATCATTTTAACTGTACAATAAAGTTTTTATAACAATTTCGTATTTTTTAAAATTAAATTAATAAAATTCTGAACCAAATCTGTTAAAACACGAGTTTATTCACATTATTCTCTTCTCTTTCTACTTATCAATATGGTTACCATGCCGTTACATGTCTAATAATCAGTGGAGAGAATTACACACACAGTGTAAAAACTTTTCATCCTGAGTTGGCCTAAAATACTTTCAGATCTCCTTAGCTTCAGTAGGTCAGAGGAATGTAGTATTTTGCAAGAAAAATGTTACAAATTTCAATCCATTTTTATAGAAATAGATTGCGGAACGGTGGGAAGACTTCAAATTTTAACTCCAGTGACATGTAACCGTGTTCTTAGCACCACTCCATGAGACAACCTCCTCACCACCAAGTTCTGATGAGTGATGTGTTATGTAGCCACTGCTGCATGGCTCTGAAGTTTCACCTACAAACTTCAACCTGAAGGCCCCTCTCACTTAGTGAAATCGAAAGGAAACGTCTGCTGCTGCCCACATCCAGTGAAATCAAATCGTTTGCAGTTTAAAGTGGATAGCATAATAGCTTTAGCATAGTTATGAGAAGAGGTGGGAAAAGAGTAAATATCCAAAACAGGAAAAGGAAATAGAGGATTCATTATATTTTTAACTAGAGATACATGCGGAGAATTTTCCACTCAATCAATCAATCTTCTTAATGTATCCAGCTGTTTGCCGACAACATAAAGTCCACTATAATCCACTGTAGTCTATTCAGTTGTTGTTTTTCACTAGAAATGAGGGGTATTTTGATCGGTGTTCATTTCAAAGTGTGTCATGACGTCACTGTTGTTGGGTCACCGATTTGAAGCGAGTTTCTGCTTATATGTTAGAGAAGTTGCCTATTATTTAAGGTGTTCTTCAATCTGAACTTGAGAACGTGTACGGTATAACTTGAACGTTGTAGCAACAGATGGCGGTCTGTACGGTCTGTGTGCTACCATAACCTCTTTCGAACTGTGTTTTGTGCCGGCAAATCGTACGCAGGGTATTTGTTATCAGTTGCGACGGTAACATTCCACAACACAAATCAAATGCTCCGTGTCCATGTTGACCGTCGAAGTTAATGTCAACAAATACGTAAGTAATCGTCTTAACCCTCTCCCCATATCCCAACAGTACGTATTTCCAAACAGTTCACATTTCTGCCACTACCGGCGTTACCGTACATATCGGCACGTACTCTTCAGAATGAACGCCGTACTTGCTAGCCAACTTCTCTGCCTCTTAGATTATACACCTGAGCTGCAGAAGTGTAGGAAGATTGAATTCTCTAGGCTCATCAGCTAGCCACATGACGGCATACAGCGAGCCAAGACACATTTTGAACTGAACACCCAGTAGATGCCTGTTGCTAGGAGCCAGAGGTGGGGTGTAGTCAATATATACTGCAGGGCTGTGTCTTCTGCAACCGGTACTGATGATTTTAATTTACTTCTTTTGTGGTTTATGGATGGACAGTATAGAAGAATGTGTTCCAGATCTTCATCATGATTATTACACCACAGACAAGTAGGATTATCAGAAATGTGAAAATTCCACTCAAGAGATGAAACAAAATTCTGTTCTTTTGCACTTCTCTGGACTTTAATTTTTACCTGATGTTCAGTTAATTTACTCATTTCACTCCAGGCATTATTATTAGTGTACTTTTATACTTCATCATACAATAGTGAATAATTCTGAACAAGATTTGTGAATTTTTCTTTGTTCATATTATTAAAATCCTCCGATTGAGGTTCTGGCTGATAAGTACATCTATTATCAGGCAGTGCATCTCACTTGACGGTATGTGTCAGAGGAAGAACAATTTGCAGGTGCTCGTGTAAAGGGGGTTAAGTCAAATCGCAAGGTATGTAAACTTCTCTTATTTGGTACTGAACAAAACCCCGGAGTACTGTAGCTGCATCATGGATGGAAGAATGACTTAATCCCTTTAACATAAGAAAAAGTAATTGTGGAGAGTTGAAATCTATCTGTACTTATCCCAGTTTAGTGAAATCTTACTTAACCCCCTTTACACGAGCACCTGTGAATTGTTTGTATGCATCTGATGTCTGATTAGTGGAATATGTAGCTAGTCAGTAATGTATGAAATGAAGGGGGAAAGGAACTGGCCACCCTACCCCGTTATATGCTGGTCTAGTTGGCTCATTAGTGATGCCTTCTTCCTATCACTTGTGAGGTTCAAACCTATCTTCGGACAGTTGACTTAAACAATATATTAAATTGTAATTTTCTGTATATGTACCATTTCAATTATAAGATTTATTAAACACAATGTGTACATTGTTACATTTTAGTCAAAAGTTGCCTTCTTTTGCGTAGAACGTTAGTGTCTCAGTCCTTGCTTGGCAGGTTAGTATATGGTACTGACTGCAGCTGTGCCCACAGAGGGTGCAGATGCACTGCTCTGAGGCCGAGTGGTATCCTCGTTTGGCACAGATCCTATGGTGGAACCCGTGGGCCGCCGTCCTCGTGAAGATGTGATGTAGCTCGAAGTTAGGCTTCTTCCATTCTTTCGTGTTCATGGCTGGCGTCTGAAGGAATTCCTGGTCCACGTCTGCTGCTTTTTCTTCTCTTCCCCACGTGGGCCTCATATGCTGGTGTAGGTTGAAGGCCGTTGCTCGTCATCAGCTCTCTTACGAAGAAATCCGTGTCCATTAGTAGGTATACCAGCCTCGTTTGCGTTGTTCTTGACACTTGAAGAGCTCTTTTTAGGTATGACGCTTTCACGGCTTCTAGCTTCTTCAGGTTTGCTGAGGTTAAGTGAACCCATATCTTTTTCAGCGCGTAGCTAACAATTGGAGCGATCTTGATGTAGAAGAGGCGCAGGGCTGTGTACCATTTCAGCAATAACTTTCAATAAACGAATTACGCTACCAAAAATGCATATTGCTCATTTGTGTTTTCACGAGAACATAAGTTATATCATATCTGAAACAAAAAGTTCTGTTTCAGCAGTGGAGTAAGTATTCTAGCTCATGAATTCTATTTGATTCAGTTCGATGTGTCACTTTCTGCTGTCTTTCATTTAAATAAATTGTGGAGAGAAATTTTGTTTGATTTGATTCCGCTAAGTGGGAGTGGGCCTTTACGGAAGTATCTTGTGGACAGAACAGTTGAAAGGTATGAAAAGAAACAGAACAAATTAAAAGAGAAACATACAAACCCTTGTGATCTCTTTATTTCCTTTGCTTTTTACATTCATTCTCCCTTCGTAACAGCAATTGTAAAATTACTTGGTTCCGCCTGCTACCCCGATATTAATAATTATTATACAAAAACCTTACATACAACAGAACACGCGCTCACCCACGTGCGATGCGCATACGACGACTGCAGAAACAAAAACAAAATTAAAAAAATGGGAATACAGAAAATCATTTAAATTAATTCCACTGAGAGAGGTGGAACAAGCAGTCACAAGACAGGCACTTGTTCAGACTGGTGCAGGGGGGGACGGCCCCCCTACACCCGAGTAAACGTGACTCCCGCGACGTGGGGGAGAGACGCAGCTCCATCGGACGGGCTAACAACCACCTGCTCGCACACGCGCACTCTCAGTCCCTGATATCAATAAATAGGAAGAGAGCGCCTAGCGGCACTCCTGGCTAGACTCTCTCTTCAGGCTCGCCCGCTCCTACGCAGCCTGTGCTCAGCTCTGGTCCGGGCTCAGAGGGCCGTACTTGTTGCCCAGGCTCAGCTTGGGGCCGGACCCGCCGGCAGACATCTTGGTCGCCATGTCGGAATAGCGGCTTGAATGCGACTTGCTGTTGCGGACCTCCTCGAAGGTGCCCTCATCACGCCTCCTGCAACAGAAGCAGCGGTCCTGAGTTCGATCCCACAGCATCACTGCGCCTTGTTAACACCTCCCAGCACTCACCTTCTGCCCCAGGCCCCTGCCGGCTCTATGCTCTTGGCTGCAGACAGACTGGGGAAGTACTCCTCACTGCTGATGTCAGGTGCAGCTCTACTCCTAGTCCGTGGACCTGAAAACAAGCCAGCAGTGCATACGGCTTAATTCACCCAACGGTGAAGTCCTACTTTATGATGAAGGATGGCTAGAACACAGAAAAATTCTCTCCAGCACTGGGACTTGAACCCAGGTTTTCAGCTCTACATGCCGACGCTTTATCCACTAAGCCACATCGGATTCCAGTTCCGATGCCGGATCGAATCCCTTCAGTTTAAGTTCTATCTCTCAATTTTCCCTTTGATGGGCTATCCTCATGCACTGTAACAGAATATGTGTCACTCACAATGTCCAACACACTATGTGCAGAGGTGCACTCATTATGAGTGACTAAGTGGCCGGGATCCTACGGGATGAGTGCTGTCTTGAATCACAAAGTGATTACTTACGCGTATCATATTACAGTATTGTGATGTACCGAAGTACATATATTTCCATGCAGAAATTCTGCGTTACCATAGAATACAGAAAATAATATGAATGTACAATATGAACAGGTGTAATGTATATGGTCCAATTTATTTATACGAATTTGTTATTAATATACTTCAAATAGTGTAAGTTCTTACAGTCAATTACTTAACAATATTACATGCATTGAACCTTTATGTTATTACACGAAATAGTATTTACAAATTATGATAAACGTTTTCACCAATAAATTTGACATCTTCAGGTCACATTAAAAACATATTAACATAAAATGAACACTTAAGATATTCCAGTATAAAAGGCAGTCTGAGTAATATGCCATATTATCAGTTTTTAATTTTTAACGATTGTGTTTAACTGGAATATCTTAAGTGTTCATTTTATGTTAATATGTTTTTAATGTGACCTGAAGATGTCAAATTTATTGGTGAAAACGTTTGTCACAATTTGTAAATACTATTTCATGTAATAACACAAAGGTTCAATGCATGTAATATTAAGTAATTGACTGTAAGAACTTACACTATTTGATTGATACTATACTTAACGGACCCAACATGCCTTTAAAATTATTAATATACTTATTATCATTCATTTAACGTACAGCAAGGCAAATATAAATAAGTTCAAGATCACGGACATTTCGGATTGAGTTTTCAACCTAAAATACTCCTATGATAGGAAAGTCCGGAAATAGGAACTACGAAATTGCAGTATGTAGATTATTTTTATATTTGCTTCATCTTTCTGAGACTTCATGGCCACAAGATCCCATTGAAGATGTAAAACATTACTGTGAAACATTTTTAAATACGTTTTCATAGTTACAGTACTATACTGTCTCCCTAAAGAGAAAGCAACAAGGTACATGAGCAGAAAACAAGTCACAAATGTGACGGGATGACACTTACTAGCATGCGAGGATTCCTTTGGTTGGTTACGTAGATGGGGTGGTACGTATGAGCTGCTACCAGATGTGCCCTCCGGTCTCTTCTCCACTACTGCAAACAAGAATCAGTACTACCAACATAAGCAACCTCGTCCAATAACACCAACATACAAATATATGGGAAATGAGGGCAAATGAAAGGGAGAAGTAATACTGGCAGATCTGACAACTCAAAGGCAATCTATTGAACCATCAACTTTTGACTGCTGATTTGAACTGATGTTGTTAGTGCTGTACATTGATAGTTGCGCGGGGCGTGAACTGAAAGGTAATGTGGTTTCTGTTACATATTTACTCGGGAATAAACCAAAATTATAACGGTGCATTGTAAAGATGAAACTTTTCATGTGACAAAACATAAGTAACTTAGATGATACGAAATTGTGAATGACAAATTTGAATAACAGGCTACTGAGCCAAATTAAACGCAGATAAATTAAATTCGAATAGCAGATTTTCCCCGGGAACCCACCTTGTGGCTCTGGAGCTTCTATAGCGACGGGCTGTGGCTGGCTCACCATCTTCCAAGGCCCTGCCTGCACTTTACGTCTTGGCACCATTTCACCAGCTTCGTTCTCCTCCATTTCTTGTTCCTCCTCCTCTTCTCCCTCACCAGGGTCACCCTCTCCTTCATTGATTTGCAGGTTTCCAATCTTAAGACCCGTATAGTCCTTTTTCTCTTCTTCAAAGTCCTTCCACTCGTCATCTTCCTGTTGGGGTAAAATACACGTGTGATTCTTCTTCAGAGTATGGTGCCCCGCTCAGAACGAAGTGCGCATTTCAGTTCATGCTTTAACGATCCATAACCATGTAAACCATGTATACATGTTGCAAATAGGTTATAATACACCTGGTATTGTAAGTACTATTTGTGTAGAGGATATTTGCGGCCAAAGTGCCTCAATATTGCGTACAATATGGCCGCCAACGCAAACAGGTATCATATGCCCTACTGAAGTACATTATACATACCTGAACTTGATTTCCTTGCTCCTCTTCTCCTTGTCCTGGCGTCTGAGACGGAAGTGTAGCTTTATCTTTTTTGGTTTTCTCGATCTTTTTACCCGTTTCTTCTAACTTCTTGGCTATTTCATCGGTAGTTGTAAATTTCTTCCCTTTGGCTTTCTTACGATCCTTTTTAGCGAAGAAATCATCTAACGTTGCCATTTTGTATATGTCTGTTCTAACTGCGAAACTAAACGAGACTAGGCAATTAAAAAACAGAAATGTATTGATAAATTTGATATTATATTAGGTACAAACCTCCACATGTGTATATCACTTCTATCACCCGGAAATCATTCTCTAATGAGAGAGTCAAATTAAGATTTAGGAATGAAAAGTAGGAGACCTACATAATTTACTTGTCTATATGTAATGATGTATTTATAACAATTTGCTTTTAATGTACGCTAGAAGTCACAGAATCAGGTAAATACAGCCAGAAATTAAATATTCGCTCTCAATTTCGGGTCTGTCTTGTGTAATGTAGTGGTTAACTGTTAATATTCAGTAACCCTGTGTTTCCATCTTGTATCATTGCTTCAGAACTATGTGAAGTTAGAGCCCTCTATAGGTAATGCTATGTAAGTTCTATCAGCAAGATACACTATAAATGATTGTACATTCAATGAATACATCAACTGAAAATGGCGTCTGCCATATTAGTTACGAGGGGCTGAGGAAAGGGAAGGTCAGTTTGTGTTTATAAGCGGAGAGTAGTGTTTCTATGTAGCTGGTGCGGACTGACTCGTGATATCCTACACGATAAGAAGACCCATCACAATGAGACTAACACCGAGAGTTTTAGCCAACATCACCAAAATGTTAGACTTTTATTCGCAATTTAACCCGTCTCCACTTTCCATCAAACAGTTCATTGATTTTGGTAAGCCATATGGTTATTTATATTATATGATTACTCTTCTTAATACAGTTAATATCTTTTTAGTGCCTTCTTTATTAATTGCATGTTAGTAGCTTGTGTGGAAAGGGAAAGCCTGTATCGGTACGTTTTTATGAATGGATTTTTTTTTTACATGTTCAGGATTTTACAGAAGATCGCACTGTATTTGAAGTTCGCGGTTTTCGGGATTGTTACTTCGAAATGACATTTCATATTTTTAGTGTACTCATGATGTAATTATTTTGTACAGTGATGGTAAGTCACAACCCTTGTATTTAATTTGAAAATTCAGAGAGCGCATTGAGTGAGAGAGAAGGTATTCTCGTATAGAAATCATTAAGGAAACTTTTAATGTACGGTATCTAAATTAGAACTGTCATAATTTGAAAATAACATGAAGCGATATTTCTTACTTATTTGTAAGAATTTGAGATTACCATGGTGCAGAACTGCTGAGGACGCATGACCCGATTGCATTTAGACAGGGGATGAAGCTATTTTAGAATCGGGGTAAGTAGGAAGTGTTTGATCTCATTTTCAAACCCCGTAGCAGTACAGTAACTGCTGTTTGTTTTCTAGAGCCCTGGTTTATAAATATAAATATATTGACGTGAACTATTTGTGAGGGCAATAAGATGATTTCGTGCGCTAGCACATGTCCCGGGGGCGTATGGATGATAACGACTTACGTAACAAACATCAAAGCACAGCTGAGCGAAGACCGATAATTTCACGATTTCCTTCCTTTTCCTAGTTGTAGTACTTGAACAGTTTTTGTCTTTTTCTCTTCACTTTTTCGAATACAAGACGTCATGGTTCTTTCTGTCACTCCCCTCTCCTCACTGCATGTTATTGAAAAGTTAAATACGCCTATTCTCATTAGTAAGCAAAAAGTCGTGGCGTCAAAGGTTACAGCAAATAGCTTATAAGCTATTTGGTTTAGCTATTTGGTCTTATGGAAAATTAGTCGCGAAAATTCTGACCGTCAGCACTACGAATGTCGCAGCAGCTGACGCAACATCTTACGCGCGGATTGTTACGGAGCTATGGGCGTATTGTTGCATCAGCCCTTATCTCAAGCAGACTGTATTAATATGTTAATCTAGAAATCAATGTGGAACAGGCAAGGCGGCGTGTTTGTATCGTAATCAAGACCGAGATTTAATCAGAGCACTGCGTAATGGTTTGCGATTCTTATTTAAATTACCGATATTAAGGCTATTTAGAATCGATAAGGTAACATGGCAATAATGTGATAGTTGTAAAATAACTATAGATTAAATTAAAGTACATATTTACAGAAAACCTACTCCACAGCTATTTTCGCAAAATCTCAAGATCTGCCGGGTGTCCAACCGAAAGATCATTAAAATACAGGGTGATTCAGTCAAAGCGTGCAAAAATTAAATGGGGAATAGGGGATGCTCTACAGTCTGGAAAACCTTTTGAAATGGGAACATGGAATCTGTGAAATCAGATTAAGGAAATATGAGCTGAAACATCTATTTCTCTATCCCTTACTAACTTATTTTCCATATTATCTACCTAATTTATTATTTATATTTATTTACACTTATTATTTACATTTATTTAAACGTATTATCTACATTTAGGCCTATTTGCATTTAAAAATTTTTTCATATTTATTTGCTTTTTTTTTTGTCATTTTAACAATGTTATATCCTTAACTTAGTATGTTTATATATAGGCTATGTTGAATGCTTTTTTGGTAATTTGCTAGGAGACGTCGTTGCATATAGACCACTTTTACACTAAACCTAACCTTAGTGTATACAACGTATACTAAAACACTAACCTATCCTAACGTAACCTGTCACAGATTAAGGAAAAGGTTAGGTTAGTTTAGTGTTTTAGTATATCTTGCAAAAACAAATTTTAGGTTTAGTGTAAAAGTGGTTTATATGCAACGACGTCTCCTAGCAAATTACCGAATATTGTAATTTATTCCGAATATAGTTTAAATACTTTAAAGGAAATTAACGTGTATTTTCTTTCTTTTTTTGTTATTTATTGTGCTTTTGTGTATATTTTATCTTTAATTATAGGACCTATATTTGTATTATTTAAATTTGAATAAATCTAAACCTAAAACTGTTATTGTTTACAAATGTGAGTTAACAACGGACCATTTTGTACCTCACAGTAGGTGCTCAAGACGAAATGACGGTCACGAACGTTTAGTGTTTACATTTATTGTTTACATATAGACAGTCCATCATGTTTTGTTCATTGGCCTATCGTCCACAAGGTGGTTCTGTCTACAGTTCACATTCATTCATTCATAGTATTCTGTCCAAGGACAGGTCTTTCACTGCAAACCCAGCATTCTCTATCTTTCGTATCTTCTGCCATCCTCTTAATCTCAGCATATGATCCATATATCTTAATGTTGTCTATTATTTGATATCTTCTTCTGATCATATTACAAAACATATGAGTCAACGACAGACTTCCATATTTATTTTATTGTATTGGAGTACTTTATTTCTTCTAATCTTTATATACTTTCTTTCTGTTTTCATCACCTCCCTACCATTTGTTTCTTTGTTTACCAACATTTCAAACTGCATCACGATATTATAAAACATGCTTTGCAATCGTCATTTGTTTCCCGCATAGATAGTCGACTGAAAATGGCGGCTCCGTTTTGGTGAAGCTAACATTAGTGAAATATAATTTTAGTAAGTCAATACCTATTTTATTGTATTAGAGTACTTTATTTCTTCTAATTTTTATATACTTTCTTCTAGTCGTGTAATAATCAATGAAATTCCACTCGAGTTTGGTAATAACGTGTTGCATTGTTGTATATACAAGATGTTCGGAAAGTTACCTTTTTTGTCATTAAACAACAGATAACTCTGTGAAACTAATAAATACATGCCTGTTTCTCAGGTGCTCGCCTAACTCTTATAATAAAAATCTGTTTAAAAATACCAATACATTATGATCTTCATACCAGTCGATCCTTGTATCTCTATTAAATCTGGAATATTTTCCATTACCCTAACTGGTCATTATTATAACCGAAAACGAAACTTATAACTTGACTTCTTGTTCCCTTTTTACGTCAATTATAAATATAAATTTAGGCTATCTATTTTTTTCCCGAATTATTTTCACTTATAGTATCGCATAATTTCTTGTAAGCTATTCTTTTGTTTAGTTTCAGAAATTTCTCTTCTGTAAATAATTTCCCTAAGTTTTTCGTTTCTATACATAATAACTGTATATGCATAGCGTCTTCTTTTTGGCTGCAAGTGGGGCAAACATCTTTCCCAATATTCCTCCTTCTGTTGTTGAACTTCTGCATTATTAACCGCCACCGAAAAGAGTTCCAGACTTTCGCTGATGTGATACTCCAGCTTATTGATTAGTCCTTAATTCTGGATCGTCAAATGGCGTCCTCTGATTGCAGCATAACATGTAAGCACGTTAAAGTGAGATGTTTTGTCCAAATTCGCTGTATTGCAGCTTTGCTGTGAATTGAATTGAATTTCGTGAGAGATGCACTATGACCCAGCACTGCGATCTTTCAAGGTTGTTGCGCTAACTCTCAATATAGGCGCATTTTCAAACCCACACCGGTTGACTGCACTAAGGTTCGCTGCGTATCCAGGTTTCGAGCAGACGACCCCACTCGTCCCTAGGCCAGCCCCTTCCGTGCGTCGCCAGCCAGCGTTCTGTGAATGCTATGGAATGATGACGACATGGAGAAATGTCGACGGAATGATGTATATGCCTAATATGGGGAAAAACGGGAGAGCCCCGAGAAAAACCCAACTGCGATCTTGTCCGCCACAAGCGACATTGTGGATTTTTCAATGAAAATTCCCAAGCCTGATCGGGACTCGAACCCGGTGACAGCCTGAAGGTTTGATGTAGGTCTGTCTTTCATTGGTTAGCGAGATCTCGAGAACAAAAAGGCGCTTAATTTTGCTTTCGAAAACATAAAAAATTAATATCCTTAGTTTTCTTAAGAGAAAAATGTCACGAGGCTACCTGACGAAGTGTAACTGTGGTACTTCAGAATGATATAATTTTTAATACAATAAACAGACTTTGTGTGACCTGATTCAAATACTTCCGATAAAACATTAATTCTTTCTTAGTAATGTTTAGGACGAACAGTACAGTTTGTACTGGAAACTTTTTTTGTAGGCCACTTTTCCTTCACAATATTTACCCAGTCCAATTATTATGGAATTATAGGATGGGGTGGATTGTCACAGAATACCATTCGCCCATTAATATTACTACATAAAAGAATTATTAAAATATGTTCAAGAAGAAAACTTGATCATCCGACTCATTTCATATATAAAGAATTTAATGTTTTAAATATCAAGAAAATTTATATGTACACTATTTTGAATCACTACCATAAATATCAAGCTAAATTCATATCATCCGATCATGGCTACAACACAAGAAGATACAATATTTCGCTCCCCCTCATTGAACCAAAATGCAAGACTGAAGCGGGTCTAAGGCACAGTTCTAATTACGGTCCAAGATTATATAATGATTTTATAAAGAGGAATCCTAAACTAAAATTATTAAACAATACATTATTCAGAAAACAAGTGCTTGAACTGTTTTTAAAATTATAATCATGTAAATTCTTATTCTTTATTTATTTTTTTTTCTGTCACTTTAACAATGTTGTACCGGTATTCTTAACTTAGCATGTTCATGTATAGGCTATGGTACGTTTTGTTTTTGTTTTTTTTTTTTTTTTTTTTTTTCATATTCTTTTTTAAACTTTATGTGTAATTACATTTAACAGTTTTAATCAGATTATTATTATTATTTATTTTATTATTATTATTTTATTATTATTTTTTCTTCTATCCAGTTTTCATTATTGGTCACACCCGACCTCAAGCATCTTGCTTTTTCGGGTGTGACCCAGTTACCTTGTATTTATACAATAATTTGTAATATGTAGACTATTTGACTATGAGATTTGTAATCATTTTCGAATTTTGAAGAATATTCATATACGAGTATTACAATAGTATTGTAAAATCTTTGTTATTGTATGTAATTTTTGCTTGCAATAAAAATCTTGTAATCAAAAAAAAAAAAATTTGAAGCAGTAGGGACGGGGTTTCACTTCAAGTTGTGTTTTACTAGCCCTTATTTTCGGCTTGATATTGGATAGGCCTACATGTCAGTATTTCTGCGACGCATGCCTCTGCTTAAGACAGAAGTTTGTACGAGTCAAAATTTTGAACCCGAACCCGAGATTGTTTTCAAAAATGTTACCTGAAATTAATATTAAGAAGTGAATCGTTGGATATCCCATGGACCTTGACATTTGCAACGTTTCGTAACTACATACACGTTTCATCATAAGGATCAATAGGTACGACCAGAGGGACCGTGTACTCTGTTGAGCTCGTTGTCTGGCCACTCCAAACAAAGAAGAGAAATGAGGACATCAACAAAATAATAAAAATCATGTGTGTAATATGAAAGTGAATGCTTGGCTGGCCATTGCTGTCACTTATCAACTGACGATAGTGTAATCAAATACCTTACTATAATAATACCGGACAGCTATAATTATAGCAGTTTTGCGTGCGAACAACGCTGGTGCTGCTACCTACCTGCCGGTGTGGAGTTACTCGCGAAACAGGCTGTAATCAACTGCAATGTATATTGTTGCTGGGCTAATTAATAGTTTTATTAATTAGTGCTGTGTTAAAATGTCAGGGTGTATGTGTGCTGTTTATAATTGTGACAATTGCAGCATTACAAATTGCTCCAAATAGTACTTTCGATTTCCGACAATTCATAAAACGTGAGTCAACAAAATTTGTTATTAGGCCTAATGCCTTTGTCTCTGTGTTGATAGAACAATAAAAGTTAGCTTCTTTATTTACGCCTAATAAATGAATAGAAGTTAAAATATATTGGAAATTTTAAGGTTTTAGCAAATTAAGTTTTATTGTTGTCTACATGCTTTTACTAATAATTATTACAAGCATCAGAATACTACCATTTTTATTTTTGCAGTTGTCAGCAATGGGTATATAAAGCATTATTGTAAATTCATTCCTAATGTCAGAACTGATTTTGTCTCACTAAAGCAAAGAAAAAATATGTAACAATTAATAATTACGGAAAGTAATATGAAGTATGTAAAAATGTAGTGTTTTAATATTATTAAACTATATAAACTAGAAATGTAAACGGAATTTAACCGCTAAAGTAATAAGTTTGGAGCAGCTATATTACAAGATCTTAATAAAAATCATCATATAGTCATTCTAGGTTCTCATAATATGCAGCTCTGGTATAAGGTAATAATGTTACATTAAATACTATTCAACACTTCTTAAGTGTTTCATATATAATTCCATATTAGTAACTCACGTTTTAAACAATAGTCCGAATCCCGCTATGTTAATATTTATATGTGGACGTAATTCCATCCCGCTCCGCTAGATGTCAGGTCCGCGATATTTCTCACTCACGCCATTGCTACTAGTATACGAGTATAGCAAGGTATTTGGTGTAATGTACTGTTGCTATGGATGCATCAATAAATTGAAAATAAAATATGCGACTTGTATGTTTGCAACGTGGAGACGTGGAACAAAGATTTCCATTTCTTCTTTTTGACGCAAAACGTCATATATTTCGGTACATATAGAGCTGAGGGAAAGATAAGGAATATGTTGAACATTAAAAAGAGAATCGTCGAAAAATTTTGAGAACTGCTAAAATGGCGGCCATATCAAAATCGCCTGTGATTTTTATTCTCAGCACCAAAAACATTTAATATCTCGTAAACCATTAAAAATACGCTAACGGAAAAATATTCTTTAGAAAGCTCTAACGATGCCTAATAACACGCAAAAATAAAATTTGTTATAAAATTTAAAATCATAAAATTGTTTCACGATACCGAGACTGTAACTGCCGCACAAAAGCAAGAAAACTACCGAAAACGGAAGACTGAGGCAGAGAAGGAGTTCACAGAGACCGAAAAAAAGTTAACGCCCGCAAAAAAAAAAAAAAAAAAAAGATAAACATTCAACTTGTCGACATGATGTTTTACGTAAAATTTGAAGTTCAGTTGTAGCTTGAAATCCTGGGATGTTTTCTGTTTCTTCTTCTTTCTTTTGTGGCGAAAAATGAGTTTTTTATTATTATACATCTTGATTACACAACTTTTAACACTGTATCACTTCGGAATATGTATGATAAGAACTTTCTTGTGTTAAATATTATTAACGTACCTTGTTAACATGTTTCGACCTATTTTCGGTCATCTTCGGAACTGGTCGTTGTTGGTCTTGGCGCCTCTTGTTTCCTGTGTGGGTGCGTTCGTAGTGTAGAGTCAAAGAGTGTATGTGTTTTGAAATCGAGTTGTGTGTTGAGAATATCGTTGGGGTGTGTTTTCGTGTGTCTGTATATTTCATATTGTTCTAGTGTGTTTAGTTTCTGGCTTTTTGGTTGGATGTGCAGTATTTCCATGTCTGTGTTGATGTCTCTGTAGGTGTGGTTGGCATTTGTGATGTGTTCTGCATATGTGGAGGTGTTTTGTAATTTTGTTATGGCTGTGATGTGTTATTTGTAACGTGTTTGAAACGATCTGCCTGTCTGTCCTATGTAGAAGTTGTTGCAGGTGTTACATTTGAGTTTGTATACGCCTGTGTGGTTGTATTTGTTTGTGTTGTTTATGTGTTGAGATGTTTTTGTAGAGTGTTATTTGTTCTGTATGCGATGTTGTAGTTTAATTTCTTGAATGAGGTTGCAATTTTATGTGTGTTTTTGTTTTCGTATGTTAGTGTGATGTATTTTTTGTGTTCTTGTGTTTGTGTTGTATTCTTCTGTTTTTTGTGGTTTTGTTTTGTCTTACGTATTATGTTGTCTATTATGTTGGGGTTGTATCCGTTTTCTTGTGCTATGTATTTGATTGTGTTTAGCTCTTCGTTGTAATCCTGTTGGTTCATTGGTATGTAGAGTAGTCTGTGTACCATTGTTCGGAATGCAGCTTGTTTGTGTTGTGTTGGGTGGTTGGATGTGTTGTGTGTTTGTGTTGTTGTTGTGGGTTTTCTGTATAATTTGAATGTGTGTTTGTTGTCTACTTTTGTTATTGTGATGTCTAGAAAATTTATAGGTTTGTTGTTTTCAATTTCTAATGTGTAGTGTAGCTTTGGGTGTATTTTGTTTATGTGTTGATGTAGGTTATTATTTTAAAAGGAAAGTTATAAAGACCCACAAAAGACACGTAAAAATACTCAATTCTTGTTTTAATTGCCCTTAAAGATTTCAGGCAGAACTCTAGTAACATTACACAGGAATCTCGTTGTCAACTGACAGAAATGCTATGATTGCTATGCTTATTGTGAGATTCGGAGCCACAGCTGTGGTTGGTTTCCATGCAACGTTAAAACTGCGCACCTTCGCCGCTGCGCACACTGTGGGCGGTATCTTAATTCATCTGAGTTCAATTTACTTGAGCTTGAAAAAGAGACGTGCGGTATAATTATTACCCGAGATCGCAACATACAGACCGCCCTGTCTCAGAACTGCCTCGAGCGCTCTGCATAATGCGGTGCGAGGTTGTGCAACATGCCCCGCTCTACTTGCCGTTTTGACGTCAAAGTCGGCCCACCACTTGGCACGTGCAGTCCTCGGTTCGACATCAGGTGTAGCACATATGTCTAGGGGGCTCGCCCGAAATACGTTTCTCCACTGGCCGTCAGAAAGCCAGTCCTCCACCAAGTATAAAGGAAAGACGATCGCTCTGACGTCACATCGTTATGCATTTGTTTTTGATTATTTGCCAAGCTGTAAAAATACAGGTATGCAGGACCAGACCTTGCCAATGAGCGAAGAAAGTGGCCTTTAGGCTACTTTTCTGAAAAAAAAATAGTCTTGCTAAAGGCTTATTCACAATGGAAATTAAACATAACGTAAGCATTAACTTAAGAATAAAGACGTTGCGGTAAAATCAAGAAGTCATACCATCATTCACGATGGGAACATAAACATAACAGCAAACATACTTGGTAACCATGGAAACATAACAACGACGCCATTTCCTCATATTCTGTCGTATACTTCAGCGCTCCACGATTGTGTTCTGTTTGCAAATCACGTAAGCATAAGCATGAAAGTTTGGAATTCGCAAACTTTCATGTTAACGTCTAACGGTAATGTTTATGTCAATGCTTATGTGAATCATTGTGAATGATCCCATTTTGTAGCCTGGGCGCAAACTTCTGTGTTTATGTTACGGTTATGTTTAATTTTCATTGTGAATGGGCCTTAAATCACATTTCGTATACACAAGAAGCAATAACATATTTCTACCGATGTTGTTTTAACATTTTCAAATGACGTGCCCATTTCGACTCAACTTACTGACTTACTTATGGCTTTTAAGGAACCCGGAGGTTCATTGCCGCCCTCACTTAAGTCCACCATTGGTCTCTATCCTGAGCAAGAATAATGCAGTATCTACAATCATATCCCACCTCCCTCAAATCCATTTTAATATTATCCTCCCATATACGTCTCGGCCTTCCCAAAGGTTTTTTCCCTCTGGCCTCCCAACTAATACTATATATGTACTTCTGGATTCGCCCATACGTGCTACTTGCCCTGCCCATCTCAAATGTCTGAATCTAATGTTCCTAATTATGTTAAGTGAAGAATTAAATGCGAAGCAATGATATTTACTTTGTGTCGTCCTGCTAATCCTCCATACATAAATCTTTCAACCGACGTGATACCGTGGAAACCAAAGGATGGAAACATCACATCAACAACAAACTTAAATTGCCCTATTCAAGACTCACTAAATTATATCCGCTCCTCAACAAGAAATCATCTCTAAAGCTATAAAATCGCATGCTACTTTACACATCTCTCTTACGACCTCTACTGCTTTACGCCTGTCCTGTCTGGGGAGGAGCTGCAATAAGTGAAATTAAACACATCCAGTCATTTCAAAATAAAGTCCTACGAATTTCACTCAATTCTCCTTGGTTTGTCCGTAACATCCAACTACACAGAGAAACTGGTATTGACAAAATCAAACAGTTTATTCATTCACAAGCTAAGAAGTTCTATAACAACCTAGAAAATGTTCCAGGCGCCATCCACTACTCTCTCGGAAGGAAGTCCACATTTCCCACCAGAATCAAGAGCCGACTTCCAATGGGCCTCATATTATAATCAAAATTTATCATCACACCAACCTATGTAAATAATATTTATTAACAATAATTTTTTTCATTGAGGAGCCCAATCTAGGCTGCCCTCAATTCAGTGTCATGTATTGTATTTATATTTTATTTAGGAATGATCTGTATAGCGCTAAATGCGCTGATCGATCGATAAATTATTTTTAAAAAGTGACGAATACAATGCCTGCAGTTCTCCATTCTCCTATAACTTCATCCCTTTAGCCCCAAATAAGCATCTTATTTTCAAACACCCTTAATCTCTGTTCCTCTCTCAAAGTGAGAGTCCAAGTTTCACAACCTTACAGAATAACCGGTAATATAACTGTTTTATAAATTCTAACTTTCAGCTTTTTTTAGAGCAAACTGGATGACAAAATCTTCGTGTATTATTATTATTATTATTATTATTATTATTATTATTATTATTATTATTTACTCTGGCAGGCCTGAGGTCAGCAGGCCTTCTCTTCCGCCCAGCCAGACACTGATTGAACAATAACCTTACTTTACAATAGTAATATTACAATAGCAACTAGAACGTACAACAGTAATGACAGTGAGATGCATTGGTAAATAATGAGAATAAAATTAAGTAATAAATGTTAGTTAGTTCTAGTATTAGTGGAACAATAATAAACATCGATAATATTACTAATAATACTGTATTAATATAATAATAGCAGTAGTATCATGAGATAATCTGCAATTTTATTCTACTATTACAATATATGCATAAGCATTAAAAAATTGAAACATTTATTGTTGGTAGCGATAATTAATTGATAAATGCTCCCTTAGTTCATTCTTAAATTCCTTTGATGTCTGACAGTCTCTGACATTACTCAGTAGGAAATTTCGAAGTCGAGGAACAGTCACGGTAAAAGGAGATGAGTATGAGGATGTTCGGTGGGAGGGTATGGATAATATTTATTTATTTATTTATTTATTTATTTAACCTGGTAGAGATAAGGCCGTCAGGCCTTCTCTGCCCCTCTACCAGGGGATAGTACTGAGGAGTGCTGTGATCGTGTGTCTAGAACTAGATTATGGTGGGTGGATACTGGAGTCGTGCATTACAGGCGCTATGTGGGTTCAAGTTTTCCGAGTAGGCGAAGTTCGATATTCGCCGATGTTCGCTCTGCAGAAGGAGGCCTGTCTTATTTGTTCGGTTTTGTTATGAAAATATTCTCTGCCTTCCACTCCCACCCCTTCATGTTTTAAACGCTTAAGGATTTTAGCACAGATCTTGCAATTAGTTTTTCATACGGAATAAGACGAATTTTGTAATATCTTAGTTGCCTCTCTCATGTTCGAACATTGAAGGACACAAGTGGATACATTTAAAAAACGGGACGCGAGGTAGACAGGAGTGGAGAAATACACTATATGAAAAAGGAGGAAAATACAGTGGATTTTTTATGTATGTATGTAGTTTGTACAGTGAAATGTGACGCAATAAAGAGAACATCGCAGACATTTGTTTGTCAGAAAATCTTGTCATCGTTCTGTGTACAGACATATCCGATAGATAAACCACTGCAGACAGTTCATAGATAAATTGCCTGTACTCATTATGGTCACGGCGATGAAATCCTTGTACTGATTTGTTTGTCTGCAGTTGCGGTATCTTATCAGTGCCGCCGAGCAGGTATACCTCTCGAAACAGACAAGATGTGCGCACAAATATAACATCTGCCAGACATCCTCTGCCTGAGTCATACCTGTAACAGATTGATCAGCCTACAACTACTTTCATCAGTTTCGCTTTGCTGCCATCTAGCTATTTATACGATGAAAGAGTAATGGAACGGAGAAAAATTCTCTCCGGCGCCGGGATTTGAACCCGGGTTTTCAGCTCTACGTGCTGCTGCTTTATCCACTAAGCCACACCGGATACCCGGAGAGAATTTTTCTCCGTTCCATTACTCTTTCATCGTATGATGACGCAGAATATCTGCATGGAAATATCATATGTACTTCGGTACATTAAAATAATATATATGATATGCGTAAATCACTTCGTGATTTAAGACGGCGCTTATTCCGTCGGATCCCGGCCAACTAGTCACTCATAACGAGTGCACCTCAGCACATGTGTGGACTTCAGTCCTACGTTCATAGACATCTATATGACGTAGTGCAGAGGGCGGCCACTAGAGGGAACCTAAGAGTTGGAACTTAATCTGAGACGATTCTGTCCGACGCCTGGGTGGGTATCCGGTGTGGTTTAGTGGATAAAGCATCAGCACGTAGAGCTGAAAACCCGGGTTCAAATCCCGGCGCCGGAGAGAATTTTTCTCCGTTCCATTACTCTTTCATCGTATGATGACGCAGAATATCTGCATGGAAATATCATATGTACTTCGGTACATTAAAATAATATATAAAATACTAGCTATTTATGCTTGTATTTTCAATAGTACTGTAGTTGGAGATAAATTAAATACAGTAATATAATTCGTAACGTGAATTGTTTTGAAATTTATGAGAAAGTGCGTGTCAACTTATTGGCATTGACTTCAATTTTAAATGATTAATGTGTACATATTAGCTGAAATTATTTTAATTATTACACAGTTTACTTTATGTCTTCGTTATGTTCAAATTTAAAATTTTTGACAGCATGTTCTACCTATTACATATCGCTAGTTTTACTACAACGGTCTATTTTATTGAACTGCTTTCATTCTTATCAACCTCTCATAAAGAATGTAGACTACTCTTGTAAAGTCTACCTTGACAATATATTATATTTTTCTGCTAAAGAGTTGAACTAAACAGATGTCCTCCTTTGAGTATTTCCGAAATTTATAATACAGTAGAGTCCAGGGTTGCCAGATTTTGGCTATACCAAGGAGGGACATCTTTTTTTCCCATAAAAAAGGGAATAAAACTTGTCCCTCTAGGGTCTGAAGGGCTAGTGGCAATAATATGTTATGAAAAATTATTAACTTAATGACTTAATAGTAGTTCTGTCTCATAGGTTTTACCAAGTGTTTATTATTAATTGTAAAGCACAAATTCCAAAAGATGCATCACATCTGACAAAATATTTAAATTCTAATGTTTATTAATTGATTACAATGGCATAATACTTGATATCTAAATTCATATTTATTTTGTGGCTTAGGATATTAGTGCTCAAAACCCATCATTTGACATACAGTATACATTTTCAGAATTTATATACATATTTATCACTGGACTTACATTTTTAAACAAGCTTCGTTCAATTTTCAATACCATGCATTTCTGATGAACGTCTCTTTTTAAATGTTTAGAAATATCATATTTACCACTGAATTCTCTTTCACAAACCTTACACTTTCTAAAATATTCGTGTTTTTTTAATGTACAAACCTACATTGTTAAGAGAATTAATTTAAATTTAATGTAATTATTTAGGTCTAGAAGAAAATAGTTACTAGGTAACGATAAAATTACACAAGTGATGTTAATTTCCTAAAGGAGGGATTTTTTTGCGTCCCGCCTCGAATCGAAGCGGGACTCGGGATTTTTATGTAGAAATCGGGACATCTGGCAACCCTGGTAGAGTCTCGATTTCTCGGACTATACGGGACAAGGCAATCCGGATAATACGGAGGGTGAGAGCACTATGTGGTTTTTGACCTTGTAATCATAAGGGATGAAGGTCGGTCCCAGTAATATAAAAATACGTTATTCACATGTACATAATAAGAGTTTTTATTCTTAATACAGTACAGTATGTAATTGACTTCAAAAAACCTTGTTATTGTTCAGTACTATTGTTCAGTAAACGATATAAATTGACAAAAAAAATACTAGTGATAGAGCTTAAATTACTGAACAAAAAAGTCGAATAAAATTTTTCTGTAACTTTTGTGGCTTTCCTAGAAAAAAAGTTATCTGTGAGTCTAACGTTTTTGGAAATGATAGTAGACAGTCATTATTTACTTCGGTCCGCCACGTACATTGTAACTGTGATGATATCCTTGCTTACAAGTCAGGGTACTCTGTTGTAGTGGTGTTAGCGTGTGTTGGACGGAAGGTCATTGGCAATGACGTTCACATTTACTCGAACAGTAAATATTAGATTAATATCAATCCTAAACACCTGGTATACATACACTATTGTAACTGAAGAAAAGCGATCCGGATAACACGGAAGGCCGGATAATCGGAACTCTACTGTTATTATACATACAAAGAGGGATACTTTTCCACTATTTGGACAAACATAGCGTTTAGTTTTTTCTCACTCGTAATGGAGGTCCTCGACATTATACGTGGTTTTTCAATAATGTAAGTGAAAGATCAGTTATTTATAGCTGTAACTCTAGACTTAAATTTTCTGGATTTGCTGCAACTCTGAAGGCTTTTTTTTATTTTCGGAAGGAGGGTCACTGAAAAGGTCTAATTTTAGTTGCATCACTTTCACTTAGTGTGTCTAAATACCGATTTTCTTAATAACCAACTGTTTTGCACAGATTAAGTACAGTACAGTCCCTCCTTTTTCCGTACATACGATTTGGACTGCAGCCTTGTACACAGTCTTTCGGGTCTCCATGATGAATGCCAAATGTACTACAGCCACAGTCTACTATATACAGTCGCGAAGCTCAATATGTACTAAAAATGCAAACATGGGTAGTTGCCCACCACTAGGATCGCTACTATCGCCTCATCATCGCAGATCTCTCTCCTATTAGTAGACGACAAAATATGTTACACTTTCGTTGTGTTCTTTTGGAAAAATTAACACCTTCCTTCCATTATTGAAATATTAAATGCATAAAGTTAATTTATTATTTTAATGAAGTATATTAAATTCCACCATAAACTCGAAGATACCTGCAAGAAATAGGTTAATATTCATCGCTTCACTCATTCAAGATTATAGCGATAATTAACTATGAAATCAATAAATATTAATTTGCATTTCCCTTTACAACAATAATAATGGAAATATGAATTAATGGAGTAACTTACGTGTACCGGTACTTGTAGTGTAGGCTTACGTAGTTAACAAAGTGGGATGAGGTTAAGCAATAATAATCACACCAGAATTGGAAATAAAACGTGATCAATAAATTTTATTGTAACAGACTTTTTCTACGTTTCTAGCAAAGTAACAAATAAATATAACAACAAAATTAACAGCTATAATTAAAAACATATCCTTTGAAAAAAAAAGTAGGCCTAAGCAATAATAATCCCACCAGAATTGAAAATAAAACGTGATCAATAAATTTCATTAAAACGAACTTAATTTTTCTACGTCTCTAGTAAAATATTATTATTCCAATTATTATATTTTAGCCATTAACATTTTCATTACAACCAATAACGAACATTTCACAAGCATCAATGTGAAATACGCAACGAGCTAGCACTCGATGGAAATACGGCACAGTCCAAAGTCTACCGTGGACAGTCTATTGTTTCTAGTTGCTAACCGCTTGGAGCGCTTTATCACGAGATTTGCAAAAATCACCTCAAGCTTCGCGACTGTATATAGTAGACTGTGCTACAGCCTCTTTTATACCTACTTTCTGTAGCGGGATGCTTAGCGTGCTGTGGCTGCGTTTACGTTCGCTGTGACGTACGTGCACACCAATTGGCATCAGTGACCTAGTGTAAAAGAGTTCTAAAGGAAACTGTTCGGCTTTGCTCAACTGTCTTTCTGCATTTTAGCCTTCATAAAATGAGAGGAATGTACATTAAGATGCAGATATTAAACTAAGGAGTCAGCCATCGGTGCTAGCTGTAAGAAGTTACTATTATCTGGTGCGTGAAATTTTCGCCTATAATCTTAAGGAGGAGTTCTCGTGGTGCAGTAGTTTGCTCTTGTTTTCTGCACCCATCGGGAATAAGAATACAGTAATTGTAAATTATGCTGTATGAGATATGATGGTAGGGGAAATAGGAATATCTACTGTCCGTTACTCAGGAGAAGACGAGCGGAAAGAATGTGACCTTCTTGACTATCGCTGTTGATTATTATAAACATCGCTCAGATACCGCCCGTGTCTCACGTCCTGAACCGAAACGAAAAAACGAAAAAATCGAAGGAGAATTGGGAGGAAAATTTAAAAGGTACGCAAAACGCGTCCTTGCAATGGGTTGGGGGCTGTACAAAACTAAATATGTGAGCTCCAAGCCTGTTGGCCACTAGTCTCACTCCGGGTTACGCTGCTCCCCTGAGGGAGCTCTAGAAAATTTTGAAGGGAAGCCGAAATTGGACGTAACCTCTTAGGTACCACATACGCGGGGGGGGACTGACTTTGATCAATTGATCACGGAACGGGGCGAGGAGGAGTTGGCTGGTGTTTGCCGTTAGAATAGCAAGACGCCGTCATCTGTTATTCGATGACAAAGCACGTGAAGGCCGTCGGAAGAAGCGCCGTGATATCTAATCTGCAATTTGAGAGTTCCCTGTCCTTTCAATTTGCGACTTATTGAGTGACCTCGTATATTTAATAGACTATTTATATTATCTGAACTAGGGCATACATCGTTTATAATAAGAGTGGAATATATATGGGGAAGGGCATATAGGTCCGTGGCCCATTTCTTATAGGGCTCATCCCGACATTTGTCTTACGCCTGAGGAAAACCACGGAATACCTTAGGCGAGATGAGTTGTCTCATGTATAAGAGACTAGCCAATTTGGCTATTATGTAGGAGGTGATTGTTGTCATGAGCCTTGTTGAATCGTCTCAATTTTGAGACAAGCCATTTGGCTATATGATGGCTCAATTACGAAGAGGGGGAGATATGTAATTAGTTGATTAATTTAAGTAATTAGGGAGATTAATGGGGATATGAGTGCAGGTCCGTGGCCCATTTCTTTTAGGGCTCATCCCGACATTTGTCTTAGCGCTGAACCGAGAGTTCCCTAGTGCTTATAACCACGCCTCTTAGGTCTGCTCGGAACGTCACGGGAGGTGCAACGTGGCGGCACGGCAGCATATTACATGTTCTGAAAACATTATCCTACGCCATCGCAGGGATCTTTACTGGTTATAATACTGGATACTCTAATCGTAGTTACCACTATCGCTATTATCTCTGATGATGATTTCCTAAAATGTAAGTACACACTAGGCCACTCTTCGTTCAGTTTGGACAACTGCTGAATTACCATAGAGCAGCATTTCTCAAAGTATGTTCTGGGGTTCCGTGAGCCCTATATGATTTTACTTGGTTATTTAACGACATTGTATCAACTACTAGGTTATTTTGCATCAATGGGATTGATGATAGCGAAATGGTATTTGGCGAGATGAAGTCGGGGATTCGCCAAAGATTACCTGACATTCGCCTTACGGTTTGGGAAAACCTCGGGGGGGGGAAACCCAACCAGGTAATCAGCCCAAGCGGGAATCGGACCCGCGCCCGAGTGCAACTCTGGATCGATAGGCAAACGCCTTAGCCGACTGGACTGCTCCGGTGGCTATTTTATACTTAGTGGATATTATAGAAATATATAAATGTTACGGAAATATGAATCAATAATAACATGAAACCATCGATGATGATGATGATGATAATAATAATAATAATAATAATAATCACCATCATCATCATCCAAGAATATGCGTAATAATAATATGTTTAATGAACATCTAAAACGGAAAATGCCCATAATATTTATCACTTTCATCACTGGATTCTCTGCGCATCTGTTCACTAAAACAAAATATCGAAAAGACAAAATGCAGAAGTACAATAGAAATGAGACTACAACTTTCCGCCATAAAACCAGATTGCAGGCTTAAAAAGCAAATACATTCGTCCCACTGAACAGAATTATTGAGATACTAGCTTTCACTTGTCTGTTAATTTAAACACTAATAAAATATTACAGAGATTCCGCAGTTACACTTTAGATTAAAAGGGGTTTCGCGGTGGAAAAAGTTTGAGAAACACTGCCATTGAGGAAAGAGTTTACGGATGTGTACACGTGATAACCGTAATCGCGATTAGGTCTATAATGTCTTGTAGAGACTGTAGTCTACAATTGGTATTAGTGTTTAGTTACAGGAATTGATGGGGACATAATCTGTTTCGTGAGGGGACAGCCTATACATTCGCTTGTCAATGACTGATCTTGCTCCATAGCTGACGAAAGGAATCCTGAAAAGGCCGATGTGTTAAACGTAGGGTAGTAGGCACATGCGGTACGCAGCTCCTCCTACCATGTTCCTCTGCGTCTCGCCCCGCAAAGAAACAGTTCAGGAAGTGAGGCACGGGCAGTAAGCATCCCAGTAGCCAGGTTATTACTCGTGCAGGAAACATGAGTAACAATGCGTATGGAAATTAAAGCTAAGTTGAACAGAAGGAGACCTAATGTTTCCGCTTACTGCAGTACAAATATTGCACGTGTTGTCGTACATTATCTGTTCACATCCCTTCCTCCTCAGTCCGCTCTCGTCATCTCCTGAGTCACCGAAAGGAGAGAAAATTTATCCTGTTACCGTATTTGTCCATCACAGAATCCATTTGAACGTTCATATTTTAAAATAGGATCCGAGACGCAGGTGGAGTAGCAGATACTCGCGGGTCAAATAAGGATAAATTGGTTCAAAAGGCAGGACACAAACAATTTTATTCAGGTTTTATGTCTTATGATTTTTAGATCGAAGTGGTTACATAAAACTACAAAATTGGCATTACTTGTTATTTGATGTTGGGTTATACTAAATAATTAGCTGTAGACTAGTAATTGCACGAGTGCTGTTTCATTGTATTGATAATTTCACGAGCCAGAAGGGCGAGTGTTATGCTAATAATATGAAATCACGAGTGTAATTTAATGAGATTATGTAACGAATAAAATTAAATAACTTGCAAAACCGAATTACTTACGTAAATGATAATACTCGTGATTATTATAAAACACAGTAATAAGACATTATTATGTTTCCTTGTAATGAACTTCAAAAACAAACTGCTATCTATCACGGCATACTAAATACTATTGCCAACTACTCAGAGCGGAAATACGAAACAACAATACTTAACCTCAAAAGTAAGATTGTTACATTAACAGAATAAAAACAGGAAAGGTATTTACAGAAATTTATTTATTACTTGAAGTTATAGTTGGTTCAAATAATTAATTAATTAATAATAATAATCAATTAATTAATGAAGGAAGAAAGAAAGAAAGAAAAATTTGTTCTTCTTAAAATTAACGCGATTTCAAGATCCTCAAACAGAACAAAAATAATTATTGGACGGAGTTACGCAAGCAGAGCCAATCGACAAAAACATGTTTTGAGATATTCACCATTGAAGTAAATTTGGTTATTTATTAAATATTGTATGCAGGAAGTATTGTAACATTCATACTGTTACAAAAAAATAGCACAAATAATAATAAAAAAACCTAACCGATTTTTAATAACAGACCAGCAGCTCAGTTAATATTACAAAGCAAAATCTATACTAATAATCAATCTGTTGCCGAAATTTTTCTGGTAATTTTCGATTTTCCAAAAATAATTGGTCCTAACATATATAATTAACCACCCTGAAACCGAAAATCGCTTTTTGAAATTTTTTTGTATGTCTGTGTGTCTGTATGTTTGTTACCTTTTCACGCGATAATGGCTGAACGGATTTCGATGAAAATTGGAATATAAATTAAGTTCGTTGTAACTTAGATTTTAGGCTACATGGCATTCAAAATACATTATTTAAAAGAGGGCCTGGATTAAATAAATCGAAATATCGCGCTTATTATTGATTTTTGTGAAAAATATTACATAACAAAAGTTTCTTTACAAATAATTTGCGATAAGTTTTATTCCTTGAAAAATTTTGATATGACTGATATTTAATGAGATAAATGAGTTTTAAAATTAAAATAACTGCCATCTAAGGCCGTGTAATGAATTAAAAAACAAATGACTTCGTCTATAAGGGGCCTTGGACAGCAACAATCGAAAGCTATGAAAGATAGCCTATAGAGAATGTTTCAGTGTTTGTATGAAGTAATATCGGAAGCTAAATAAATTAACCGATTTGTATAATTTGTTATTATTTCACCATTGGAAAGTGTAGTTTCTCTAGATGGACATAATGCTATAATGTTATTACAGTAACTTCTGATATAATATAATGTAATATAATATAATATAATATAATATAATATAATATAATATAATATAATATAATATAATATAATATAATATAATATAATATAATATAATATAATATAATTTAAGTTATTTGAAGGGTTCAGAACCATAGTGGGCCAAGCGCCATTTACTGAATACGTAGAAAACAAGGGTTAAAATTAAGTTATTACCATAATTCAATGGAAACCTATAACAAGTAAAATAAAATATACACATTAAATCTAAATGATGTCAATCTTCATTAAACTATGGTTGCATGTAATAAAAATTAAGAAACATGTTAAAGGAATTGTCATTGCACCAAATGAGCGTCTCTGGACCAAAATGAACGCATTTTAATTATTTGGATGAAATTTAAATTAAGTAACATATTAAACGATTTATCCTTCTATCAAACACGAATGTTCCCTGGATAAAATGTCCTATTTTAATTATGTAATTACTTTATATTTATTTCTAACGGGTGCAGCGGAGCGCACGGGTACGGCTAGTAAATAAATAAATTTCATTTAATAAACGAATTTTGTTTATAAATGGCAGCAGAATGCAGATACCGCATTCTTGATTTTTTCTGGGTTAAACAGATTTGTGCAAATACCTCAATATTTTTTCAAAATGTCGGTTTGTCTATTGTTGCGTATCTCCATCCAATTTACAAACGCGCAAAGTTTTCTTTCTTTCTTTGTTTCTTTCTAAATAATATTTGTTCTTAAATTTAACGTATTTCAAGATCCTCAAACCTGAACAATTATTTACAAACACAAAAAGTTTTCTTCTTTCTTTCTTTGAGGACAGCAGTGAGATGTAATGAATGTATAATTAATTCACCTCCACTGATTACCCGGAGCAACACATTGCTTTATTTTTACTGCTGTTTTGCTTTGTACGACGCATACCGACTCACTCCGATTTATTGGCAACGTCTCCATGCAGCGAATTTGTTCCCCGATCTCGGGGGCGTTCCGCTCATTCTTGTGGCCCAGGTGATGTCGCTTTCTACAGTAGGCTACGTGGCGCAGCGGGGCAACGATCGCTTTGGCTCCAAATCAGTTTCTAATTTAGAGAATGCATAGCGTAGGGTAGAGTGTGGAGACTGGACCTATAATAGCATCTGACTTCTTCATTGAAGCACGAATCTGTCCTTTCCAATGAATGGCACTGTAATGGATAGTGCTCCCAGATTCGAGCATCGTTCTATAGTGGGCTGTGATCTCTTTACTTCATATTTTAGAAAGGGATTGGGCCTAACGCGTTAATAAATACACTGAGGTGCAAAAAAAAAATGGAACACTAGAGAAAAAGTTAAGTTGTGATTAAGGGGAAAGGATGGTATTTTTGGTGAAAAATGAGTAAATTTTCTTATATAAAAATAGGCTGCTCTGTGATATGTGTGGAATGCATAGCATAACATTTTGTGGGTATTTGTGCCCTAATCGGATGTTGACTCGCCATTTTTAAACTTCCTGCGTTATGGATTTTTAAATCACTCGCCCACTTTTATTGTTGTTTCCGGTAAATTAAATTTAAAAAAATGTTTTTCTTTAAAATACCCTTTGATATGTGTGGAATGCATTGCATAACATTTTGTGGGTATTTGTGCCCTAATCGGATGTTGACTCGCCATTTTTAAACTTCCTGCGTTATGGATTTTTAAATCACTCGCCCACTTTTATTGTTGTTTCCGGTAAATTAAATTAAAAAAAATGTTTTTCTTTAAAATACCCTTTCATATGTGTGGAATGCATTGCATAACATTTTGTGGGTATTTGTGCCCTTATCGGATGTTGAGACGTCATTTTTAAACTTCCTGCGTTATGGATTTTTAAATCACTCGCCCACTTTTATTGTTGTTTCCGGTAAATTAAATTTAAAAAAATGTTTTTCTTTAAAATACCCTTTGATATGTGTGGAATGCATTGCATAACATTTTGTGGGTATTTGTGCCCTTATCGGATGTTGAGAAGTCATTTTTAAACTTCCTGCGCTATGGATTTTTAAATCACTCGCCCACTTTTATTGTTGTTTCCGGTAAATTAAATTAAAAAAAAAAATGTTTTTCTTTAAAATACCCTTTGATATGTGTGGAATGCATTGCATAACATTTTGTGGGTATTTGTGCCCTTATCGGATGTTGAGACGTCATTTTTAAACTTCCTGCGCTATGGATTTTTAAATCACACGCCCACTTTTATCGGTTTCCAGTAACTTCATTTTTTTTGCTACATTGCCAGACAAAAATGAATATAATTTCTGAACTATTAAAGATACATGCATGAAATTTAGAACACACATTCTTTAGACTATTAGGAAACGTTTCTCTGTAACAGAATTTTGATAATTGATTTCATTTTAAAAATACATCAATTTGTTTGCAAGAAAGGAAATCAGAAAATTGTTATTAAATTTTAATTGTTTATTTTACAAATGTACGGACTAATATCAAAATTCTGTTACAGAGAGTCTGTAGAACATGCTTTTGCAAATACATTGCAAAAAAAGTTTGAATCTATCTTTAAAAACGGTTTAGATATATCGGTTTTAGTACAATCCTGCATTGGGCATATTTTTTTCAAATTTGGGCAACCCAAATAATTTTTTTTTTTTTCAAAATATTTATATTTGGTTGAGTTCCTACAGCTATGAGCTCTCTGCATACAAAAAGATTAATATTTTACACTAAATAGGAAAAAGGTTTTAAAAAATACCATCCTCTCCCCTTAAATACAAGGGCATAAAGTCTTCTCTGTTGAACTTTGAAGTAATTTCATTATGCTGCTGGGATATTTTGAAAGAAAACGTTAGTGTAAAAACCACCCTAATAATCATTTTCAGACCTTAACGATTTGTTGTTAATTACCGTTACCACTCTCACATCTGTTGCAAACTTTAACATTTATTGCACCATCTGTTTGGAGGATGGCTTGTGATTTTGAAGTTAACCGATGAAGAGACGTGTTTGACACAGTTACGAAGAAGTTTTCGTACAATCAACATGCCATTAAACCTGGAAGCCTCTGCAAGAGCTGTTGCATTGATTGATTGCTATGTAGCGGAGATACTTGGAGCATTAGTTGGAAGAGTTCACAGCCGCAGTGCCCGCAGTCAGCATATGTGTCATACAAGTGAAGACTTAAAAATGCCGAAATAAAAACAAGCAGAGAAAGTTTTTTTGCGATAGTGATTGAGTCTGTTATATGTATATATGTATTTATTTACACTGCAAGTGGGCAAGCACCCAGTGGCAGTGGTATGTACAATATTAACAATACACAATAAAATGATAAACAATACACAATAAAATTTACAATACATAATACAATTTACAACACATATACAATTTTATACAAAATACAATTTAACACAATAATAATAAACATAAAATAAAACACCTAATTTTACAACACAACCTACATAATTATGTATAGGTCCTATGTTGAGAATGCATTTTCCACAGATGGATACATACATGATGCAAATGATAGCCGTCCAAATCTTGGATTTAAAATATCGGCGTCCTAATCAATTCAAATGAACAAAAAAAGAAAATGTAAATTAATGTTAAAAAAATACATAATGAAATTTTAAAAGAAGAATATTCTGCGACAAGATGTGGTAGCTATCAAAACGATAAAAATTTATTGAAAGAAAATAATATACATTGAATATTATAAAGATGAATAATTTTGTCCACACCTGTGGAGTAACGGTCAGCGCGTCTGGCCGCGAAACCAGGTGGCCCGGGTTCGATTCCCGGTCGGGGCAAGTTACTTGGTTGAGGGTTTTTCCGGGGTTTTTCCTCAACCCAATATGAGCAAATGCTGGGTAACTTTCGGTGCTGGACCCCGGACTCATTTCATCGGCATTATCACCTTCATCTCATTCAGACGCTAAATAACCTAAGATGTTGATAAAGCGTCGTAAAATAACCTACTAAATAAATAAATGAATAATTTTGTTTGTATTTTACTATTAAGATCATATTATAACTTATTTTTCTGTGATTTTGAGGCCATCAAATTTCGAGCCCTACTTACAACCTCCGACCTTTCACTATGAAAATCTCTGTCGTTCTCCATGTCTTGGCTGGCAGCAACCATTTTCATACTCAGCTGTTTCCTAAACAAATGCGCATGCACGAAGGACTTCTGTTTCCTAAACAAGTGAAGGTGCAAAAGACTTCTGTTTCCTGCATAAATGCGGGAAGGACGACGTGTTTCCATGGAAATCGAGCTATGGATTTAACTTGTTTTGAATGAAATCGTCATATTTCTAACTCGATATTTACTTCATGGAAGTGAATTTTGAGGGAAAACATACAGCAGAACTGACAATGCAAAGAATAATATGAGGAATACAGTAAAATGTATATATATATATATATATATATATATATATATATATATATATTTTTTTCATTTTTTCATTTTTGTGGACTTAACTCGTTTTGAGAGAAAGCTTTTCAATTTTATGTTGACATAAAAATTTTTAAGTATGACAATGGTAAGAGTTGGTTTACGAAAAATCTTGCCCACGCCGCGTAGGGAGTAGATATAACAGCTTATTTGGTTAGAGTGCCCTTGCACCAGTTATAGGTTGCAGTACGGAACCTAATCTTAATCGGGAGTAGGTTCTTTTAACCACGAAAACACACTTCAAAGTAGATTCAGAAACCACAGAGAAATGGAGGAGACAGTGTCCCGGATAGACTGCACGAACGTGAAGCATCTCTTGACGACGTCACTTTGAGCGTCTGAGCGCCTTTCCATCACTCTTGCAATTGTTTCCACTCGATGCTCTCGCCTATCAGCCTCTTGCAGACGCAACTGAAAGCCAGTCTAGACTGCGCGCGGTTCACACTGACGCACACATAAAGATCAGTTTATGAAAAATAATCCAGACCTAAGCAATCTACACATTCTTAAGTTTAAAAATAAAGTGAAAATGTTTGTATGATATTTGATAAATTTTATTTGATTTTTTTTAAGTGTTACTAGCATTATATGGTACTATTTTTTATTGTATTTATCTGATGCATGTAACCTATAAGATAAAACATTGTAATAAATATAAATAGATCATTTTCTTAATTAATAACAGTGCATATCTCCAATAAATGATTTCTTAGCATCGCCACAGATACACTTGATTGTACTTGTCACTATCTCTGTCACTAGAGAGTTCTTGAAATTTATATTTTCCCCGCCATTCATAAAATATTTTGATATGATACCTCTTGCACAAAAGGGGAGATCTATAACTGAAACTTGATTAATATATTTCAGTATTATTTGTATTTATCCTGGTAATAATGAACAGTTTGACTCGTAGACAATAGACATTTTGTTTTTCAGCATTAACTTCCCATGATTGTATGAGAAGATTCGAAGAGAACGGCAGTTACGTAGACCTTCGCCCCCCCCCCTTACTACCAATAATGCATAGCACAATGTCGATACGGCGGTTGCTGTCGTCTGCGATACATCGAACTTTTCTGTTGATTTTCGAGTTCGTCATTTTTTTCTGGTTATTATATGCTTATTTAGGTTGTGTTAACTCTCGCTAGTGGTTTTATATTTTTATTTTATCCGTCTTAGTATTTATTTTATTATTCTAAATATTTTTGTTTTATTATTATTATTATTATTATTATTATTATTATTATTATTAATTAATTTGTATTACTATCTTTGTATCATCTCCGTCACGGATATTCTATTATTATTATTATTATTATTATTATTGTTGTTGTTGTTGTTATTGTTACTATTGTGACAGCGACGTGAGATTCGAACTCACGACCAGCGTCCCGCAAGAAAGCAGATCGCGCGGAGACGGCGCGCGGCGGAGTAGTGGGGAAAGGGGTCTACACGCGAGGGAGGCTGCGCGCGCAGCTGCTACTTAACGCAGTGAATGTGGAACGACCTTCCCGACTATTCCAGAAGTCTGAGATATCGAGATAATTCTCTACACACCTGTAGAAAATTCTCGCAACTATGATTTTGCTATAAAAGAAGGAACGACAGCAGTTTTTGCAGTTAGAGAGTTTTCAGAGTTTTCAGTTATTCAGTCAGTGAGAAAGCCAGAGCAAGCAAGCCAGCCGGAGTTCGACTCGAGTGTGCGTCCGCATCTGCGTCAGCATCCGAAGGCCTGAGTTCGAGTGCAGTGGACCGCAGTTGGAGGGACCTGAGTTCGAGTGCAGTGGCCGCAGTTGAGGGACCCGAGTTCGAGTACAGTGAACTGTCTCTGGAGGTCTGTGGTTCGAGATACTGTGAACTCGAGTGACTGAGATAGAAGAACTGTGAACTGAGAACTGGTAGTTCTGATTTGTAAATAGTGCTTTGTAAATATTAGTTAAGATTAACAGTTCATTGTTGTGCGTAATAGTCCAAGTCAATTGTCATTGTCGTCGGTGGAGTGCTATAACGAATACTGTGTTGAGTGAAGATCCAATTGTTGACGAGAGCGTTTAAGGTGAATTGTAGAAAGGAATTATTGTTGTGACGAATAAATTACATTGTTGTTACTAATAAAATTATTATTTCTATATATTATTATTATTATTATAACCAGGAACGGATTTATATGGACTAAAAATATATGAAATATGTAAATATATATGTAGTTATTTTTACCAAAATATGGAATTAAATATGGATTTTTACCAAAATATGGAATTAAATATGGACTTAAAATTATAAAAAAATGACTATGTACGTTAAATATTGGTACATTTTAATCAAACTAAACAAAAATATAATGGACGTACCTTATCTTCCAATGTAGTTTCAACAAAACACAATTTTTATTGTCTGTTACCATAACAATAGGTTACAAACATTTCTTTCAAGTGCTGAAAAGTGAATCTTCTTCTATTGTCTCTGAGGATAGATTTATACTGACTAAAAGAGCGTTCGACGTCACAAGAAGTAACTGGTACATAATTCAATTTCACAATGTCTGCTGGGGATAAGTCCAAGTTAATCTTCACTGTTGATTCACCACTCATCACAGCAACAACCTTTTGTAGTTCTTCATATCCAGGGTTTTTGAAAGTACAGTGTCCACCTTAGCTCTTACTGCATCTGCAACTTTACCTCTACCACGATTCAGTTGTTCCACAGTACTATTTATAATTTCAAAACTTTCAGATAGTGAAAGGTGCCTATTTTGGAGACTTTTGAGCGTTTTTATGATGCATGAAAATGTATGCTGAATGTGAGCTAAGTCATTCTTCACACTTATGTCACAGGTAACTGTTTTCGCAGTATCAATTGAGACTGCATCTTCAGAGTCCAATGCAAGGAGAACATTGTTAATAGAGTCTATATGTTCGGCATAATATTCAACTGCTTCTAGCCATGTACCCCATCTAGTTAAAATTGGCTTTGGTGGCAATGGAATTTCAGGGTACATTTCTTTCAACACGTTAACTCTACTGGGAGCTTTGAGAAATACTTTTTCACTGATGAAATCAACAAATCTACTTTAGGAAATTGTCTCTGACCACTTCTGCCACACGATGAAATGCATGCGCCACACAAGTAAAATGAGTCAATTTAGGATATACAACAGATAATGCTTGTCCAGCTTTGACCATATAAGGGCAGCATCGCTAATAAAGAATAACACATTATCGTACATAATACCCTTTGGCCACAGGATACCCATAGCTTCGTTGAACAGTTTAACTATAGTTTTGTTATTGCACTTTTCTAGAACATCACAATGTAAAAGAATTCGTTCAGAATATTGTTCACTTAACAAACCGATAACTACATTACCAACAAGTCTACCTTCTTTGTCGGGAGTCTCATCAATGGAAACCCAAATTGAACTATCTTTAATTTCATCTCTTATCTTCTGTATTGTCTCATCGTAGATGGATGGAGCATACGTCTTCCTAAGTGTTGACTCATCCGGGATTGTATGTTGAGTATATTTTTCAAGGAATTCCCTGAAGACCTTATTCTTTAGTTTGTAGAGAGGAATATCAGCAGAGATGAGAGAACGGCACAGGTCGCTGTTAAACTCAGATCTTACATTCGATGTTGTTGGTTGTGTTAAAAACAATTGTCTCTGCTTGGAATTTAGTTGTTTGTTGGCCTGATGTTTACTAGTTGTAATGTGTTGTTGCACCAGGAACTTTTGTGTAGATGATACTGCACACTGACACAAATTACAAAATAATATTTTATTGTCAGTTGATAAACCATCTTCTTTAAATTCTGAAATGTAACTTGTTAGTTTTGATTTTAAATTGACTGAATGACGTACTTTTGGCATATTTACCGTCTTTATAGTATGATTTACAAAACTGAACCTATGTGTACTCTGACTGGCATTTAACTGTTGAGCTGCACAACTGAAGTCTGTTAAAAATTTTAAATTAAATTAATACAGTTTTGTAACTTACTTTCCCATTGTTGATAGGACTGCTAATTTTCAAATAACTCTGATGTTAAAGGGATTACTGAACATGTGTTTAAATCTCTATTGTTGAAATGTATTTTTAAAAGTTAATGGAATTTTGTTTTGTTTTATTGTTAAACCTAATATAATATGGACTGTTTTATATGAAATATGGAAAATATATGGAAATTAACGAAAATATGTACTAAACTCTAAAATATGGAAAAATATGGAAAATAAAAGTAGGATTTTTCAACCCTACACATTGTGAAACATAAAGATAATGCAAAATATAAATTATATTAGCTTTATAAGTAAATATGTATTTACATATAAATCCTTTCCCTGATTATAACTATTATTTCTAACATCAACTTTATTATTGATCTCTTTAAAATTTATGTAGCCTACTGGACTGTACCCGAGCACGAGCATATGCTCATTTCGGGTATCTATTCATATGTATCATTTCAAATGTAAATTGAGAATAAATTTGAATTTGAATTTGAATGTAGTTGAAATGGGAGGTGGGATGTATCAGCCATGGTTTATTGGAAACTAGCCTACTTTGCTCCTGTTATTGCTGATGTATTATGTGAGGACTACAGTTGTAAAGTGGGCAAAGGTTAGCATACCTCTGTGGTGCTTTGTTGAGGCTGTGATCGTGAGATTGAATCCCGCCTCGGGATAATTTAATTATGGTTTATTTAACGACGCAACTGCAGAGGTTATATAAGCGAGATGGTATTTTACAAAATGAGGCCGAGGATTCGCTATACATTACCCGACTCTTTCTTTGAGGTTGGGGAAAACCAATCAGGTAATCATCCCAAGCAGGAATCGAACCCACGCCCGATCGCAGCTCGCTACATGCTGTTATCAAGTTAAAGGAATAGGTTATTTATTATTATTATTATTATTATTATTATTATTATTATTATTATTATTATTTCTGCACAAGGACAGATCTTTCATTGGAAATACAGCATTCTCCAATATTCCCTGTTTTTCGTCTTCCTCTTAGATCTTAATGTCGTCTATCATCTGATATCTTCTTCCGTTCACCTTCCTTCCAGTGCATCCTTCAGCAGCCAGTTTCTTCTCAGCCAGTGACCCAGACAATTCCTTTTCCTCTTTCTGATCAGTTTCAGCATCATTCTTTCTTCATCCACTCTTTCCAGCACAGTTTCATTTCTTATTCTGTCTATTCATTTCACACGCTCCATCCTTCTCCATATCCGCATTTCAAATGCTTCTAGTAGTTTCTCTTGACTTCGTCGTAATCTCCATGTTTCTGTTCCATGCAATGCCACACCACACAAAGCACTTTACTAGTCTCTTCCTTAGTTCTGTTTCCAAAGGTCCGCAGAAAATGCTGCTCTTTCTGTTAAAGGCTTCCTTCGCCATTGCTATCCTTCTTTTGACTTCCTGGCAGCAGCTCATGTTACTGCTTATAGTACACCTCAAGTACAGTATTATTATTATTATTATTATTATTATTATTATTATTATTATTATTATTATTATTATTATTATTATTTGCTGTTGTATTAGGCCTACATATCAGTCCGTTGTTTAAGACATGAGAAGAGGCAAGAAATTAAATCATGTCAGGGTAAATCATCTATATATATAATTTGAACTGGTAATGGAAATTACGGGAAAACGGCTGAACGGATTTTAATAAATGGCCCCTCATTTTGAAGCTTGGAAGCCAAAGTTTTTCGGAAAAGTAGTAGTTTTCAGTGAAATGTCAATTTTCCTACATAATTTTCCTATTTTCCAAAATCCACCTGTTGTCAGTTTTGAGAACTAATTTTATCGAATAACGGCCGACTTGATTGAATTTCAGAACAAAACACACATTACAATAAACAATAGGCTATTACACGAAGGCCATGACCTGCAGGATTGCCGACATATTTAGAGCTCAATTCAATTTGTTATTAAAAACTGATTCTGCAGTATATAATAATTTTCTGAGTACAGCTGTGTATTGGGTATTCAAATCTACGAAACTTGAGGTGGTTTGATGATATTATTATCATTAGAAATTAAATATTATTATAGTTAATATCATGATGCATCTATTTTTCATTAATTGTACATAATATTGATGCTATATTGATGACATGGAAGTGAAACGTTTTGAGGTTATGTAAGTAAATGTAGAGAATATCTTAATTTAGATCTTCATTTCTATAATTTAGTGAGTGGCTGCTATATATAACTACAAAACTTAAGTAAGATAATAATATTGTTATTAAAAATCAAATATTTTTATACTTATTAACCCAGTGGGGTTGGGTATTTTTCATATACTTAATGGCGGTGTAGTGTAGATATTGATATGTGTCATTGTCTTCAGTATTGGCTCGACAGAGCGCAAAAATTACAGTTCCTAAGGAAAGATCAAAAAGTATTACTTACTGATAAAATAAGAGGCCTAGAAAATTTTGTAGTCTCCAGATCATTTCACCAAGATCTCTTAGTAGGATAAAATGATTTTACGCTCTACATTTAAAGTTCTACATGTAGCAGCTATACGAAAATGCTATTGTTCGAAAGCTTAGCAAACCTGACATTTTTTTAACTTTCGCCTACAATCCACAATGGCCTGAAATAGCTACTGCTATCGTCCTGACATTGATACTTGCGTTTTCGCGTTTAAACTCAAAAACTGAAGTTGGATAGGTTCAAGAATAAGTATTTGGCCTAAAAAAATCCATTCAGAGGGAGTATGTTTCATTATTATGGAAGCAAATAACTATAAAAAAGACAAGTATTCTTCATTGAAAATAAATCTGAAAAATGTTTATTTGAACGTCTAACGAACTTAGTTTGCAGCAGCATTTGCTGCACAAGCCACTAGTTATATGTATAAGGAAGAAAAAATTTATTGTTCATGGCTGGATCTATCTTCACTGAAGTGACGTAAAGCGTAGGATTTCCGTGCCAGAAGGGAAAATTTAAATCCCAGCTAATACGAGTGTAATTTGTGAACATACTGTAAATGATTTTGTCCGCATATTGCCGTTTACACTACCAAGTACAGCCATAAAATTATTAAATTAAATGGATGCCACTGTGATGTGTCCACAGACAGATGACACACGTCAAGTGGAACAGTATAGTACAGAGGTCTCCAAAAAGCGTATCGTCATTCGTGCTCTCGATGCTGCCCGCCGAACACAGTGTGCTGTAAGGCTAGGGAAGGGGAAGAGACTCGTACCTCAACAGATGGGAGCTGTCGGTGGGGGATCGCGGCAACGGTCTGCTTATGTTTACAAATAATAACATCAAAATAATAAGAAATATCATACGTTTGTATATTATTTTGACATACTATGAAGCTGGAGCCCCGTCTGCTGCTATTGACACAAGCCATTGCAAATTCAACCTCGTCTGTTCTATGGTGCCTTTCAGTGCCTGGAAAGATCTTCTCCAGTTGTATTTTGTAATTACATCTAGAACACATTCAGACAGTAAAATGTTAATTAACTCCTCGGATGAAATTGGCTAGGTGAGCTTTGTCATTTCTATCTGTGCTTTCGTCCAATGCAAGTGAGTAAGCTACAAACTGGTGAATTGTGGTTTCGACTTCAGATTCAATTACATTTGCGATCTTGAAATTCCTTCTCTGAACTGTAGGCCCTAATTGGAAACATTTTAATTTTCTTAAACTTTGACTTTGTTATTTTAGTAACATCCTGTATGCACGATTTTACAAATGGTGCTTCTGTAAAGGGCTTCATTGATTTTCCAATATTCCAAGCTAGAACATAGCTAACAAAAAGCTTTTTTTGTTTAAGATTGAGGACACGGGGTGATTTGTGTTTGTATTTTCTTGTTTTTTATTTATCAAAATATTTGTAGACCTACGCATTTCACCTAAAACTAAACGAAAAACGATATGTTTGTCATGCGGAACTGAGTGTAAACGTATTGTAATATAGGTACTGATTATTATATATAACCATCAGTCATACAGATAGCCCCAAAATAATTATTTTCACATGTCCAACATGCCTGTAATTGTATGATTATTCTTTGTGAAGAGTCGAGTATTGTCGGCGCATGTTGAAGTTTAACACACCCTTAAGAATTTTCGAACAAATTAACCATTTCACATTCTCCCCACTAACTCAAAAAAATTTCCCTTCCTATTCATCCTTGAATGTACTACGTCCATGATTAGAAGACAATGTGAAAAGGTGAAACACCCCGACCAACACAATGATAATGGCAGTCCGCCACTGCTCTTCGTTTGCGCATAAACATTGAGTACAGTACAGGTGGGGATGGGTGAGGCGGAGCGCGCTCATTACGTACCGACTTCGGTTCCGTTCAGGGTTTACTCGCGAGTACGCTTTTGGAGACGTCTGGTATAGTAGTACCTATTTATTGTAATATTTTTTTAGTATTTTTGTTGTTTTCGATGTATTACACACGGTAGAAAACATGATTTGTGTAGTACTACCATAATGTTATTGGAGCATTTGCTGTCTTGTGGCATATAAATAAATACATTGCCCATCCATGACAGAGACTTCCGGACTTTGTTCAGTAGATGGACCTAGGGATAATCCTTTCTGCTTGTCTGTCATACACGCGCACACATCGTCACAGAGCTCAAGATGAGTATTCTTGGGTCAGATGTGTTAGCCTTAACGAGCAGTGTACGTTTCTCATAATGTTATACTTGCCTCGAAAACATGACGGCCTCTCTTCTTGGAATTGGTAATCCCTCATAAACCCCCATCCTCTACTCAACCCCTAGCCGCGTGGCAGAAATACAATAGATCCCAGCATTGCCAAATCTAGTAGTCATTGCCTCTACCTCTTGGGTTTCACCCGTTCTCAGTGTCTTTTTAGACATTTGTCGACGTGTTGTTTTATACCGTTGTGCGCTTCAATATGTCTAATTTATTCCGGCCATGAATAATGAGTGTTGGAGCAGATGATCCGCAGTCAGGCCTCCTGATTCACCTGAAGATCCAGGTCATCACGACAAGAACAAATAACACAGTCGAAGAAAACAGAATATCTTATTTCCAGAGTAGCGTAGCTAATAAAACAAAGTATTAAAATTGTGTCTAATGTTAGAAATTCTATCCACAGAGTAATCGAAAGCTGAGGCAGTTTGATAAGTACAAATCTTAATCACTTAACATCGGACGCAACCGGCGGTGTTGGTAAAAGAAATATATATGGGGCATAGAAATTAAGAATTACGGTTCACCAACTAAAGAGAAGATAAACTAAAACAGAATTCGGTAAGATAGACGATTTTATGCGTGATTTACTTCGTCGAACAGTATGTGAACAGTACGCGAAAGAGATATCGCTAACAGCAAAAAAACTTGCGGAAATATTCTGGCCTGATTTGTACATTATGTTTAAGAATGCAGAAAAAATTTCATTCGATTCTATCCAGCACTTCCGGAATTACCAGGAAAAGGGTTTTTAAGGAATATAGTTTGCGAAGAACAAAACAGAATTTTAAGGTATAAGAAGTGTACATGCCCCTTTAATTAATTGAATCATATTTCGTACCTTATAACGTTCCTTAGGCCTACAGAAAATTTTCATCGAATCAGCAACTAAAGTGGCAGAGAAACAAATATATTCTTTTGTGCTTTAATATGATTTTCGTGTTATGAAAAAATGATGTAAAAGGAATACATTTATCCATGACTGGTATGTTGGCACTCCTTCAGATGTTAAAGCATAGGGGGACAAATACTGTAGTTGAGCCCAATTTTGTTTCGGTAATTATAAATCAAGTTATATTTACAAAGATAACATAGTCTCGCTGAAAATCGCGGTTTCACGGAACACAGTTTGAAAAACGTTCGCAAATCACAATGACTTCAAGAATTGGCAACTCGGCTAAGGGTTTATCCCTTGCGCGTGCCTACAGTTAACTGGTGAAGGGTATGAGGGAAAGTAGTCATGTTTTCGTGCGAAGTTTATCAATAGAGTGCATTCATTCTCCCCGACTTATTTTTCACAGAGGGTTATAAGAATGAGAATTGTTCTTTTTCGGCTCTAAAGACCGTAATGAGTCTTGGAACTCTTATAGTTCTCTGTTCTGTTACTCTATTCAAGTAACACACATTTGCAAAAAAAAAAATATTTTCTCAACTTCACTCCTTGTTCCGTATGAAAGAATTTCTACCACTTAGTCTAAAAAAGAATCTTATCCAGACGCTTGTAATGCCCCATTTTGATTATTGCGATTCCTTGCTAACTAATGTAAGTTCACTCTTAGCTGAGAGACTACAACGTGTTCATAATGTGTGCATACGATTCATCTGCAATACTCGTAAATTTGACCATGTAACGCCTTCCCTCCAGTTACTTTCATGGGTGCGTCTGAAGGAACGAAGAACAATACATTCACTGTCTCTTCTGTTTAGAATCATGCATACTTCTACTCCGAATTATCTGTTATCGCGCTTTCAATTTCTTACAACTCTTCGAAACCGACATCAAGCACTTCTTTCTATCCCTCATCATAGAACGTCTTTATAGGGTCCCAATACCAGTAGTGGACACAATTAAGCATTTTTTTATTTAAATAAATTCTGAATGGTTGATGTTTTAAGTGATTTATTTTTCAAAATATGAATCATATATTTAAACACATCTACATTCACTTAGGCATGTTTGATTTTGGCTGAATTTTTCTGGCTAAATTTTATATCACTTTTTGTATAGTGAAGACAAAATCTTAGTAGTGGACACTCAAATTTTAGTAGCGGACATAAAAAAAAATTCTGTAGTGGACACCCAGTCAAAATAAACAAATGATCTGAAAAATATACTCTACCAGTAAACAGTAAATATACAGCCTTGTGTGTTATATATGAAGGAAATAATGCGGTAGGTAATTAACATTGCTTAACCACTAGTCTTAAATCTAGAAAACACAACTTGAAATTTTACAAAAATAACATTCAGACAAGAAAAAAATCACACTAGGCCTAGGCCTTATTTTCACTTATATTAATTAAAAAAAACTTCTACACAGTATGAAAACGACTCCCGGTAGGCCTACTTAATCAGAAAACTATCTTCATCTTCACTGAGTGTAGCACAGTTGTGACAGAGAAAGGTGACACAGTCTTCCTCCATATCCTCTTCATCCAAGCCAAATGCATTCACATGTGACTTTGGGATGCATTTAAAGTGGTATGTATCTTTGCATTTGTCACATTCAACCCATGTCCGCTTCAGTTTCTTCAGTTTCTCGTCGTTTAAACTCTTACCACATTTCTTGCAAAGCCAATCGTTGGGATCTTCGATTAATTTTCTTTTGTTCTTTGGCATATTTTTTTTTTTTTTTTCTCTTCTGACAAAATGAAATGCTGCTTCCACTTTTGGGAGGAGACAACCGCAGGGAATACCTGTCTATGTTGGGCCACTTTTTTTCTGGGGTCTTTGGATAAAAGAGGCATCTTTTAAAGGAGCTGCTAACAGTACCCCCTTTCTTTGAGGGATAGGATGGAGATGAACAAGATGGACCAGGTTGGGGGAGTTGGGTGTGACTTGAGATGGACCTGGTAACAGCGCAGTGCTGCTTGCAGGTGTAGGCCTTGTGGGTGATGTTTCGGATGCAGGTGTTTGTTGTTCTAGAGATTCGTTCCCAATTGAGTTCACCACTTCTCCAATTCTGCAGTCACGCCAAAGATGAAACAAATCCTTAGCAGATTCCTTACCTGACCACTGCTCCCCATCTCGAACCTCTTTGAATGTTGCCAAAGTGACAGGATTAATTTTCTCCTCCAGCATTTCAATGAAGGTCTTGGTCTGGGATACGGAAGCTTCTTCTTTCTGCTCCTCTTCCAGAGGATTAATCAGCTCTCTACTCTGGATACATTTGTCAAAATTGACATTTTGACAGTTGAATGGGTAAAGCCCAGTGCGCAGAAACCCATTCTTTATTACCTCTTCAGTAGCTTTGGTTGCAAAGACAGATTGCAAGAGAGGACAAAATGTTTTCCTCGTTACATCCTTTGGGTAGTTATCAAATTTCCACTGGCGTACAACATCTTTCCAGCCATCCTTTAGGGGCTTGAAAACACTAACATCAGCTGGCTGCAAGAGATGTGTGCTATTAGGATGTAGTGCAACCAGCACGATGTCATTTGAACTACAGAAGTCGCTCACGTGGGGCGTCAAATGGGAGCGGTGGCCATCGACAAACATTACCACAGGTCGTGGAATGTTTTCATTTTTCAAGAATTGCATGAAATGATTCGAAATGTATTCGAAGAACACTTCGCTGTTCATCCAACCACTCTCCGATAGACCAATTGCCCATGAATCTGGCACAGAATCTGCAACATCTCGTGGCAATCTCTTGTACGGAAAAATGACCATAGGTGGCACAGTTTCTCCACTTGCCGAGAAGCAACCCATTACTGTTAACTGTTCCTTCTCGTTGTTGGGTACCTGGTGATAAAAGTCCCCTCTACCCCGTGGCCCAAGGACTTTACCACTTTTTGGGCACAACAAGAAGCCAGACTCGTCTGCGTTAAATATCCGCCTTGGATGGTTTAGAACATCCCTGAAGCCATCTGCAGTTAAAGTTAATTCGACTTCTTGAAACCACTTCTCGATGCTCTTCTTTGTCACTGATGCACGTGATCGAGTTAAACTCTCTGCATGTTTCTCGGAAATAACAGGATTGCGTTTCATAAATGCATGAAACCACGTCATTCCCGGTAAGTTATTGGTGAAGGGATTGGGTCGTTTATCTACATCAAGCACCCTCTTCACCGCATTGCATAACAAGTGCCTGGTAATTGGAAAACCCTTCCTAGACAATGATAAAACCCATTGTGCAAGGAGGTTTTCTTCAGCTGCTGTCAACGTACGTGCTGGCCCCATTCTTCTTTCTTCAGGAATAGTGCCACTAAGCTTCCTGATTAGTGTTGATCTTGGCACAGCGAAAGTGCGCGCAGCTTCCTTCTTTGACATACCATTTCGTACTGCTGCTACAGCTTCAGTCATCTTCTCTTCAGGATACTGGAGGATAGGACGTTTAAGCACCTTGATCTTCGGCATTGCAACTAATGTAGGTCACAGTCTTGTATTTGAAAATCAAATCTATGAGAATATACAGAAACTTATTTAGGCCTACACAGTAAGAAGCATCTCTAACAGAAAATGAAAACACCCAAGAAGTGAATTAAATCAACTAATTGCATTGGAAAATATTAATATGTCCATCATTAAATACTGTGTGTCCACCATTAAAAAGGTTATTTTAATAGTGGACCCCCATGTGTCCAGTACTAAAATATTTAACAAAAGCATGCTTCTGTACTGGACACCCCTACTATACACACTAAATATATTTAGATAACTTTTATTCTTGTTCTAAATGAAAGCTTACTACAAAACATCATAAATTATATGTATTAAACTTAATAAAATCACATAAATTAGCAGACGCTTACCGATTCAAAAGCATGCACCCACTATTACCAAGAAGAAGGAACTGAAACTATTTCCGGAATACAGTTGTATTTGCTATCTCTGGCTCAGTGATTGGCACAAACTAAAAGCCAATAGCAATCCACCTTACAAAAATGACCGGTTTAAAAGCTCGAATGCAACTGTAAAGAGAAATACCATTGATTGTGGGTGTTATAATAAAATATATTTCGAAGGTGTCCACTACTAAATTGATGTTCACTAGTAGTATTGGGACCCTACTCATCTTCCTATCCTGTAGAAATACCTCGCCTCTGGAATTCGTTACCTAATGACGTCAGGGATTGCCGGACTTTATCACAATTCAAAATTAAATTGGAAAATTTTGTCTTAGTTAATGTTTTTAGGTTTTGCTAGAAGTATTGATTTGTGTTTTTTTTTTTCTTTTTCTTTTTACTCTACATTAAAATTGCAAGTTTCTTGTTTATGTTAGTTAATTAGTTAGGATACAATTAATTATGATACTTAATTACTCATTTAAAGTTTGTGTGACTGCAACCTGTGTATATTTTTGTGTGGCTTTACTTTGTTTATAGTGTTTTTTCTCTCTCTCTTTATTTCTTGTGTAGCTTTACTTTGTATATAGTGTATTTTTTCTGTTTATTTCTATTATTGTATTTGTATTCCTGGTGTTGTGGAAGAGAAGGCCCCATGGCCTTAACTACATCAGAATAAATAAATAAATAAATTGTTCCTCTTCTCACTACATGACTTTTACGGTTGTCATGTTTGTCTTTATGCTCTGCAGCCATTTTGCTCTCTTATTTTTCTTTGCATTCACAACAGTATAAATAATTTAAAAAATCTGTTTATTTTGAAATTACTAAATAACTAATCTCGAAAACATTCTGACAAAGTTGTTAGATTTTTATGGTACTTTCGCTGTGTTGAAGATTCTAGGCAAGGTAACGCAAAATAGAAATTTGCTAGAAATTCACTCTGTAAGCACCAGCTTTTGATAGTTTTCGTTACATAAGGAGTCGTGTCTAATGAAATATTACAGGCTTACTGAATTATATTCCCAACATCTTACGACACGTGTGCTTAAATGCGATTGACTCATGTCAGTAGATTTACTGGCATGTAAAAGAACTCCTGCTGGACAAAATTCCGGCACACCGGCGATGCTGATATAACCTCTGCAGTTGCGAGCGTCGTTAAATACACCATAATTTAAATTTTCTTACGACACAGGGGAGTTTTTGTTTACTGCTAAATTACACCTCGTGTAGACTATAAAAGTTACAAGCCTTTATTGTAAATCTTGTGGAAAAGATTTATTAGAGAAAAGTTACATTAAATTAATTGTTTACCATTTTGCTCGTCTGGATTACGTAGGCAGATCCAACCTTCGTGACGTCATACTGCGCCATACTCATGCTATGTTGCAAGAACGTATTTAGTGCCTCTTTAACCTTTTACGGTCATATAAGTAATGTAAAGTTGCATAAACGTCCATTAACGTTAATTGTCCCCTAAAGAGTTCTTAAACTTTTAGGTCTGATTTTTTACCCCCAAGTTGACACATCGTTAGTAGGCCTAAACTGTAAATAAGCTACCAACTTCCAAAAATACAGTAAAAAATAAAGTTTGGACCCCCTCCCATATTTCAAGGCTAGCTATATATAGGAAACAAATTGACATTTGAACATAAAGGATAAAGCGAATTGAAGAGCTTTCTCCCAAAACGAGTTAAGTCCATTTTCAGTAATTTGACAGGAAGGACAAAAATTGTGGCTGTTATTTCGATTTATGCTGGATGTTTCCTGATGGTTTCTCATTGTTGTACACAAATATATGTTTTCAGCATAGGTAAAATAATAAATCCTCAGTTAAAATCTACGTTTTAAAGGAATATATAATACAAATTCTGTGTGATGCTTTTCATTGGCCAAAACCCAGAAACAGTACAGAACATGTTTATGTTTGTAAATTTATAACTTATATTTATACAAAACTAGTGGCTTGTGCAGCAAATGCTCCAAACTAAGTTCATTACACGTTCAAATAAACATTTTTCACATTTATTTTCAATGAAGAATACCAGACATTCGGAAAGTTATTTGCTTCCATAACAATGAAAGATACTCTCTCTCGAGCCAATACTGAAGAGAACCACGCATATAAATATCTACACCACATCGCCATTAAATATATGAAAAGACCCAACCCCACTTGATTAATAATTATAAAAATATTTGATTTTTAATAATATTATCTTACGTAAGTTTTATAGCTTTCAGTAACATATACTATGTATACTATATAGCCGCCACTCAGTAAAATATAGAAATCAAAATCTAATTTAAGTTATTCTCTACATCTACTTATATAACCCCAAAACGTTTCACTTCCATATAATCAATATAGCATTAATATGTATAATTAATGAAAAATAGTCACATGATGGCATTATCTACAATAATATTTCATTTCTAATGGTAATAATGTCATCAAACCACCTCAAGTTTTGTAGTTTTTAATATCCAATACACAGCTGCACCCAGAAAATTACGCACCACAGAATCGAACCTGTAAATTATTTTTAGTAAGTTAAGTTTTTAATAACCAATTTAATTTGAGCTCTAAATATGTCAGCATTCTTGCAGATCATGGCCTTCGTGCAATATTGTTTACTGTAGTGTGTGTTTTGTTTTATTCCGTGATGCAACACGGCCGACTTGATGCTCGCTTCGCTTCTCCTTTACAAAAAAGCGAAGGGTATATCAAGTCGGCCGTGAATGTTATTAGCTAGTTCTCAAAACTGACGACAGATGGATTTTGGAAAATAGGAAAATTATGTTTAAAATTGACATTTCACTGAAAACTACTATTTTTCCGAAAAACTTTGAGTTCCAAGCTTCAAAATGAGGGGTCATTTATTAAAATCCGTCCAGCCGTTTTCCCATAATTTCCATTACCAGTTCAAATTATATATATATATATATATATATATATATATATATATATATATATATATATATAGAGAGAGAGAGAGAGAGAGATTATCATCATACACCTCGACATAGATGTAACAAGATATTACCTACTGCCCTAAGGTCAACGGCGAACATCTGACAATAACAGGGCGAAACTTCTAGCAATACGCGGAACCATGTAAATATGATACTTTGACTCAGCTGTACTCACTTTGTCTCCTGCATATATTCTGGCCGATAATCTGAATTGCCAGTATCGGTTTCACTTATAACCTCCAATTCGTCACTATGGAAACCTCTGTCGTTCTCCATGTCTTGGCAGGCAGAAGCCATCTTCATACTCAGCTGTTTCGTGAACAAATCCGGGAAGGACTTAGTGCTTCAATGGAAATCGGGCTATGGACTTAACTTGTTTTGTCAAAAAATCATCACATTTCAGCCTCGAGATTTAGTTCATTGAAGTGAGCTTCGAGGAAAAATATGCAGCAGATCTCTGACGATTGCAAAGAATACTAGGAATATAGAAAAAAAGTCTTTTTACATTTTTGCTCTTCTTCCTGTAATTATGTTGCAAAAACGTATAATCAAAATTTGTTTGAAAAGGCGACTGGATTATCCAACAAATTTGATCCATTCCGAATTGAATGTTTTTAGAATTGACCAAATTTATAAAGACTCTTTAATGAAATTCTATCATAAAAATAGAATGAAATTTGTAGCTCAGCCACATGCTCATAATACAAGACGAAATGAAATTCTTAAATTAGTTGAACCTAAATGTTTCACATCTGCTGCTTTACTACACAGTACAAATTATGGTCCACGTCTATATAACTCGATAATAAAATTTCATCCAGAATTGACTACTTTAAGCAATGAAATTTTCAGACCCAGAATTTAAAAAAATCTATGACAGACTTCCCTGTATTTATATTATGTACCATGTATTGTAAAACAAGTTTATTTCTATCCTAAGTATATTGTTTCTATCTTATCTTGGTTACTATATCAACATGACCTGTACTAATTATATTACTAATAAGTTACTATTAATCCACCAATCTCAACATCGTCTCTTTTTCACTCAGTTATTACTAGTATTATTATTTACTAATTTTATTATCATCTTTATGTGATCTTTTTTCTTAAGTATTTTGTCTACAAAGTATGTGTATCTATGTAACGGAACTGTCCCCGAACACGAGCTTTGCTCTTTCGGGGTATTTTAATGTAACGTTTTTATGTATATGTTATTATTAAATAAATAAATAAATAAATAAAATAAATGTTTGTGGACATAACTCGTTTTGGGAGAAAGCTATTCAATTACAGTAGCTATATCGTTGCCCTACATGTATACAGAAATTGTATATTTGCGAAAACTTTGACGTCATTTATTCGCTTACTAGCCGTACCCGTGCGCTCCGCTGCACCTGTTAGAAATAAATGTAAAGTAATTAAATAACATGTAGTCCGTGGAATCCTGTTGCAATAAAGAAGGTAGAACCATATACTGAATCTGCAATGGTGAAAGGTGCTTCTATGTATTCATAAGCTTGTAGAACGGTAAAATAAATACCTAATACAACTGTAAAAAATAGACCTTGCAGTGTTTGATTATAATTAAAATAGGACGTTTGATCCAGGTAACAACTTTTACAACAGCGCAAGATAATCTGCTTCGCTCATTATCCATGTTTTTTTGCATTGCATTTATTGCATATATATTTTATGTATTTTAACACGATTCAATTGAGCATAGTTAAAATTTGAATTATGAAATAATGGATTGCTAAGCTAACGTACTATTACTGCATACTAAATCAATACACTCTCGTTGTTCGTTAATTCTCTGAGATTAAAATGAGTGTACATAAATATTATTTTAAGAAATACAGAAAACGAATGTACGAAATGGCCTATCAAATTTTCTGTGCATAAGAAGCTATTTTAATCTTACCTGTCCTCGATTTACTCAGACGTTACTGTAATAACATTATAGCATTATGTCCATCTAGAGAAACTACACTTTCCAATGGTGAAATAATAATTAATTATACAAATCGGTTAATTTAGCTTCTGATATTACTTCATACAAACACAGAAACATTCTCTGTAGGCTATGTTTCATAGCTTTCGATTGTTGATGTCCAAGGTCCCTGTTTCGATTGTTGTTGTCCAAGGCCCCTTATAGACGAAGTCATTTGTTCTTAATTCATTGCACCGTCTTAGATGGCGTTATTTTAATTTTAAAACTCATTTATCTCATTAAATATCAGTCCTATCAAAATTATGTAAAGAATAAAACTTATCGGAAATCATTTTTAAAGAAACTTTTGTTACGTAACATTTTTCACAAAAATCAATAATAAGCGAGATATTTCGATTTATTTAATTCAGGCCCCTTATAACCCCCTTTTAAATAAAGTATTTTGAATGCCATATAGCCTAAAATCTAAGTTACAACGAACTTAATTTATATTCCAATTTTCATATAAATCGGTCCAGCCATTGTCGCGTGAAAAGGTAACAAACATACAGACAGACATACAAACAAAAATGTCAAAAATGCGATTTTCGGTTTCAGGGTGGTTAATTATATATGTTAGGACCAATTATTTTTGGAAAATCGAAAATTACCATAAAAATTTCGGCTACAGATTTATTATTAGTATAGATTAGTATGGACCATATTTTTTGGGTAAAATAAAATGGGTGATTTCGGTGTGAAACCTGCCACTATTTCGGTGGGTATTTCGTAAAACAAGTTGTCAGTTAAATGAATTACGTTATGTTTCTTATAAAACTTCATCTTTTTCCTTTTGGGTTTTTGTATGGAGAACGGTAAGCGGTAGCGACAGACATGTTTAAGTTCATATCTCAATCTGATTTCTCAGAATCCAATTTCACTATCTCAAAATGTTCTGTGGAACATCTCCTATTTCATGTTTAATTTTTGCACGTTTTTACTTAATCACCCTGTATATTTCCCATTAAGGTAGCTCACTTTTAATATAAAATGAAGTGCAGAAATCATAGATGTAAGTTGTCAGCAGTTTTTTTGCCAATAATCAGTCGCTTTTTTAATAATCGTGGCTAAATACAATAACAATTCAACATATTTTATTAATCATCCAGTATGTATTTCCTATTTCATTTTAAAGTACCTAGTAAATATTTATATTCCAGCTGAAATTATCAGTAAGGTCCATTCACAATGAAAATTAAACATAACCGTAACATAAACACAGAAGTTTGCGGCCAGGCTACCAAATGGGATCATTCACAATTATTCACATAAACATTGACATAAACATTGCCGTTAGACGTTAACATGAAAGTTTGCAAACTCCAAACTTTCATGCTTATGCTTACGTGATTTGGAAACAGAACACAATCGTAGAGCGCTGAAGTAGACAGAATATGAGGAAATGGCGTCGTTGTTATGTTTCCATGGTTACCAAGTATCTTTGCGATTATGTTTATGTTCCCATCGTGAATGTTCTTGATTTTACCGTAACGTTTACATTTTTAAGTTAACGCTTACGTTATGTTTAATTTTCATTGTGAATGAGCATTTAGTAGATATATATTTTAAATACTCTATAAATAGCAAAATTGGCTGTAATTGTAATGAAATATACAAACAAAATGTGAACAGGAGCGCATATGTTTATTGACTTTACAGCATAGTCAATTTCTTCATTCCTCGTGGGTTTCTCTTTATCCCCAGGAGAAAAATGAATTAAAAACTGCACGGAAATGAAAATGAACGAACGACGACTCACATAGGTCACTGCTGGGCAGAGTTAATGATACGGTTTTAATCTGTTTCAAGATTGAACGCTCTCGGAAGTTGCCATGAGCGTGTGTCCTCGGCACCATTTCACAATACCACCGCCCAGTTGGTCTGCGGAAATGCAACATTTGCACAAGTGTGAGTTGCTGGCGCTGAAGAAGGAATGTATTTTTTAGTATGTTATTTTACGACGCTTTATCAACAGCTTCGGTTATTTAGCGTCTGAATGAGATGAAGGTGATAATGCCGGTGAAATGAGTCCGGGGTCCAACACCGTAAGTTACCCAGCATTTGCTCATATTGAGTTGAGGGAAAACCCCGGAAAAAACCTCAACCAGGTAACTTGTCCCGACCGGGAATCGAACCCGGGCCACCTGGTTTCGCGGCTAGACGTGCTAACCGTTACTCCACAGGCGTGGACAAGAAGGAATGTATGTTGGGATTTTTATAAGTGACCTAAAATTACCCCGAAACTTGCGCGGAATCGTTTCAATCAAACAGCTGTACACAGGTCTCATATTTGCACATATTCGTGTCACGCCGGTTATAGCGAAGTTTGTACTTTGCGTAATACTGCGATCATGGGTTCGAATCTTGCGTAGAGCATGCATGATTGTCCGTTGTCAGTGTGATGTTCTTTTGTTGTCATAAGTGGAATTTCAACACATCGCTGACTCCACATTACGAGAGACCCACCACATTCGTGTGGTATGCAAGCATGAAATTACTCTAAAAGGGGAAAAAATCCGTGTTTCAAGATGGCATACCTACACCTCCTGATGCTTTTGCGCGTTTCATAACAATTAACTTCCCTATCATCTTGCCAGCAATATTTCCGTTTATTTTTTGACGTGAAACCAGCGAATAGGGATTATAAAGAATGGACACTGAGCGAATTTTCCTGTGTTTTGTTTCTCTGTGCGCCGGCGTTTAGTTCCACTTTCAAGCGCTAGAGGTTAGTGTAATCGAGCATACGCTAAGATAATAATTGAGTATAAGTTGAGACACAGGATCCAAACATCGCCTACCTTATTGCATAATCCAGTAACGCTTTGCTTCAAATAAATTCAAGGTAACAGCTTTTCCTTATTTCTCAGTGACGAACTAGTTGTAATAATTTTTTTTTATATTTCAGATATAATAAATTATATTATAAAATGATATAATACGTTATAAAATTAAGTATCAAATTCGTTTAATATTTGTATATAATATAATATATGTATATGGTTTTACTTCTCATAAAAGTTTTGTTTTTCCATTTTCAGTGCTATCAAATCATTACATATTTTAATTGTTGTTGGGTTCAACGTCTCAACTCTCATTATAAAGGAACTCTAGAGTCTAGACATTACAGTTAATGACGGATTTATTATTTTATGGATCCAATTTATTTTATTTGAGTACATAATGTACCTAGATGTATTAATTATATGTGTTATATTTCCGCTGTGTCGACTGCTAGCTGGTATGATGTCAGCGCCAACTCTAGGGAGAAAGCAGAATCTCACGCTCTAGCTGGCTTGAAGGTCATTGAAATCAGTCCGGCTACATCAAAGGTACCGACGCGAAGTGTCCATACATAATTATCTATACGCTGGTGAAACGTTCATGTTCGAGCTACAAGAAAGGAATATTGCAACTCTTTGATATGAAAGGTTTACCTAGAGTACTTTATTATACAAGCAGAACCATCCGTCATTTCTAACCCCACATTCAAGGCCATATAACAGTTTTAACATGAGATCTTGTACAAGGACAAGAGTATGTATGCTTGAGGTTGGGAGACAGTAAGCTTTCACTATAGTTGCCTGTGAAATAAGTAAATACAGTGGTAAAGTGAATCCTTGTGAAAAAATTGAAAGAATATTAATAATATAAAGTAAAGTAAATCCTGTGTGCATTAATTTAAATGAAAACTAATGAAGTAATTCATTTTAAAGTGTAAAATATAAAGTAAAGTAGCCCCTATGTGGATTAATGTTTAGATGAAAGTTAATTTATTACAAAATAGACTATTAAGTAAAATAAATAGTAAGTCAGTTAATGTTTGAATGGAAATTAAGCAATTAATTTAAAGGTAGAGAGCAATTACAACTAAAAAAATGACTTGTACGTGGAGACTCGAACCTTCGAACTTCCGACTAAAGACCAGCATTTTGACCACTACATAGACTACCAGGGACAATAATGAATTAAACTTTCTGTATGAACTAGTTTAGCCTGCATAAATGTTTTAATGAATGCACTTAGAATCCCCTGATGACTATTGAATGTAAATATTGAAGTCCCATTTCATTCCTTTGAATATTTCACCATAAAATATGTTGAATCATGCTTACATTACAAAGGTAATTATTTATTGTTGGTGTCCAATCCGTGCGTCTTGAATTTGAGCCACTTATTTCTTCTTTCTTTGTCAGGAAAATATTACAATTTGTAGACTCCATGTCTGTATTTATTTGTACAATTTGGAGCCCCACAACCAACCATTGCGTAAAATTAATTTGTGCGAGATCGTGCGTATTTGCTTGTTTTCCGCACAGAACCAATACGCGGTAAGTGTGAAATACCACATTCAGTATTCCCAACGTAACACACATAACAATTTCCCTCTTCTTTCCGCTTAAGCGCGACATTCATTTTACTGCTTTAGGCTTTTAACATATTATTTTTAGAGACGTTTAACATAGTAATAATTATAAATTGAAACTTACCACTGCAATTTCATCTAAATTGCACTGTTAATTATTGTTTTTAAATATTTGCAAAAATTAAGTAAAGTCTACTACTCCACGAAAGCTATTGTATTCCTGATACAAGTAACATTAAGGAAGCCGTGAAAAAATCAAGAAGACTCCAGATGCCGATGTTATTACTGCAATATGTTATATAAATAATATTGTTAAAATATTAAAATGAAAAATAAATCATTACATAACCTTACCGTTTGTTTTAAGTTCGCATTTATAGACTGTGGGGAAAAAAAAAAGACAGACATATCACGGCCTGCTGGAGTATAGATATTTTTGTTTTCTAAAGTTGCCGTCATTAAACAGAAACCAAGATGGAGATTTCATTGCAACTAATTAGAAATTCGTCTTTCAGGTATGTAATAAACGATCTTCGCACAAAATAATGTACGATACACGAGCGGTATGTTTGTTTTCATGTTCTCGGAAATTAAAAAAGCTCAACTACGTTTCGCTTTTTCAATCTTTTCCTCGAACATGAAAACGTCAACATACCGCTCTTGTAACGTATATTACTAATGTTTAAAACGAAAATGCATCCTGCAATTCCGAGCGTCTTTAAATAAAACATAACAATTTTAACATCCACATGTCAGATCTTTCACTTTCCGTATTGTTGTTTCCGCCACACAGATGTCATGTCGCGTCACTCGCTTGGGAATCAACATGGCGGCACAGTCTAGTATATTATACAGTCACGAAGCTCAATACGTAGTAAATATGCATACATAGATAGTTGCTAACCACTAGGGTCGCTAATATCGCTTCATTACAGACAATGCGAAATAGTACTGGCACAGTCAATTGTTTCTAGCAACCTCACAACTCAAGCTTCGTGTCTGTATATACTAGACTGTGATGGCGGATTGGTCTGCTCGGGGAATATAATGTTTTGGGTTTACCTTTGACGTCACTCATGGTACCATGGAAACAGGAGTGTAAGATGAAGTTCGTGCATCATGGTTTTCCACGCGGTCCGTGTCACTCCATTCACTGCATCGATATACACATCATACAAATCTCGGTAATTTTCCAAACCAAAGCCTTCTGAAATAGGAGCGTTGGCTTTCGTTTTTTTACCTTCCGTCCTGGGATGAGTTTACTCGCGCGTCACTCGCACAACGCAAGGATTCGGATCCCTTCTCTTGCGAGGACTGCGGCGTCCTACTCGATGTGAGCCGTGCACAAAGTTGCGTTTTCATTTTAATGCTTTCTATGCTTCAGGGTTTCCAAATTATTACTGCTGCTACTGCTTCTGCTACCACAATCATTTTCAATATTGTTCTTTTTCGCCCTCAAGCGTAGAATTGTTATTCAACACTTAACGTTAACCATGAATTGTGGGATCTGCGAACATTTGTTCAGCATAACGCAAGTTCACTGACTACGATAACAGAATAAACACGAAACAAGATGCATAAGCCCGGTCCATTTGGAAGAGAATTAAGTTTTCACTTTTCTAATGCGAATCGCACTTGGGGCCTCTGAATAAGTAGCCAAAAAATCGCTATGTGAGTAAAATGCAACCGGGCCTTAGTTTTGCTGCTAAGAATAAATGCTGTGATGTTAGCCTACTTCTGAGGCATACTGGAGGTCTAGAACTCTAGGGTTATGAAAATAGTTGAAAGCTGATTATATCACATTCACTCGCGCCTAAGAAGGTCTGCAGACCTACGCTACCGCTTCAAAGTCGTCAATTCACCCTTTCATTATTACACAGACGTTGAATAATTTGTACAGTTGAAAGCATCGCTAAATAAAATAACACAGTTACTGTAATCAGTACGACAGCTTCCAACCCAGTGGCCTGGTCTGTCTCCATTTCGTATTCATGGGGACTCTGCGTATTAGATTTTCGCAATTGCCTTGCTTTCTGTAGTCTGAAATGCAAGTACAAGAAAACCATTCAAACCTATGTGGAAAATGAATCTCTGGTAACTTCGCCGACCCTAAAGTCCGGATCAGCTTACTTCATACCCTAAGGGTGAAACCTAACCATTTTCCCCCCTATTACTACATATTCTAGTGGATTTTGGTGATTTTCTTGTTTGCAGGTTGAATTTTCTTTTACCAAATTAGTTTAGAATTTCGATACTGATAAATACTACAAATGGTAGTGATTTTGTAACTGTTATGTTGGCAGATGAGACAAATGTTGTCAGTACTGGAGTTTCATGAAATTAAAATTGTACTAGATTTCTGAGCCGGTTACTTGAAGCTAGTGAAATTTGAACATACTAATTAATTAATATTAATACATAATAGTTATTTTATGTGTTGCGTTGTGGCTATAATTCAAGACTATGGTCAGGTAAGTTTTCGGAATTAGTACTAACAATTTCATGTGGTCAAACAAAATACACTTTTAGGTTAGGTCTCGTGAGTCAATTGTTTAGTCAAACCAATGAATTTCATATTGCCAGACAAAATACCTAACATGTTGATCCCTTTCTCGTATAGTTTGCCTACGAAAATATGTTACAAATTATTGAATTATTTAGAATAACCTTTCAACAGAACTTCTAACATGTAACCCACTAACATATAACAAGAAAATTAGAAACGTGTTAATATCTTCAATTTGATTAAATAAATTTATAGCCTATGTGTATGAATTAATCAACCTATATTATATTTGTATTCTATAATTTTGAAATATATATTAGTCCTACTTTTCACGTGAGATATTATTCTTCTCTAGTGTTAATATTATATTATATAATTCCATTGCCGCTGTAATTATATTTTAGTTCCTATTTTATTTTACTTATTTATTTACATTATTATTATTTATTTTAATATTATATCTGAACTGCGACCGAGCACGAGCGCTGCTCATTCGGTCTCAAATTTTGTTAATACTACTGTATCTTCTTTTTATATTGCTTGTATTATTTTATTTGTATTTCTCTTTGTTTGTTTTGTAATTATATTTCTTTATTCTGTATATTTGAAATAAATAAATACTCTCGAAATACTCTCGAACATTAAGGTAAAGTACAGTACGTAAATAAGTCATTCAGTATGTAGGATCGTGTGATATCTGGTAACAGTTGGCAACACTGACAAGACGGCAATATTTGCTGTTTAGGAACTGTTCTTGTCTGATCCTCACTATACATATTTAGTAAATATAGAAACCATGCATAAATGATTGATGATGATGATGATGATGATGATGATGATGATGATGATGATGACGAGGACAGTAATAATAATTATCGCACATACATTCTAGTCTTAGGAATTTTACGACACTTACTGGACTGTAAATTTTTTTTTTTTCTCCAGAATAGCTTTTGCTCGACGTACACTTCCTATGTATTCCATGTGTACTCTGGGAATAAAATAATAATGACAGTTATTTATCTTAAAAATAAAGTGCTAACCAACAGCATAAGCCAGTAATATGTTACTGAAATAAGTTGCGTATGTATATGTAGTGCCAATATACAAAAATATACTTACTTATAGTTGGCTTTAAGAGAACCCGGAGGTTCATTGCCGCCCTCACATAAGCTCGCCATCGGTCCCTATCCTGAGCAAGATTAATCCAGTCTCTATCATCATATCCCATCTCCCTCAAATCCATTTTAATATTATCCTCCCATCTACGTCTCGGCCTCCCTAAAGGTCTTTTTCCCTCCGGCCTCCCAACTAACACTCTATATGCATTTCTGGATTCGCCCATACGTGCTACATGCCCTGCCCGTCTCAAACGTCTGGATTTAATGTTCCTAATTATGTCAGGTGAAGAATACAATGCGTGCAGTTCTGTGTTGTGTAACTTTCTCCATTCTCCTGTAACTTCATCCCTCTTAGTCCCAAATATTTTCCTAAGCATTTTATTCTCAAACACCCTTAATCTCTGTTCCTCTCTCAACGTGAGAGTTCCAGTCTCACAACCATACAGAACAACCGGTAATATAACTAATTCTAAATTTCAGCTTTTTTGAGAGCAGACTGGATGACAAAAGCTTCTCAACCGAATAATACAAGTATTCGAAATTTTAATCTAAAAGCGTGTTCAACATAGGATCGTTTTTATTACTAAGATAGTTTCTAAACCAGTCACCGTAACTTAGACTAATGTTTCCCAACTTACGAAGCAAGATGTTATGTGGAAAGACATCGAAAGCTTTGGTGAGATGAAAATAGATTGTTTGTTCACGTGTTTTGATTGGGTAGTGCCGTTTTATTTACACGTGAAATCAATTCTGTTTATCATATTATTTCGATGTAATAAATCCTCGATGAGGTGAACGTATTTTATTTTCAACTAAAGCGAAATGTGGTTACCTATGGATATTCATTTTCATTTATAGTTTTTTGCCCAAGGGCAGGTCTCTCACTGCAAACCCAGCATTCTCCAATCTCCTCTATACTTCGCTTTTATACTTTTCTTCCATTCACCATTCCTACCAGTGTTTCCTTGAGTAGGCAGTTTCTTCTTAGCCAGTGACCAAGTCAATTCCTTTTTCTCTTTTTTTCTCTTATTTTCCATTAAAGTTGCGAAATAGAGAATGGTATGCGCAAAGCAGCGGGAAGCTACCGCATTTACCTTTGCCAAGAAAGATTGGATGAATCTTTCCACAATAAAAGATTCCTGACGTACATTATGGTAATACAGTATCTATACTTACTTACTGGCTTTTAAGGAATCCGGAGGTTCATTGCCGCCCTCACATAAGCCCGCCATTGGTCCCTATCCTGAGCAAGATTAATCCATTCGCTATCATCATATCCCACCTCCCTCAAATCCATTTTAATATTATCTTCCCATCTACGTCTCTCCCTCCCTAAAGCTCTTTTTCCCTCCGGCCTCCCAACTAACACTCTATATGCATTTCTGGATTCTCCCATACGTGCTACATGCCCTGCCCATCTCAAACGTCTGGATTTAATGTTCCTAATTATGTCAGGTGAAGAATACAATGCGTGCAGTTCTGTGTTGTGTAACTTTCTCCATTCTCCTGTAACTTCATCCCTCTTAGCCCCAAATATTTTCCTAAGCACCTTATTCTCAAACACCCTTAACCTATGTTCCTCTCTCGAAGTGAGAGTCCAAGTTTCACAACCATAAAGAACAACCGGTAATATAACTGTTTTATAAATTCTAACTTTCAGATTTTTTGACAGCAGACTGGATGATAAAAGTTTCTCAACCGAATAATAACAGGCATTTCCCATATTTATTCTGTGTTTAATTTCCTCCCGAGTATCATTTATATTTGTTACTTTTGCTCCAAGATATTTGAACTTCTCTACCTCTTCAAAAGATAAATTTCCAATTTTTATATTTCCATTTCGTACAATATTCTCGTCACGAGACATAATCATATACTTTGTCTTTTCGGGATTTACTTCCAAACCTATCTCTTTACTTGCTTCCAGTAAAATTCCCGTGTTTTCCCTAATAGTTTGTGGATTTTCTCCTAACATTTTCACGTTATCCGCATAGACAAGCAGCTGATGTAACCCGTTCAATTCCAAACCCTCTCTGTTATTCTGGACTTTCCTAATGGCATACTCTAGAGCAAAGTTAAAAAGTAAAGGTGATAGTGCATCTCCTTGCTTTAGCCCACAGTGAATTAGAAACGCATCTGACAGAAACTGACCTATACGAATTCTGCTGTACGTTTCACTGAGACACATTTTAATTAATCGAACTAGTTTCTTGGGAATACTAAATTCAATAAGAATATCATATAAAACTTCTCTCTTAACCGAGTCATATGCCTTTTTGAAATCTATGAATAACTGATGCACTGTACCCTTATACTCCCATTTTTTCTCCATTATCTGTCGAATACAAAATATCTAGTCAATAGTTGATCTATTACGCCTAAAACCACACTGATGATCCCCAATAATTTCATCTACATATGGAGTTAGTCTTCTCAAAAGAATATTGGAAAACATTTTGTACGTCGTCAACAAAAGTGATATTCCTCGAAAGTTACTACAGTTAGTCTTGTCTCCCTTCTTAAAGATAGGTACGATTGTGGACTCCTTCCATTGTTCTGGTACAATTTCCTTTTCCCAAATAGCAAGTACAAGCTTATAAATTTCGTTAGATAATGCGCTTCCACCCTCTTGTATTAATTCTGCTGGAATTTGATCGATACCTGGAGACTTATAATTTTTCAGATTTTCTATCGCAATTTCGACTTCAGAAAGCGTGGGTTCGGGTATAAATGGCTCAGCAGTTTGTATTTCAATTTCGTCCCGATCATTTCTATTTGGCCTATATTATGGTAATACAGTATCTATAATAATATTAATGAACACTTTCAAGTATTTGTATTATTCTCCACGTTGAGAGGATTTTGAGACGGTATTAGCTATTTATAAGGTGCAAGACTCTTTGATCGTGTGGCCAGCATTTTCCAAGGTCACTGCTTTAAGAGACAAGACAAGCTGAGGAAATAGCCAGTCCCTGCGGAATGGAATTAAACCTGCACTTTTCTATCGGGAAATGAACCTCGCTCATTTAGATTTGAATATAGAAATCCTCTCTCTCGTGCCACAGCGAGGAAAATAATAATAATAATAATAATAATAATAATAATAATAATAATAATAATAATAATAGAGTGCGTGGTGGGAGTATTTGCCAACAGATACTGGCAGACAGACCGACGACGCATGCGCGGCGGGCAGGAAGCGAGGCGCGGCCTTGGACTGCCCCCGCCAGCTGCCAGCTGTGCCTGCTAATAATTGCGGTCTTGTGACATAAGGTTCATTATACGGACCTTACCGGGTGCCCGGGAAGCGGCGGACGTGCAAGGCAATTGGAATTATATGCCGAAGTCGGTCACAACTCTGAGAGAAAGTGAACCGTGTTCTTTCACCGTATTCTGTCAGCCGAAGTTCTTTAAAAAGTTACGGCTAGCATACGAGACATAAAAACAGAGCTTCGCTTATATTCGAATACGCTGAGGGCTAATATAATAAGCAGGAAAGGATTTATATGTAAATACATATTTACTTATAAAGCTAATATAATTTATATTTTGCATTATCTTTATGTTTCACAATGTGTAGGGTTGAAAATCCTACTTTTATTTTCCATATTTTTCCATATTTTAGAGTTTAGTACATATTTTCGTTAATTTCCATATATTTTCCATATTTCATATAAAACAGTCCATATTATATTAGGTTTAACAATAAAACAAAACAAAATTCCATTAACTTTTAAAAATACATTTCAACAATAGAGATTTAAACACATGTTCAGTAATCCCTTTAACATCAGAGTTATTTGAAAATTAGCAGTCCTATCAACAATGGGAAAGTAAGTTACAAAACTGTATTAATTTAATTTAAAATTTTTAACAGACTTCAGTTGTGCAGCTCAACAGTTAAATGCCAGTCAGAGTACACATAGGTTCAGTTTTGTAAATCATACTATAAAGACGGTAAATATGCCAAAAGTACGTCATTCAGTCAATTTAAAATCAAAACTAACAAGTTACATTTCAGAATTTAAAGAAGATGGTTTATCAACTGACAATAAAATATTATTTTGTAATTTGTGTCAGTGTGCAGTATCATCTACACAAAAGTTCCTGGTGCAACAACACATTACAACTAGTAAACATCAGGCCAACAAACAACTAAATTCCAAGCAGAGACAATTGTTTTTAACACAACCAACAACATCGAATGTAAGATCTGAGTTTAACATCGACCTGTGCCGTTCTCTCATCTCTGCTGATATTCCTCTCTACAAACTAAAGAATAAAGTCTTCAGGGAATTCCTTGAAAAATATACTCAACATACAATCCCGGATGAGTCAACACTTAGGAAGACGTATGCTCCATCCATCTACGATGAGACAATACAGAAGATAAGAGATGAAATTAAAGATAGTTCAATTTGGGTTTCCATTGATGAGACTCCCGACAAAGAAGGTAGACTTGTTGGTAATGTAGTTATCGGTTTGTTAAGTGAACAATATTCTGAACGAATTCTTTTACATTGTGATGTTCTAGAAAAGTGCAATAACAAAACTATAGTTAAACTGTTCAACGAAGCTATGGGTATCCTGTGGCCAAAGGGTATTATGTACGATAATGTGTTATTCTTTATTAGCGATGCTGCCCCTTATATGGTCAAAGCTGGACAAGCATTATCTGTTGTATATCCTAAATTGACTCATTTTACTTGTGTGGCGCATGCATTTCATCGTGTGGCAGAAGTGGTCAGAGACAATTTCCTAAAGTAGATTTGTTGATTTCATCAGTGAAAAAGTATTTCTCAAAGCTCCCAGTAGAGTTAACGTGTTGAAAGAAATGTACCCTGAAATTCCATTGCCACCAAAGCCAATTTTAACTAGATGGGGTACATGGCTAGAAGCAGTTGAATATTATGCCGAACATATAGACTCTATTAACAATGTTCTCCTTGCATTGGACTCTGAAGATGCAGTCTCAATTGATACTGCGAAAACAGTTACCTGTGACATAAGTGTGAAGAATGACTTAGCTCACATTCAGCATACATTTTCATGCATCATAAAAACGCTCAAAAGTCTCCAAAATAGGCACCTTTCACTATCTGAAAGTTTTGAAATTATAAATAGTACTGTGGAACAACTGAATCGTGGTAGAGGTAAAGTTGCAGATGCAGTAAGAGCTAAGGTGGACACTGTACTTTCAAAAAACCCTGGATATGAAGAACTACAAAGGTTGTTGCTGTGATGAGTGGTGAATCAACAGTGAAGATTAACTTGGACTTATCCCCAGCAGACATTGTGAAATTGAATTATGTACCAGTTACTTCTTGTGACGTCGAACGCTCTTTTAGTCAGTATAAATCTATCCTCAGAGACAATAGAAGAAGATTCACTTTTCAGCACTTGAAAGAAATGTTTGTAACCTATTGTTATGGTAACAGACAATAAAAATTGTGTTTTGTTGAAACTACATTGGAAGATAAGGTACGTCCATTATATTTTTGTTTAGTTTGATTAAAATGTACCAATATTTAACGTACATAGTCATTTTTTTATAATTTTAAGTCCATATTTAATTCCATATTTTGGTAAAAATCCATATTTAATTCCATATTTTGGTAAAAATAACTACATATATATTTACATATTTCATATATTTTTAGTCCATATAAATCCGTTCCCTGATAATAAGGTAAACAATAACTTTGGAATATTGCTAATAACTTCTTAAATTTTAATTTTACAAAAGCTGTTGGACATAAATCATACAATATGATACCAGTGTTCGAAAGAAGGGGCAATTTTTATTACTCTACTGCAGCCGTGGCGAAAAGGCCATGGTGCGCCGAGCCACTGTGTAAGCTGCAACGTGCATAGCACCTATGGAGGGAGGCGGACAACCGAAGGGGAAGTTATGTTTAGGACGTGTAACGAAGAAAGAAATGAACAAGAAAACATAGGACACATTATCACAACCTAAAATTAACTGTCTTCAGAATGTCTCTGCGACAAAGTTTCAAAATCAGGAATTATGTCACTTACTGCCAGTCGTAGTTGATCACGAAGGTATTTGTCTGTCAGTCGTGATCTAAATTTGATTTTTGCTATTTTCATTGTTGAAAATAATTTTTCACAAACGTAAGTTACAGCGAACATGGCTTCAACAGAACAAGCGAAAGAATGAAGCTTCAAATATTTATTTTTTCCAAAAATTTGAAAAGTTCAATATCTGTCAAGTCCTTACATCTAGCTTTCATTTAACGTCACATTGTAAATCTGTGAGTTTAAATTGAAAGTCTAACCGCATTATTCGTACATCTGCTGTAAAAGAATCGACGTACAGAGATGATAATAATAATAATAATAATAATAATAATAATAATAATAATAATAATAATAACACAACCTTTTAATGTTTCATCAGTAACATGTAGTAACTTATAATGCCGTTTTATGTTATACAACCGTTTTCCTAGTAATATTTGTGAACAAATCATACATTTAATATTTTCATCATATTGTAAGCAAAAGAATGCCTCCTCCCATCCTACTTGAAACTTTCGTTTTTTATAGAGGTACATGGTTTCGAGAGAGACATTGCGACGATACGCCACTCGCAGGTCCGACACAAATACAAATAGAACGGAGTTTGACTCCAGTGAGTAAAAGGGTGGGGGTTGTAGGTAGGAAGCGAGAGAAAAGCACTGCGAGCCATAATGTGCTCGTGAGTCGCATTTTCGCCGTGGCTGCTCTACTGCCACTTCCAACGGACTCCTAACGAATATTCACACGTTTATCACTGGAATTGTGGTGCTGGAAATCAATTTAGAACACTTTTATCTCAGCCACGACACATTTAAGTTTTTATTGTACAATATAAATGCAATTATCACTACAATGACAATAACATCAACTTATCTACAACACTGGATGTCCGACACTACATAGAAGTTATCAGTGCTTTTTCCTGGAGGAACGCGCTGAAACGGCACCTTTTTGTTGCATTTTTCATCATGGAACCGAAATATGTGTGAATAACTATATTTTTAATACTAGCCGTACCCGTGCGCTCCGCTGCACCTGTTAGAAATAAATATAAAGTAATTACATAATTAAAATAGGACATTTGATCGAGGGAACATTCATGTTTGATAGAAGGATAAATCGTTTATTATGTTACTTAATTGAAATTGAATTAAACAATTAAATGCGATCATTTTGATCCAGAGACCACTCATTTGGTCATAAAAATTAGTTTAGGAAATACAGGAAACGAATATACAGAATAACCTATCAAGTTTTCTGTGCATAAGAATCTATTTTAATCTTACCTGTCCTCGATTCACTCAGAAGTTACTGTGATAACATTATAGCATTATGTCCATCTAGAGAAACTACACTTTCCAATGGTGAATTAATAATTAATTATACAAATCGGTTAATTTAGCTTCCGATATTACTTCATAGAAACGCAGAAACATTATCGGTAGGCTATCTTTCATAGCTTTCGATTGTTGCTGTCCAAGGCCCCTTATAGACGAAGTAATTTGTTTTTTAATTCATTACACGGCCCTAGATGGCAGTTATTTTAATTTTAAAACTCATTTATCTCATTAAATATCAGTCCTATCAAAATTTTTCAAAGAATAAAACTTATCAGGAATCATTTTTAAAGAAACTTTTGTTATGTAACATTTTTCACAAAAATTAATAATAAGCGAGATATTTCGATTTATTTAATTCAGGTCCCCTTATAACCCCCCTTTTAAATAATGTATTTTGAATGCCATATAGCCTAAAATCTAAGTTACAACGAACTTAATTTATATTACAATTTTCATCGAAATCCGTTCAGCCATTATCGCGTGAAAAGGTAACAAACATACAGACAGACATACAAACAAAAATTTCAAAAAAGCGATTTTCGGTTTCAGGGTGGTTAATTATATATGTTAGGACCAATTATTTCTGGAAAATCGAAAATTACCAGAAAAATTTCGGCTACAGATTTATTATTAGTATAGATAATTCTTCTTTGAATTTCGCTTAGATCCTGAAAGTCTTATTTGGCCAAAAAAGAGGTTAAAAACAACAAAATTCCCGTGCAGTGAACAGTAATCTCTTTTGATCCTAAAATTAGAGCAGAAGTTTAATGTTTTTCACACAGTTCAGGACTGATTTGAAAATTATGATACCACATCTTCCCGTCCGCTATAAATTATCCTACACAGAGTTGGGCTACCTTTTTCTCCAAAAGAAAAGTAGTGGTTGTTACTATGTTATTATTATTATTATTATTATTATTATTATTATTATTATTATTATTATTATTATTAAAATCAATATCGTAGGCGTTCAGTAAATTGTGTCGTCAGTAAAAAAAGGTTGGGAACCACTGCCTTAAGTCTTTACTATCTCCTTCTCCATTATTGAAACGCTGGGACCATCGTTGTGCTACACGCTCACTAACGACACCTTCATCCTCGACTTCACATGTTCTTCGAGCCACGACAGCAGCTTTATAATCTTGTTTCCAGTAGTGCTTTAGAAAGCCTCTAATCTCAAATTTTATCTCCTCCATTTTATACTCTTTGTAATAAGAATTGATTCACTTTCCCATGGTCACATTATGCAATAAATAATAACTCTAGCATCCTATAAATTGCATTGTCCAACTAAAAAAAAAAAAGAAAAATATTAAAATCTTACGAACATCAAACCTAAAAAAAATCGTCATTACTTAGTAGACAAGCTAATAAATGTTATACAGGGACATCATTTTATTTTTACTAACATTTCTGATATTAACCTGGCTATACCTTTGAATCTACGATTGCTGTCCCCTTCCACGACTGGAGTTCGATGGCGTAATATACAAACAAATCACTTTACTAGGTATAGGAGGAAGAAAAGTAATTCATTCATTTACGTAAACTAAGAAATATCACGCTTTTGAGTTCAATAATTTTCATTAGGTTTTTGTTTAATCAGAATACAGTACAGTATTAACAATGAGTTTTTACTCACGACCTGAGCTGTCCATACGGACATACGCATTATGCAGTGTATATTATACTGTCTACAGCACATTAGCGTACAATATAGAGAATGAAGTTAAATTGAAAAATAATCATAATATGGATATTTAAACACATTTTTGAAAATGGTGGCGGTTCATTTCGATACAGGCTTCAGTTCTAATGTATGTAATTCCAATTACCAGTTTCGTTCTTCGTACTAGTAACTCATGTTGAAATAATTCTGTACCTACTCTGTAAAAGAGTACCTTACGTACTGTAAATTCAATCTTCACTTCTGCTCGATCCGAAAAGATAAAATTACTCAGACATGCTATCTACTGTCCGTCCAAGTGGTTATGTCGCAGGATCGTAGAAAGGAGGAAATCACGTGACAGTTAATTACTTAACGAGGCCCTTTCAATTAAGTTACTTTAAACAGTTGTATGGGTATAATATTACGTATATGTCCAATTCCTAACAGAAATTAATGTTGTCAGAAAAGAGCTAAGACTGCCCAGCCACTAGCCTTCACCGAGAGGCGAATAGAAACTGGTGGAGAAAACCGGAATGCGACGTAGGCAAATGGACGACAGTACCTTTGCGAAAATGATGCAATATTGAAAGCTCTTTCGCCATTGGAAAACGCGAACATATTTTTGGAACGTACTGTGACGGTAAGGCTACTATGACTGTATATGCGGTCTTGGATCTGTGTGGAAGACGGTTGAACTTCATTAGTAGAAGGGGTGGGAGTGAAGTACATTTAAAAACTCGGGTACAATAAAAATTGAAGTAAAAATAAAATGATGTCCCTGTACATTTCCCAGTGCATTAATTCCGCGCTGTATGCGGACGTGCTATCGTGTAATAAGGTCGCTAGCTTTCATATTATTTTGTTGTTGGTCGTTGCATGAAGGTTAAGGATAGTCACCTACTAATTCTCTCGGGTTGACAACCTTCGACACCGAGAAACTAAGTTACCTCTTGTTGGTTCGTTCTTGAAGTAGGCCCACTGCTCACTATAATTGCGATCTCTTCAAATGCAATTAAACTAGCATTCTTTCACATCAGTCGCTTGTAAGCGAAAATAGTAAGGACGTATCAGCCTCAAAGCGGTACGAACTGGTAGTTACGAGATGCGGAACTAATGGGTGTAGTCTGGCCACACATAATATAAAAATCATCATATTAAAGTATTTTAAGTATTAGTATGACTTTCATTCGTTAATTAATGAATTAATTAGAATTTGGCACCAATAAACAGTGGGACTCCTGTCAAAAGGAATGAATACAATGCCGAGTCTTCTCTTGTAATAATACAAATCACATTGGCAATGGTCCAACATTTCAGTATATTTGCCATATGTGATGAGAAACTTTTTGAAACCATGAGGAATGTGACAAAGGTAGAGACAGAGCAACAGAATTCCGAAGACTATGGCAAAGTAAGAGTGGGTTAGATGAGGGGATAGCTAAGTGACAGGAGATTAAGGACTGTGACATGAGGAGAACCAATCGGAGATCGCTGCGGTGTTGTAGTATAGAAGGCTTGTGCAAGAGAGTGACGTCTCGTGTGAGACAGAGACTGCGACACCGGAGCCAGAGGGAGGGAGAAATCAATCTCCCGCTGCGTTAAATATTCATTACGTTGTAGTTCCTAAGATAGTCAATCAATCGCGCTGCAATTTTTATGATTGATAGGTGAATGTCTGAAGAGAGTATAGAAAAAAATTCGAAATTAAAATCTTTTTTTGGAAACAGAGAGAAAAAATAGTAACTTCGAAGTGATCTGTTCAAAATAGACATTTACACCTTCAAAAGTTGATAAGCAGCAAACTTTTTTGTTTTTCACGTTAGATGGGGGGTCAAAGTGAGAGAAATGTTCAAAAAGAATGGAAATTACTTTTAAAAGTTATTGCTAGTCAATATCTCTACTGGTTTCCGAGTTAGGGTGAGTTAAACGACCGTTTTCGCTTCGTCAAAGGACTCGAGACTCAGCCTTTTGTCTGCTAAAAGAGGAAGAACGCTGGAATATAAAAAAAACTCGTAAACTCTAAATATCAGTTGTGCGTTATTTACATAAAACACAACCTTTTGTTCCTCTTTTATCACTACCACTTGTCTCACTGAACGAAAAGATGTAACAGGAATATTCTTTCCATGAACAAGAAATGATCTGCTTTTGTGCAAATATAAATACAGAGGAAGAATGATAAGTGTGTCAGCTTGACCGTGTGTGTGTGTTTTCTGTTTTCTTGTATCTACATGTCTTGAGTGATGCAGGCGTTCTAAACAATAGCGCTATTCTTCCGGAATGCATTAAGATCGAACACTGCGCTATAACGCATATCATTGTAATAATTGTACAGAGGGAACGGTTTGGCCTAAAATTACGGCCTATAATTTCTTTCAGTGCATTAAAAAACCACAACTGACTACTGAACTCAATACTTAAAGAATATAGTAACGAATTTTACTGTCATCATACCGTTTCTATTTTATTTCACACTTCCCGGTCACTATTAGCGGCGCTGCTGTACCATATGGACTATTTCGTTTATATGACGTCATTCCATTTTCGACCAGTGAAGTGTAATGAAATTTTGAATTCCAACCAATCAGTCACACTTTGCGATAATTTTTGCAGCTAGATTTATCGCTATCAATTTATCACATGATCGTTCTTTTGTTTAGTCGTTGTCGCCAACTGTTTCCCCGTAAATTGATGATAATGAATACATTAAGATGCAACTACACGGTTAAACTTTTCTTTCAACTTTAAAGCAATGAATGCAAGATTGATATTTAATATTAATTAATATATTTACGCAGTGAAGACTACGTTCAAAACGGCGCACCATGTAGACACAAAATCTTCATGCATCTTAATTGAACGTACCTTTTAAACTTGATTCTTTCAATATTATTCCCAGATTGCACGCATACGCGATTGGAATATTGAACTGTGTAGATGCAGCTTTAGTTCCGTTAAACACTATAGCGTTTGTCGAGCTATAAAAAATGCTTTACTGTAGCACTGAGTAAGTCGAAATAAGGCACAGCTGACATTGGTCCTGCTCCCACAGGTAACTTAACCTATAATTGTAGCCTATAAAATTTGTATTTTGTGAATGAAATTAAACAATTAATAGAAAGTCAGATGTTCAAATTTATGTAACATCATCAAACCCAAACATCTACATCTTCATCTTCTAATTTCATGTCTATTGTAGGCTATCTGAAAAAAATTACATTCCTTCATTCAGATTTGATAACTGCGTTTTAACAAGTCTTCATTTAATTAATGTATTAATCAGGTTACTGTAATTATATTATAAAACTGTAAATTAAACTGTGATTTCAGCAGATAATGAAAATGTATTTATGTTATTATAATAAGAGTAAAGTGTAGTACATGTAATTAACATTGTTAAACCTGTATTTCGCTTTTCGCAATTGGCATTACTGAATAATATCGAATTTCTTTATTGCAGTAATCGATATTCATCTATTTCAACTTCACAATGTCTGAATAGGTTAAGTATCCGTAAATATACAATTATTAATATTTTGTGATCGAATTTTAGGGATATATTCCCTCACGAAGGAAGCCATGTTGAGAATTTATTCGCCTTTAAAATTCATTGCCGTTCAACTGGAATTGAACCGGCGAATTTTGGATCCACTGTACTGTGATAATCACTACACCCAAGGACGACTAGTCAACAGTAATTATTACAATTATTAAAATGAAGGTGCAACCTGATAAATTCCACAGACAAGAGCTTTAGAAGAAAAAAATCTTGGCATATTGCTTGTCGCAAATTAATGCGCAGTTAACTGCTTAACATGTAGGTCATGAATAAGAGAAGTGTTGCAGGTGGGTCTACAGCGAACTACGTGATCAGGTGGCAGAAATAATTTATTGTCGCGTTATGCATTCTAACCGATCGCTTGAGAAGTCTGTCTTCAAATAAGTACTGAATAGGGCAGACTCGGCCAATTTCGTTATACTAAGGTTTTGGTGCAAAAATAAGGTTCAAATTGAAAAAAAAAAAAGCAGTGTTTTTAATGTACGTGCATTATTATATTTCAGAATGTTACATGTCAGCATTTTTACCTCAAATTTATAAAATAGTTATAAACAAGCAGTAAACAAGCAACTAAAAATAAATAATAATAGAAGTATAACAATACATGATTGTAACCTACCTACTTGCTCATGTAACGCTTTGAGTATATCCTCACAAGCTAAATATTTAGGCATTATTATTGACGAACATTTAAAATTGGACAAGCATATCTCCTTCCTGTGTAACAGATTGCGTAAAACAATCCACAAATTTTCCATTCTACGCTCTTATTTACCTATTTATGTTCTGCGTACTGTGTACTTAGCTCTGTTTCAATCAATAATTCAGTATGGTATTTTAGGTTGGGGAGGAATGGCAAAATCGACTCTCCATCCTTTAAATTTACTCCAAAAAGAATTATCAAAATTTGTTTATATAAACCTTTTGATTACCGAATAAAATTAATTTTTCAGGAATTTGGTGTATCAAATCTAGAACAAATTTATAAACAAACATTGCTGATTTACTTCCATAAAAACCACAATAAATTTAAATTTGATCCTCACGAATACCATACGAGACAAAATTACAGTTTCTTTTTAAATACTCCCAAATGCCACACAACTGCTGGATTAAAACACAGCAGAAATTTTGGACCCAAAATATGTAATGCTTTAATTAGAGCTTACCCTGAGCTAAGTACACTTAACACACATAGATTTTAGAAACAAATCAGATTAATTATTTAATTGTTTAAGCTGAGTTAAAAATTGATACTCTAATATTAATGTATTTTTGTATTTTCTATTTGTATATAGACCCTATTATTACATGCTGTATTATTTTACCATTTATTAATGTTATTGTGCTCAATGAACTCTCTTAATTTTGTGATATATTTTGTATAACTGATCTGAACTGCGCCCGAGCACGAGCTTCTGCTCTTTCGGGCTGCAATGCCTAATGTAGCTCAAGTGTAAAGTATTAAATAAATAGATTAATTAATTTTAAAGAGTATAAACAAAAAAATAGCATTCTAAAAGGGTTGGTATAATTTCGTGATAGCGCAGGGGTATTTTCGTGATAGTCCTTAAATTCAAAATATTTAGACATTCAGTCAAATGTTAAATTCCTCAGTCAGATTCATACCTACAACCCAAACATTCGGTGTTTTGAAAGGCCATGGAACAACTGACGCACTTTCACCATGCTTGTTGTCCTCGAAAGATCGCAGCAAATCATTAGGCTTATCATTCGGCTTTTCTTTAAGCACAGATCATCTTTGTTTGGCTCCTGAAGACGATGCTCTTTCATTGTCTACTCTTTTAACTCACTTATAAGGTTAGAAATATCATTCTCCTTGACTGCTGCTTTGGTCCTATATGGTCTCGTCGAACTTTCCAAGAAAAAGACGAGGTTTCTCTGCATCAGTTTTCCTTTGGTTAAGATAAAATCAATTGCCTCTTTCATATCATTTATATTGTATTTCTTTTCACGTTCTTTCCACATTTGATTATTATCTGCCATCTGCATCATTTTCAACATGCACAATACATCAGAGATGCTATGAATATACACACAATTATTTTACGTTTCATGCATTTGATATTTCTTCCAGCAGAGTGTGTTGTTAATAATACAGGAAAAAATTTAAAAGAGAAAAAAGGTCTCGTGGAATGAGAAAAACGCTGAGAAAATAACCTCCCAAGATAAGGTTCTGTTACATGATCAGTGCATTGATAAGCTTGTATTTTTACCAAGAAGTACCGGTATACAATGTAAGTACTTACCATTGAAAACAATTCGGACCACAAAACACATTTTAAAAACTCTTCATTTAACAATGGACATCGGATGGTGCGTGTGTTCACTTACAAATTAAAAGCTATAGATCTCACGACTCAAGTAATTTCCAAAAAATCTGCTCACGTCACTATAAAAGCACAGTGAACAAAATCTGTTGTATATCTTCTACCATTTATACTATACCATCAAAATTACATTTGTCGCTGGTATAATTTCGTGGTATATTTAAAAAGAAATATCACGAAATTAGCCGTACATACAGTATTATGCGAATTTTAGAATATTGGTTCTGATCTTTTTTCATTTCGTTGAACACTTCAGATATTTGGTTAAACTCATTGTTAGCCGCGAAAAATACGCCTCCAACAAGTTATTATACTGTAACTACCAGCCATGAAAGTAATATCCTCTACCACTTTCACGGGTACTTGATATTTCACCAATTGTGGCGCCAAATGGGTTCCCTGATTTTTTCCGAGGTTTTTCCCAACCGTAAAGCGAATGTCAGGTAATATATGGTGAATCCTCGGCCTCATCTCCCAAATACCATCTCTCTATCACCAATTTAATCGACGCGAAATAACCTAGCAGTTGATACAGCGTCGTTAAATAACTAAGTAAAAATAATTTACTTTTTAAGCTCATGTTTCTCGTCGTGAAATAATTATCTCTCAAGATAATAAAATTATTAGAAGAAACGTTAGTTATGATAATCAAATTACCGAAAAACTATTAGCGTTTGCGATAATATGATTTACTATGCACATGAAGTTGTTTGTTGCTCTGAAGTAAGCATTTATTGATAATAGTTAATAGTGAAAGTTATTGTAATTCATTGCTGCTTCTTTTTCACGGTTTGATCACAGTCTAGTATATACAGTCACGAAGCTTGAGTTGTGAGGGTGCTAGGAACAATACACTGCGCAGGTACTATTTCGCATTGTCTGTAATGAGGCGATATTAGCGGTCCTAGTGGTTAGCAACTATCTATGGATGATATTTACTACGTATTGAGCTTCGTGACTGTATATACTAGACTGTGGTTTGATGTACCAAATCTCTTTCGTAAGAATTTTTCTCTCGAAAGCCGATAAATAATAAAGACCTTAGTCTTCTTGGAATAAAACAATTATTATTATTTTTTTTTTTTTCGTTGTTGGTAACTCTATAGCATCTATTAGATGCTTTATGGTTGTGCTAACAGATGGAGTTACTTGTCAACAATGTGACGCTGAAACGTGTGTTCAGGTTACTGCCCAGCGACAGTCCTGACGTATTATATTGTGATGATTGGTTAATTTATATTAACCCGGCACACTCACAATCACACTCACATTCATACAAATTTCCAGACTCTAGACACCCAGGGAATTAATTATTCTTCTTCAAGAAAAATTCACCTAGAGCCTAGCCCGGGAATCGAACCCGGGACCTCCTGATCTGGAAGCCAGCATGCTGACCAAAAGACCACGGAGGCAGTCAAAACAATTATTGCACATAGCTGTAAAAACTATCTTTGTAGCATGGCAACCGAAATACTATCAGTGAATGATTCTCATTGGTCTGTTGATAATTTATTAGCTAAGAGAATTTCACACTGAATTACTTTTGTTATCTATGTGTCTTCTCTGTTACCATAGAGACTTCGTATGGCCAATACTTGAGAGAAACATAAATTAAAATAAATATAAATGTGGTTATCAAAATGACGAAAGTTTTAAACCAGCCTGTGGAATAATTCGTGGGCAAGTCTATGTCCCGTCTTGGCCGATCCAGCTAGTTCAATATTCGAGGCAGAGGTCGTCCTTGGTAACGAAGCAAGTCATTACAACCTGGCAGAGTTATGAATATTTAAAGGCAATAAAATTTCATAGCATGGTTTGCATCGGAATAAAAGTAAAGTGGGAGCCATATTAGTATGTCCCTTAAGCCAGAATTCACCGGCCAATTCTTGCCCACTCAAAATTAAATTATGATGCTATGTCCCTCAGTGTGAACGATTCTTTGGTTCTAGTGACAACTTTTTTATGTAACAAATGAAAGTTATTGAAGCGATTGTTGTTTTACTATGCTTCTTTAAAGAAAATTGTTTCTCGAAAGTTTTCGTTGTTCCACACGCTATATCATGAGTGTTTTTTTAACATCCTGTTAAGAAAATTAAAACCCTAAATGGTTTGAGGTATGGATCTCTAAACTACTTTCATTCAGGAGGATGTTAATGCCTGATAAATGAAATGACCTTTTTTTACTTTTATAATAATCGTCTTCTACATAGATTTATTAGATTATTTTATTAATAACATTATTGTGCATCTAATTTTGTATAAACTTTATTTTTAACGAAGTGCCAGCAATTTCAGAAGTGTCCTGACTTTTGAATAGCTCCATACAGGGTGTTAAAAAGGTCCAATAAACATGGGTCCTAAAGTTCATACTTTTTTTTACAAACATATTCTACCCCGTAGATTAACTGGTTCACAGTATCGGCGTTTCTTAGCAAACCAATTGCCCGTCTTGCTGGAGGAAGTGCCATACCATTAAAGACCACAAATGTGGTTTATGTACGACATTTAAACACAGGTATTTAATCTTCGATGGATTGGCCGGGGAGGTCCTGTGCTATGGCCTGCTCGTCTCCAGATGTTAATCCCTTGGACGTTTGGTTATAGGAACCTTAACGTTTTAGTATATCTGTCGTTGTGTTGGAAAGTCGCAAAAACTATAACTAAGTTAACAAATTAAAATGGACATATATTTTTTCTAATTAGATCACTATGGATACATACAGTCAGGATCCATGAACATTTTAAGTTTTAAAGTCTGTTATGGCTTTTTTTTTTTTTTTTTTTTTTTTTTTTTTTTTTTTTTTTTGCGATTTCCCAACACTTCGTTATTTTGGACGTGTCCCCTTTTGCAAATCGACGACAGATATACAGGGACATCATTTTATTTTTACTAACATTTTTAATATTAACGTGGCTATACCTTTGAATCAACACCGTTTGCTACCCCCTTCCATAACTGGAGTTCGATGATACTAGCGTTTACGTAAACTAGGAAATATCGCGCTTTTGAGTTTTGATAATTTTCATTAGGTTTTTGTTTAATCAAAATACAGTACAGTATTAACAATGAGTGTTTTTACTCACGAACTGAGTTATCCATTCGGACGTATTCATTATGCAGTGTATATTATACTCTCTACAGCACATTACCGTACAATATAGAGAATGAAGTTAAATTGAAAAATAATCATAATATGGATATTTAAACACATTTTTGAAAATGGTGGCCGTTCATTTCGATACAGGCTTCAGTTCTAATGTGCATATTATCGCACTATAGACTATTGTACCTAATCCCAATTACCAGTTTCGTCCTTCGTAACTAGTAACTCATGTTGAAATAATTCTGTACTTATTCTATAAAAGAGTACCTAACGTACTGTAAATTCAATCTTCACTTCTGCCCGATCCGAAAAGATAAAATTATTCAGACATGCTATCTACTCTTCGTCCAAGTGGTTATGCCGTAGGGTCGTAGAAAGAGAGGAAATCACGTGACAGTTAATTACTTAACGAGGCCCTTTTATTTAAGTTGTTTTAAACAGTTGTATAATATTACGTAGACGTCCAATTCCTAACAGAAATTAATGTTCTCACAAAAGAGCTAAGACGACAGCCCAGCCACTAGCTGGCGAATAAAAGCAGGTGGGGGAAACTGGGATACGACGTAGGCAAATGGACGACAGTACCTGTGCGAAAATGATTCAATATTGAAAGCTCTTTCGTCACTGGAAAACGCGAACATATTTTTGGAACGTACTGTTTACTATGACCGTAAGGCTACTACGACTGTTTATGCGGTCTTGGATCTGTGTGGAGGACGGTTGAACTTCATTAGTAGAAGTGGTGGGAGTGAAGTACATGCAAAAACTCAGGTACAATAAAAATTGAAGTAAAAATAAAATGATGTCCCTGTACAATGCCCACTAAAGACGTTCAAACACTACAGGATTGTATTCCAACGTCTGTCTGCACATCGGAGACCAACAAGGAGTGTTTGTAAGGTTGCGTGGTTCCCTAAGACGTCGAGCAGAAGAATGTGTTATGAATAGAAGACACATCAAACATCTGCTACGAGCAAGTGAAGTTCTAATATTTCGGAAGATATTAATTTTAGGACAGATGTTTACTAATTTTTTTTACTTGTTTTGATGAGTTCTACTTACTTACTTACTGGCTTTTAAGGAACCCGGAGGTTCATTGCCGCCCTCACATAAGCCCGCCATTGATCCCTATCCTGAGCAAGATTAATCCATTCTCTATCATCACATCCCACCTCCCTCAAATCCAATTTAATATTATCCTCCCTTCTACGTCTCGGCCTCCCTAAAGGTCTTTTTCCCTCCGGCCTCCCAACTAACACTCTATATGCATTTCTTGATTCGCCCATACGTGCTACATGCCCTGCCCATCTTAAACGTCTGGATTTAATTTCCTAATTATGTCAGGTGAAGAATACAATGCGTGCAGTTCTGTGTTCTGTAACTTTCTCCATTCTCCTGTAACTTCATCCCTCTTAGCCCAAATATTTTCCTAAGCACCTGATTCTCAAACACCCTTAACCTATGTTCCTCTCTCAAAGCGAGAGTTCAAGTTTCACAACCATAAAGAACAACCGGTAATATAACCGTTTTATAAATTCTAACTTTCAGATTTTTTGACAGCAGACTGGATAATAAAAGCATCTCAACCGAATAATAACAGGCAATTCCCATATTTATTCTGTGTTTAATTTCCTCTCGAGTATCATTTATATTTGTTACTGTTGCTCCAAGATATTTGAACTTCTCCACCTCTTCAAAAGATAAATTTCTAATTTTTATATTTCCATTTCGTACAATATTCTGGTCACGAGACATAATCATATACTTTGTCTTTTCGGGATTTACTTCCAGATGAGTTCTACTACCTCTTAAAATATTATACCCTTTGTTTTTAACACTTTGTATATTTAAAATTGTATTTTCTACATTGATAACGGTTGTTTTACTCCGGAGAATGAACACCGTTCAAAATACCCCTCATTTCTCGTGAAAAACAACTGAATAGACTACAGTGAACTATAGTGGACTTTATGTTGTCAGCAAACAGCTGGATACATTAAGAAGATTGAATTGATAACGGTTACTGGAACTGTTCTTCGTAATGGTTGTAATTATACACGTTAGTATTTTTATCAAATTTTTTAGAAGAAAGAAACAATTATTGACAAATATTTGAGAATCTCTTATGTGTAAAGAATACCTCCACTACGATATTTTAGGGTCGTATTCATAGACAAGACTTTGTACCAAAGTTGACTTTGGAAAGTACAAAGTCACCATTTTCCTATTCACAGTCGACACTTTGACGAAAGTAAACTTCAATCGTGACTTTACTTCGAAGTCGCCGAAAAACTAGACTTTGACTTTGACTTTGGTTCATGGACATAAGGAAAATGGCTGATATTTGGAAAATTGTTGAATTTTCCGAGAATATTGAGGGCATCTAAACCTGTTCATGTTCCTTAGCGTATTATTAGATATGGACAATAAATTCAAATCCAGGTACAGATTTAATAAACAGACCGTATTAGATATCCTCGTCATGTTTCAACATTCATTGATGGATAAAAATCAAAGAGGATTATCTGTTCCACCAATATTTGAATTTCTCATTTCATCGCGATTTTACGCTACAGGTAATTGATGGCTTAATATTGATTTGACTGTTTAATTCTATAGAGGATAATTATGTTATACAGTTGGATATGCAGTTAATTTTTAATCCTGCGGTCGTCATAATAATGTTTTCTGAATATTGATTTCAATTAATTTTTAAATAGTCTGTTATTAGTGACATCTTCTTATCTTCCATATTTTCAGAATAAAATTATTTTATAATGAAATAATTCGAGGGCTTAATGTGAACCTAACCTAACTACAATCGATGTTTTATTCACAACAAAATTCTTAGCAGGCAATACTATTTCATATGAACTACACCATCATGTTTCGTAGTTACGAATTTTATTGTATTATATACGAGTACAAGACTGTTCGAAACTGAGTTACGATTTTTTGTGACCAAGTAGAAGAACGAATTAATATATATTGGTATAAAAATCTAAAAATGTCAATTCTTTTACTTATGTGAGTTCCACACTAAGCTCACGAATAAATTATTCTTATGTAAAGCTGCAAGAACGGCTAACAATCGCTTAACATGTACCGATAGTCAATTGTTTCATTGGTTTGTGTCTCAGAAGATGGCTTTGATTGTGGCAATGCCTACTCTATTTCAACTATCTGTTAATTTAATTCGTTTAGAAGGCAGTGATTGTGATTGCCAACATTAGAACAAGATCGTCAAATCTCGACTTACCGGAGTCAAAGTCAAAGTCTCAGAAATATTGTCTATGAATAGGACTTCTAACAAAGTTAAACTTTACTACGAAATTCGACTTTGGGAAGTGTTCATCCAAAGTCTCGTTTATGAATACGGCCCTTAGTGATCTCGAGTCTTCTTAGTCACGGACGGTTTATAGATCATTTGGTCTGTTCCCGACTTCAAAAGATTTTAATTTAATCTGTCCTCTGTTACGTGGGATGGCCTTTGGATCTGAGGTCTACCCTCAATTGGCTTATAATTTAAAATTATTCTTGGCAGCCTGCTTTCTGGCACACTTTTAAACCTGTGATTTCTGAACTCTTCTGTTTTCTCAGATTATATATGTGTGGCTTATTCCTAATTTATTTTTATTTTTCTAGCCATAATAGAGTGCTCTGCAAGTGAACTGAGGAATCTCGTATCTGCTGTTTCTCTTTTATTAATGTTTAGATGGGTTTAACGTTAATTTTACATCATTCAATATGAATGAAGGAACCGCAAACACTTTTATTTTTTTTATTTTTAAGGGGATGAAATGTTATATGCTCACTATACGTTACTTATGCAATTGTAGGATACTGTTTTCAGATTTAGCAAAACTGTTAGCCCACTGTTATAGATAATTAGTACGGCTAGGATTTTGATGACTTATAAATCATGAAGAAATGTCCTAAAAATATGCATTTATGACCTAAAAATCTTAAAAAATGCTCTTAAAAATGCCCTTAAAATTGATCTTACATAATTGGTGTAGTAGTAAAAGAGGTTTTGTACTACTTAATATTTAGACTAGTAATTAAATTAAATTTTACATTATTTTTATAAGTAGTACACTTTAATTAATTATTTTACCTGATGTAGTTTCCATGTATGATCGTTTACTTCTGCGTCGGCATGTGGACATGAGGTCAGCAGTCAGGTGATCGGTCTTGGCCCTTCATGGGCTGTAGCGCCATGGATTTACTTTACTTTTAGTTTCCATATAGTCTACCACAAGGCCTCTCTTATCCGAAATTAGCAGGTATAGAGGAGTCTGTATTGAAGGGGTGGTTGAACTGATCCATTACATGGGGTGTACTACGTTAAAATGGCAATATTTGTGTGGAAAAACGATTAAAATATTATACAAAATAATGGATGTTAATGGGCAAAATATGTAGAGAAAATATCAAAGGAAATAAACATTATTTTACATTAATAATGGAGATTTATGGCCAAAATTAAATGAAAATGCCTAAAAAATGACCGAATAAAACAAAAAATGCTCTTATGAGTTGAAACATGCAAAAAATGCCCTAACAAATATGTCTTAAAACACTCAGTTTATCACATAACATATAAATACTAAAGCAGCTATGTTTCTGGCTTACTAGAAAAAAGATGCAATTTCATCAAAATTCTAGCCCTAATAATTAGCAATACAAAATTGCAGCTGCATTTTGTACATTGAAATGCCGTTTCCCTGATAATTTCCACAAATATCAGTATTATTTTGTAAGTGATTATTTGTTATATTTATTCCTGAATGCCATATGAACGACATCACATACAATCTTTGAAATATCTTCAGTATAAATATTTTGTTTATTTTACTGTATATTTTGAAGTCCATTTTTTTATTATTATGTCAAACATTTTAAATAAATAAACTATGAGTGGTACGGTAACCTAATGGTTCTACGTAGGTTTCCTCAGAAGTATGAAATACAATTTACGTAAAATTTCACTGCAATATCTTAAAAACTATTCGAGTTATCAGGGAAATCGTTTTAATAAACACAAGTTACGGATGCCATTTTATACCGACTATTACACTTTTACTACGTCATGCTACTTTTGACCAATAAAACGGTACAAAAGGACGTCTTTCAATCAATCATGGCTGCTTATCGCACAATTTTATCGCTTCCTTAGCATTTATTTAATTTTATCGCTTCCCTATCATTTGTTTGTTTTTATCACTACCATAGCATTTGTTTTTTTTTTTTTTTTTTTTGCCAGAATTTTAAACTGCAAATTCTTTACGGTACTTTAACACGCTTTGCGATCGTAATTTTTTTTCCGCACAGATAGTGACTGAAAATGGCGGCTCCGTTCAAACATTTTGGTGAAGCTAACATTAGTGAAATACAATTTTAGTAAGTCAATTAATGTCTGTTTTATTATATTAGAGTACTTTATTTCTTCTAATCTTTATATACTTTCGTCTGTTTTTATCACCTCCTTACCATTTGTTTCTTTGTTTGCCAGCATTTCAAACTGCAAATTCTTTACGGTATTGTAAAACCAGTGAGCTCTAGTATATAGCTCACTGTATAAAACATGCTTTGTGATCGTCATTTGTTTACAGCATAGACAGTCAACTGAAAATGGCGGCTCCGTTCAAACGTTTTGGTGAAGCTAACATTAGTGAAATAGAATTTTAGTAAGTCAGTTAATATTTTATTGTATTAGAGTACTTTATTTCTTCTAATCTGTATATACTTTCTTCTAATCGTGTAATAGTCAATTAAATCCCACTCGAGTTTTGATTTTCTCTAGATAAATCAAAAGCTCTTGTGAGATTACTGTTGATAATAACCAGAAATCTAACAATGTGCGTAGTTTGAGAGGAGATTTCGACATGAGAGCATAAACATTTCCCTTGTTAGTAATTAAATGCGGTGAACTTCTCTTCAGCTATGATCCATTCAGTGGAGACTGGCAAGTTATACCTTCTGAAAGATGTATAATAGTATGTATGTATGTATGTATTTATTCACACTGCAGTGGGTGTATACCCGGTGGCAGTGGTAACTAATTACACTCAATAATGACAATAATAAACTTATTAATTAAAATACAATTAATAATAATACTAATAATTAATACTAACAATAATTAATAATAATAACAACAACAACAACAGAGAATATACTAAATTAAATGAAACGATCACTTAAAATAACATTTGAAATAAATCTAATTTGTATCTTAAAACTAAGATCGAACCCTAAAACCCACGAGTATGATACGTTCATATCTGCACAAGTACCTTTCAAATTACACTCATTTCGCTGTCAACTCACTCACTGCACTGGAACCACGACACATTTCACTGATTCTATCCTGATTTCACTAACACTTCAAAAACATGTCACTGTTCAAATACTATGCACTGCCACTATAAACTATAAAGCTTCACTGACAGGAACACTTTTCACTTACACAGCACACTTCCCTGACACGACATACTTCTTCACTGACACAACATAATTCTTCACTGATACAACACTTCAATAACAACATATCATTTACACCCTTTAAATACTGTGTATAATTACCGTCTATTAGTAAGGTCCTTAAGCCTATTTTTAAATACATTGTTGGTTGTTGGTAAAGCCTTTAGTAGTAAATTGGTATGTAGACGTAAACTAAACTTACTTACTTACTTACAAATGGCTTTTAAGGAACCCGAAGGTTCATTGCCGCCCTCACATAAGCCCGCCAGCGGTCCCTATCCTGTGCAAGATTAATCCAGTCTCTATCATCATACGTAAACTAAACACATACCTTAAACTGCGCTTCAAGTTCATTTAATACTGAAACAAAATGGCTTGTACAGACTACGTCACATCGATTTTTGCAGTAATTGATACTTGACTCATTTCCTTCGAACATCCAGATGTTCCTCAGCTGCAGCTGTTCTCTTTACAGTGATTGTGACGGCCTAACAAAGAGCGGTTCATCACGTGTAAACATTTTGATGTACTGTTGGGAACTTGGTGCCAGGAGATGTAGGTGAGGAAACGAGGTCAGGACCCTGAAATGTGCTTACCAACTCCAGTTAAAACTCGATTAATAGCGGGATCTTATTGCGAGTGTCCACTTGTTATACGTGCTTCAGTTATTTTTGCCTAAAATATTTTCTATTTTATTAGACTACGCTTGGTTGACGATTTGACATGCTTTCACTGCGTTTATACTGCAAATGAGTGTTTCAGTGGAAAATCTTGTCAGGCATTTTATTCAATTTAAGCAAGGGAATGCCGTCTTTTATTGATATTTTTCACTTTTGAAGCACGGTTCTATTCCACGGTAAGTTAATGACTGCAAAAAGAAGAACCATAATCATTTTAATACACTGTGACCGTGAAGTCACGATGGAGTTTAAATTATTTAATAACAAGATAGAAATCTGAAACAGCCTCGAAATTATAGAGTGACGACAAGCGCTATCTAACCGGAACGGATTCGTTCGGCGCGTTCGAATTTTTATTATAGTATTGCTCACTTGTCCGTATTTCTGAATTTATCATCTAATAGCGTTATTATTTACCGCTAGAGCGAGTGCATTACATCCTTGTAGTGTTCTGAAGTAAGTTAAGAGAGAAGTTTTATATGATATTCTTATTGAATTTGGTATTCCCAAGAAACTAGTTCGATTAATTAAAATGTGTCTCAGTGAAACGTACAGCAGAGTTCGTATAGGTCAGTTTCTGTCAGATGCGTTTCTAATTCACTGTGGGCTAAAGCAAGCAGATGCACTATCACCTTACTTTTTAACTTTGCTCTAGAGTATGCCATTAGGAAAGTCCAGGATAACAGAGAGGGTTTGGAATTGAACGGGTTACATCAGCTGCTTGTCTATGCGGAAGACGTGAATATGTTAGGAGAAAATCCACAAACGATTAGGGAAAACACGGGAATTTTACTGGAAGCAAGTAAAGAGATAGGTTTGGAAGTAAATCCCGAAAAGACAAAGTATATGATTATGTCTCGTGACCAGAATATTGTACGAAATGGAAATATAAAAATTGGAAATGTATCTTTTGAAGAGGTGGAGAAGTTCAAATATCTTGGAGCAACATTAACAAATATAAATGATACTCGGGAGGAAATTAAACACAGAATAAATATGGGAAATGCCTGTTATTATTCGGTTGAGAAGCTTTTATCATCCAGTCTGCTGTCAAAAAATCTGAAAGTTAGAATTTATAAAACAGTTATATTACCGGTTATTCTTTATGGTTGTGAAACTTGGACTCTCACTTTGAGAGAGGAACATAGGTTAAGAGTGTTCGAAAATAAGGTGCTTAGGAAAATATTTGGGGCTAAGAGGGATGAAGTTACAGGAGAATGGAGAAAGTTACACAACACAGAACTGCACGCATTGTATTCTTCACCTGACATAATTAGGAAATTAAATCCAGACGTTTGAGATGGGCAGGGCATGCAGCACGTATGGGCGAATCCAGAAATTCATATAGAGTGTTAGTTGGAAGGCCGAAGGGAAAAAGACCTTTAGGGAGGCTGAGACGTAGATGGGAGGATAATATTAAAATGGATTTGAGGGAGGTGGGATGTGATAGAGACTGGATTAATCTTGCTCAGGATAGGGACCAATGGCGGGCTTATGTGAGGGCGGCAATGAACCTCCGGGTTCCTTAAAATCCAGTAAGTAAGTAAGTAAGTAAGTGTTCTGGAGTAAACCTGAAGAGTGTGACCCAGGTAAAAATTGTCGGCAATTTCTCGCTCACTTTTAACTTCCATAGTAATAAACTGGAGTTAAACTACTACTGCTACTACTACTACTACTACTACTACTACCACCACCACCACCACCACCACCACCACCACCATTACCACCCAGAGTGTACTGCAAGTGCCTTATCTGTTTATTTCTTGTTGCTTATACCCCAAATTACTTATAACAGATTGATCAGTCTTATAGGCTTTGAAGGCAACAACTTTTATCAATTTCACTATGCTGCCATATAGCGACTGCTTAAGAAGTCGCATTATAGCCTAACTCTCATTTGAATTGCATGGAGCAACTGTACTTCCATCTATCGGTCGTTCCCAATCGACGGTGGCGATCCTGGTGGTTGTTCTCTTCCACATGTTACCGTTTTTAACATGGGGATGGCAATCTGTTGTACATATGATCAGGGCTTATACGCACTTACTTTTTCCCCAGTCCATATTTGAAGGGTTCAGAACCATAGTGGGCCAAGCGCCATTTACTAAAACCGTAGAAAACAAGGATTAAAATGAAGTTGTTACCATAATTCAATGGAAACATATAGCAAGTAATATAAAGTATACACATTAAAACTAAATGGTATGTCAATTTTCATTAAACTATGGCATTCACTTAACTTTAACCCTTGCTTTCTCAGTTTTTAATAAATGGCGCTTGGCCCATGTCTCTGGACCCTTCATTTCTCTGCTACATAAGACTGTGTGATAACTAGAGCCGGATTTCCATGCAGATGCATGTTTTTATATAAGCTGGGTACACTTCTCAAACTGTGCAGATATTCGTTTTATGACTTTTCGATTCCAAATAACCGCACTTTTTCCGTGCGTGTTTACATATTTTGCCCCTTTGGAAGTAAATTCATGATAATGCATATTTTGAAAGTTTTAGATTTAATAGCACATATTTAGACTTTTATATTGCATACGATATATTATATATTTTCTCTGGCTTTAGTGCATATATTACGTTAACTCGTCTAATAGTGACTTTTATTAATGTTGCTTTGTAGAATCTGGTATTTCCACGTTCTTTGTCTACTGAGAAAAAAATAAAAAAGAAAGCTACTGTTCATTGTTTCGTGTCATCCTATCTGACATCTAGTCTTCAGTTTTTCCACTAGATTCTCATTTTGTTTCACTGGAATTTCCAACCCCCACTCTCGCGCGTTACAAGCTGGAGGGCATAATATTGAAAGAAAGGAAAGCAGAAGCAGCATTCTTGCAAACTGCAATTTAGTATAGCCATTAGTGCCCTCAAAGGATCGGTTCGGGTATTGAGAAATCATTTGTATGGGAGTGATAATGGAAATTTCAAGTTATCTTAACCGATGGCTATTGATTGGTTTAGATATCAATGCCAATAAATCCGTACTATTATTTTTCTCGCGGTATATGGCATTCAAAGCATTCTAACCTATCTGATGATATTCCCCCCACCCTTTTCTTAACTGTAAATGAGCACAAACGCTACTTAGGTGTAAATTTTTCTGACATTTTGTATATTCGATTCCCTAACCGTTTGAAATGTATATCATTTTACCTTTTAGGTGTGTTTCCAAATTATATGTAATACGCTTTGTCAAATCTGGCAACCTTTTCATAAGGGAAGCTAAATTAATATTTATTTGTGTCGAATTGTGAAGTATTAATGTAGCTCTTGTTTAAGAAGAGATCCTATGTCAAAATGGTTTGAGGGAAAGGTATTTCTAAAGACGGACGGTGTTGTAATAAAGAAATAAGTACTTGTGTATTTTGATAGCTTCGCGGTTAGAGCAACACTGAAAAGTCGGAAGGTCACGGGTTCTATTCCCGATCGGAGTGCGGAAATGCAAACGACTTGCAATTTAACCTCACTTTGTCCCAAATTTCTTCACTTAATTTTGCACCTGTCACTTCTTGTGACGTAGAAAGATAATTTTCTGTGTTCACGAACATGCTGCAGAGAAACACATGAGCTTAAGTGAAGAAGATTGTGAGAAATTAGTTGTAGTACGTTGTTTCAAAATAAAATAGAAATGTAACAATGTAGAACTCAGTTGTGATAGTGCATATTTTTACTGTTTTCTCGCTTCATTGTGCATGTTCTGTCATATGATAGCGCATGAATGCATGGATGTTTTAAGATTTGATAGGGCATGGAAATCCGGGATCTAGTGATGATGTTGATGATGATGATGATGGTTTATTTTAACTGGCAGAGTTAAGGCCATTCGGCCTTCTCTTCCACTCAACCAGTATGATAGAAAATTAATACATTGCTATGAATATAACATAATTAATACAATACAATACAATTCAAAGCAATACAATACTACAATACAAGACACTATAATACATGATTAATATAATACAATGACAATTCTTTTTATCTTCACAACACCAATAAAATAATAATAATAATAATAATAATAATAATAATAATAATAATAATAATAATGGTTTATTTTAACTGGCAGAGTTAAGGCCATTCGGCCTTCTCTTCCACTCAACCAGTATGGTAGAAAATTAATACATTGCTATGAATATAACATAATATAATACAATACAGTACAATACAATTCAAAGCAATACAATACTACAATACAAGACACTATAATACATGATTAATATAATACAATGACAATTCTTTTTATCTTCACAACACCAATAAAAAATAATAATAATAATAATAATAATAATAATAATAATAATAATAATAATAATAATAATAGTCATACCTAAATTAAATTAAATTAAATTATTAAACTCGATCACAATTATAACTTCAATTTGACTGCGCCCGTAAGAAGTCGTTTATCCTTTTCTTGAAAGTGGTTATTGTCTGGCAGCCCCTAATCTTCTGAGGTAGAGAATTCCATTCACGGGGGACTGAGACAGTAAAAGAGATGAAGCACTGTATATCATTTTATCCCTGGTTATTTCCACCGTGTATTTCTCAAATTCTTTTAATAGTTCCAGAAAAAGTGGTTGAACTCGTATTTTTATGTCTTTATTGATTTCTTCTTGGTAAGCTAGGCTATTCCACAACTTGTGGCTGTTAAATTTATTGACGTTTCATTGTTTCAGATAATATCTTCGTCATAGACCTGATTTTTCTTATTGCAGTTTCTAGACTATGCTCTTCATCATTGAATAGTTCATGAAACTCTTGCTGTACAATGTTATCTCTAATACAATGACCTACTGAGAACATACGAGCTATACAATAAACAAATTGAGTAATAACAGACTGGTTATCTCTTATGGGGAAATTAATGAATTGTAACACTTGAGAGTGATAATCTATTCAATGACAGTACAGGGTGGAAGTGATTTAACTGTGCAGATTGAAGGGGGCGTGGGGGCTGTTTAGACTTGAAATATTCGCAACCAAAAGTAGAAATAATACTACCGCTATACTAATTATTTTCCTCAAAACGTAGGAGTCTGAATACATACTGGTTGCCCATTTCGTTCTTTAACTTATGAGCTATTCGATCTCAAATCGACCGAAATATAGAGAAAATTAACCTTACAATTTCTAAATACAATGAAACTTTTTTGTACGTTGAGAACTGTGATACAATGCTTTGTGCAAAGTTTGAGGCATCAGAACTTCATAGTGTTTAAATTAAAAATATTTAAATTTATCGTATTTTCATAAAATTTGCAAGTTTAAACTGTTGTAGCTCCGAAACCCTTTCACTCAATGATCAAAATCATGGTTTATTTTGATGCTGAGAAATTAAAGTTTATATTGACATATAAACAGATTTTCTTACTTTTTATGGAAATGGAGAAATTTAGATTTTTCCTCATTAAGACGCCTTTCGCCACGAAAAAAATATTTTTAAAATATATATAGTTATATTCCGCATTGAAAGTACAAATAAACACATATTTTTTACTGATGGCACGTTGATAAGAAAGTATTGAAAATATCAAATAAAGAAAATAAATAGTACGCGCGTGAACTAACCAGCTGACTGTGAGACGGGAGCTAGCCGAGGCAAGCAAGGCCAGGAGACATAAACACGTGATGTGTCGTCTAGCAGTCATGGCTGTGCTATATTTATCACAGGTTTTCATAAACACAGCAGTAAAATGACGCCCAAAGCTCGCTTATCTTCAGCTCTCGGCCAGTGCGTGCGGTACTGCGCCGTTCAAGTCCAGGCATGTGAAAATAATCTATTTAATACCCTCGAAACTTATTGCCGTACCACTAACCAAACAATGCCGAATCCCTCTTAATAATGCAAGGTTTTTTCTCAATATTTTTTTACATTTTTAAAAATTGGCAAAAAGCCTAAAAGTAAGTAAAATCAGATTACCTGTCTCTCTGTGTACAACAAAAATAAGGATTACTTCTTAACATAACCTACCAAATGTCAGCTTCAAAATGAGCTCACGTTCAATGTTCTGCAGTAAATGGTTCCAGAGTTCTGAGCGCTGAAAGAGGCTTGTTTTTACAAAATACGCTAAATTTGTCGCTCAATAATAAGAAAATTGTTTGACTTTCGATAGTATATTTTTGCAAATGCACTCTCCTCACCACCTTGTATAAATAGGGAAAAGATTAGAGTATAAAAAATGCGAGGTTTTTTACTGATCGATATCATATGGAATAGCCCTTATACAAGATACAAAAGAAACTTTCTTTAATGTGTGTGACAGTGGTACACATCTGTGACACAGTGCATGGGGTTGGCCACTAAAGTGAAACTAAGAGGTGGAGCTTAAACTGGAGGATTCAATCCGGCATCGGAATTGGAATCCAATGTGGCTTAGTGGATAGAGCGTCAGCACGTAGAGCTGAAAACCCGGGTTCGAATCCCAGTGCCGGAGAGAATTTTTCTCCGCTCCGCCGATCCTTCATCATATGATAACGCAGAATTCCTGCATGGAAATATCATATGTACTTCGGTACGTCGCTATAATTTGAAGTTTATGATTTGTGATGCATCTGTTGAAATCGTCATTGGTTAGAATTAGAATAACACTTCTAGAAAATTAATATGCGTCTATAATAGATTTTGTACCGCAATTGAATGAAAGCTAGGCCTGTTGTTTACGTACTGCCGCGTGCAATGCACACTAAAGGCTGGTTCACAATAAACCGGAAACGAGAATCGGAACGAAAACGAAAACGGTAAGATTGTTAAAATGTATACATTTAGGCCTAAATGTGAGCATTCACAATTAACGAAAAGCTTGCCGGAGGCCGGGATCGGGAACGGAGAGTTGGCCAAGTTTCAACTTTGGCATTCACGTTTCCGATCACAGCCCACTAGATTCATTCTATGCCATCTAAAAGCTATTTTGTCGTCGTATATTTTGTAGTAAGAAGACTTTGACATAACCTATGCATTATTTTGTTCTGTGCTGTGCATCATGGAGCAAGTTTTATTTGACGATATTCTAATATTGAGTGTTGAGGGAAATCCTCACGTTTACGATAAGCGGCGCGTCTCGTATAAAGATGAGAAAATGAAAGAGAATACGTGGCTTTCAATAGCTGCATCTTTGAACACCGATCGGAAGCGAATCATATTTTATTACTGTATTGGTTGTATTACACACTACATATTCACGCTTCAATTCAATAACTACTGTTGTGTTCATTTTTGTTCTTTTACAAATGTTTCTTCTCTAATTATTTTACGTTACTAGCCGTACCCGTGCCCTCCGCTGCACCCGTTAGAAATAAATATAGGTAAAGTAATTACATAATTAAAATAGGACTTTTGATCCAGGGAACAACTTTTACAACAGCGCAAGATAATCTGCTTCGCTCATTACACATTTTTTTTGCATTGCATTTATTGCATATATATTTTATGTATTTTAACACGATTCAATTGAGCATAGTTAAAATTTGAATTATAAAATAATGGATTGCTAAGCTAACGTACTATTACTGCATACTAAATCAATACACTCTCGTTGTTCGTTAATTCTCTGAGATTAAAATGAGTGTACATAAATATTATTTTAAAACGAATGTACAAAATAGCCTATCAAATTTTCTGTGCATAAGAAGTTATTTTAATCTTACCTGTCCTCGATTTACTCAGACGTTACTGTAATAACATTATAGCATTATGTCCATCTAGAGAAACGACACTTTCCATTGGTGAAATAATAATTAATTATACAAATCGGTTAATTTAGCTTCTGATATTACTTCATACAAACACACAAACATTCTCTGTAGGCTATGTTTAATAGCTTTCGATTGTTGATGTCCAACGCTTCTGTTTCGATTGTTGTTGTCCAAGGCCCTTTATAGACGAAGTCATTTGTTCTTAATTCATTGCACACTCTTAGATGGCGTTATTTTAATTTTAAAACTCATTTATCTCATTAAATATCAGTCCTATCAAAATTTTGTAAAGAATAAAACTTATCGGAAATCATTTTTAAAGAAACTTTTGTTATGTAAAATTTTTCACAAAAATCAATAATAAGCGAGATATTTCGATTTATTTAATTCAGGCCCCTTAAAACCCCCTTTTAAATAAAGTATTTTGAATGCCATATAGCCTAAAATCTAAGTTACAACGAACTTAATTTATATTCCAATTTTCATATAAATCGGTTCAGCCATTATCGCGTGAAAAGGTAACAAACATACAGACAGACATACAAACAAAAATTTCAAAAATGCGATTTTCGGTTTCAGGGTGATTAATTATATATGTTAGGACCAATTATTTTTGGAAAATCGAAAATTACCAGAAAAATTTCGGCTACAGATTTATTATTATTATAGATGGTAGACTTAAAATAGGTTGTGATAATAAAGATGCATGGGCATATTTATAGCACCGTACCTAATGAAATGTTTCAGTTGAAATTTCGAAGTTGGTTAATCTGTGTTTATGTTGGCTGCCTAGTACTCATGAGAGAACGCCATTGGTCAATTATACACAAATAACATCAGAATGCGTAATATCGACTTTACATATCGTTATTGACATGCATATCGATATGCATAGTCGTCTACGTTCTCGGTTTATTGTGAATCAAAAATTGTCATATTCACGTCCTCTGCTTCTCGTTTTCATTCTGATTATCGTTCCCGGTTTATTGTGAACCAGTCTTAATTTTCTTCATATTCAGTATTTACGATTTAATTTGTGTTTTTCTTGGATCACTGCAAAATTTTATGTAGTCTTTGGGCAGTTAATACAATAATGTACTAATTTACATAAAAGAGGTTGTAAAGATCTTATCACCATTTGTTTCCTTACGTAAGGAACTCCTTTCAATGCAATTGAATAGGAAGCCTATACGGCAACCGGTTTTTAGCTCGCCCACGTTGAGCTGAAGCACGTTGTCGTGTGAACCATCGCAGTACAGCTGAGTACAATGCAGTGAATTGATAGCACTATGTAGCACCATTTTTGTCCTTGGCTAATAAGTGTTATTTCTAGATCGCTTATGCTAGGAAGTTGAGAAAATGACAGTTATTCTTATCGAACTTTGTTTTTTGATCAATATTAGGTCCCCTACTTTTTCTAGTGTTTATAAATGATCTTGCCCCCCTTATAAAAGATGTAGGTCATCCCATATTATTTGCAGATGACACAAGTATAGTAATTACAGCCAATAACTCCAACACATTCCAATCTTCAACAGAGGAAATTCTCTTCAAAATATGTGGCTGGTTCTCAGTCAATAAATTAGTATTAAATTGTAACAAAACTAACTTAATTAAATTTAAATCCTGTCCAAATTCAACGTCGCAAATTTCTAGCGCAATAATTAACAATAGATCCCTATTAGAAACAACAACAACCACATTTCTTGGCTTAAAATCGATAATGTGTTAAATTGGAAAAATCATATTAAAGAAATTACCCCAAACTAAATTCAGCTTGTTTTGCTATTAGATCTATGCAAAAGATAGTAAATATCAATACCTTAAAAACAATATACTTTGCATACTTCCACTCGGTAATGAGTTTTGGAATAATATTCTGGGGAAATTCCACAGATAGTAACAGTATATTTCTATTACAAAAAGAGTAATTAGAATAATAGTAGTTGCGAAATCTAGGGAGTCGTGTAGGACTATTTTCAAAAAACTACAAATAATGCCCATGGCTTGTCAGTATATCTTTTCATTAATAGTCTTCCTCGTATGTAATCGTGAAAACTTTGTAACTAATTCAATAGTTCATAGCATAAATACACGTCAAAAAATGACTTTCATACTCCATCGGCAAGTCTATCGTGCTATCAAAAAGGAGTGCGTTATATGGCAGTAAAAATTTTAATAGCCTCCCTATCGATATAAAAAATGAAACTCAAAACAAAATTATTTAGGGCCAAATTAAAGAAGTACCTAATTTCTCACGCCTTCTATTCTGTAGGTGAATTCATGACATTCAATAACACTTCATGAAATTGATACTAAAACTATGTGTTGTACTAGTAGACTATATTGTAAATTTCGTCTGTATATATTTCATCTAGACTGTGACTATAAATTAAGATTTTATAATATAATTAAGTTTTTGACTTGTTCCTTATTCTAGCTGTAAGCATGTATGAATTCCATGGAATGTTAATAAATACAATACAATACAATAACCAAGAATTTGAAATTTTTGAAGTTATCCCACATATTTCTGTATTTAGAAGTAAGTTAGCCTACATTCATTTAAATCATGTTTGTGCATGGACCGATTTTATTTTTAATTTATAGCTGGCTACGAACTGGAAGGTCCGGGGTTCGATTCCAGGTGGTAACAGGATTTTTTTCTCGTTGCCAAACTTTCAGAACGGCCCCGAGGTTCACTCAGCCTCCTATAAAATTGAGTACCGGGTCTTTTCCGGGGGTAAAAGGCGGTCAGAGCGTGGTGCCGACCACACCACCTCATTCTAGTGCCGAGGTCATGGAAAGCATGGGGCTCTACCTCCATGCCCCCCAAGTGCCTTCATGGCATGTTACGGGGATACCTTTACCTTTTTAATGACCTTTTAATGATAGACCTTAAAGAATATGAAGGTGATTAATATTCGTATGCTGATGATACTGTTTCACTTTTTAGTGGAAAAACTTGGACTGACGCTTATTATAATGCAAATTGCGGCTTAAAATTAATAACAAATGGTTCGATTTAAATTCACCTATAATGAATAAAGATAAAACAATAGCTATCCCATTTTCTTTAAATAATAAAGGTAGTAAACCAATCAATTTCATCTATACTACAAACTAAAATGCATAATTCTGATTGTTCCGATATAAATTGCAATTTTTCAGTTATTAATTAAATTAATGAGGTTAAATACATAGGTATAATTATTGATAATCATTTAAAATGGAATAGGCTAATCATATTCATTATATTTGTAATAAATTACGTAAAACATTGTTACTTTGTTGTTCTAAGAAATATTTTGTCAATTAACTGTTTACATATAATTTATTTAGCATTATTTCAATCTATAGGTTGGGGTGGAACTTATAAATCCAACCTTTTTCCGTTAATTTTACTGCAGAAAGAAGTATTAAAAATTTGTTTAAAAAGCAGAAAGATTACCCAACTGAATTGTTTAAACATTTCAAAGTTTCCAACATTGAAAAAATGTATTATTTTATTTTATTAAAATATTTTCATAGAAATTTTAATAACTTTGAAAGGTATAATAAATACAGACGTGGACAAATTATTAACAAAATTGACAATTTTTATGATAATTCTGTTTACAAAATTTGACTTTTCAATTTAGATTACAATTGACAATTTTGCATATTTCTATCATTACAGAAGACAGAAATATGCAAAAATGTCAACTGTAGTTTAAATTGAAGAGTCAAAGTTTGTAAAAATATATAATAAAAATCTTCATATTTTGCTAATAATTTGTAAATATGCAAAACTATCAAATGTAGTCCAAATTGAAGAGTCAAATTTTGTAAAAAAATATACACTACAAAAGCTTCAATTTTGCTAATAATTTCGAAATACGCAAAAATGTCAACTGTAGTCTAAACTGAAGAATCGTATTTTGTAAAAATATGTAATAAAAATCTTCAATTTTGATAATAATTTGTCCACGTCTGTATAGAACTAAAAATATGAATTCCCTACGTTTGCTGAACCAAAATGTAAAACCAATGCAGCTTTTTATCATAGCATGAGTCAAGGTCCCAGATTATTAAACAAATTTTATTCCAATATTATTTTAACCACGAATCCTCTCCAAATTAATAAAAAAAATTGTATTGGGTTTATAGTTTTGGTTTAAACACATTAAACACTATTTAATCTGTATTCAATCTCAATTTTAACTTTATTTTTACCTGTATTGGAATCCCTTCCTGAGCACGAGTCTAAACACTTGTAAATGTGACTACAAAACTTTAGAAGTGACTTTTTCCGAGATTTACGGCTGTACTGAAGACCTCTTTCACGAATGGTTCCCCAATTGTAGTCTCCCATGATATTCTCGTTATACAGTCCTTGATAACGACGTCCAAAGTCCTGGAGGCCCTCGCTTTGCTCCTCTGAGTATGCTCTCATATTTGTCTTAAATTTGTCGAAATGTGCATCAAGAATATGGACTTCAAGTGACATTCTGCAGCCCAGTTTGCTGTAGTTCATAACCATAGATAGTTTCAACTAGTTTCAGGGTTTGTAATTACCCAGGAAGCCCCTAACAACTGCAAGAAAACTATTCCAAGCCTCTTTCTCTGCCTCATTAAGCATCTTGATTAGGGATATCTTATGCGACGTTTTACCGCTAGATGGCAGGAGCGTTCCACGCGGCGCAACATGATGTAGGGCTATGTTATGTCATATGCTACAGTTGATTACGTTTTCCCGCTTGTTGGTTTTTTGTGCGTGTCAAAATTATATTTACAATTATTTTGTATAACCTAGTATCTATATTAATAATAAATCTGTAGCCGAAATTTTTCTGGTAATTTTCGATTTTCCAAAAATAATTGGTTCTAACATATACAATTAACCACCCTGAAACCGAAAATCGCTTTTTTGAAATTTTTGTTTGTATGTCTATCTGTCTGTCTTTCTGTCTGTATGTTTGTTACCTTTTCACGCGATAATGGCTGAACGGATTTCGATGAAAATTGGAATATAAATTAAGTTGTTTGTAACTTAGATTTTAGGCTATATGGCATTCAAAATACATTATTTAAAAGGGGGGTTATAAGGGGGCCTGAATTAAATAAATCGAAATATCTCGCTTATTATTGATTTTTGTGAAAAATGTTACATAACAAAAGTTTCTTTAAAAATAATTTCCGATAAGTTTTATTCCTTGAAACATTTTGATAGGACTGATATTTAATGAGATAAATGAGTTTTAAAATTAAAATAACTGCCATCTAAGGCCGTGTAATGAATTAAAAAACAAATTACTTCGTCTATAAGGTGCCTTGAACAGCAACAATCGAAAGCTATGAAAGATAGCCTACAGATAATGTTTCTGTGTTTGTATGAAGTAATATCATAAGCTAAATTCACCGATTTGTGTAATTAATTATTAATTCACCATTGGAAAGTGTAGTTTCTCTAGTTGGACATAATGCTATAATGTTATTACAGTAACTTCTGAGTGAATCGAGGACAGGTAAGATTAAAATAGCTTCTTATGCACAGAAAACTTGATAGGCTATTCTGTACATTCGTTTACTGTATTTCCTAAAATAATTTTTGTGACCAAATGAGTGGTCTCTGGATCAAAATGATCGCATTTTAATTTTTTAATACAATTTAAATTAAGTAACATATTAAACGATTTATCCTTATATCAAACACGAATGTTCCCTGGATCAAATGTCCTATTTTAATTATGTAATTACTTCATATTTATTTCTAACGGGTGCAGCGGAGCGCACGGGTACGGCTAGTAATTTAATATAATTCATTATTTTCTTACCTCATAATTTCATTTAATTTACAATAAATAATAACGTAAACCTGTATAATATTGAGCGATTCCCCTTAAGAGATGGGTGGGGAAATCTGCAGTATGCAGAATATAGATACGAGTAAATTGAATGTTCATGAACCTAAACGAGAACTTTGAGAACGAGGTGCACGAATAAAAAAATATGAACTATGTCGAAGGTGAATATTGTCCTCTTTAATCATTAATATTTACGAACCGTACGCTAAAATCAGGATATGCAACCACCAATGTGTTTTTTTTTTTTTATATATAGGGAAGGGACTATCGAGATTGAATTCCTTGTATTTTTTTCTGTAGTTGCAGAAAGATCAAATGCAATTTTAATAGGATGATATAATATGATCGCAGCAGTATCACGATTAGTCGTGCGTTTTGTAGGTTGAGGACATGCAGTTTTGAATACTATGTTCTTTTTCCTCTTCCAAAATGAAACTGTAGTCAACAATTCCTTACTTGAAGTAGTTACTTTTATTTATTCGAGGCCCAGTTTAATTACTTATATTTTTAAGGTTTAAAGCATATATTCAGAATATTTCGGGACCTGATTGAAGACAAAAAGCTTTCCCTGGTTTTTACATATAGGAACATAACAAAAATATGACATTTTTAGTTGTTTTTAAGAGTATTTAATATACTAATACACTACGTATATCCTCAATGTTTATATACCGAAAAACAAATGCACACGCAAAGCGCATCCCTCAAAGTACACGTGCGCTATCTGTTGGTGCTAGTTCAGGATATCCCTATTCTGTACACTTCATTATCTTCTTTATCTGCGGTCCGACGTATACAACGGCTTTTACCTTTGTCCCAGGCAACTTAGGGAATGCTTACACCAAAATGGAACCACGTAGCAATAAACTACAAGTCACTGAGTGACAAGCGACTCCACGCGTCTACTCTAGAGTTAATTATTTTGACACTTAGTGAATGTTTTAGATTATCAGATTTTACGATAAGAGAAAAAAAATTAAATTGCCACAATTTTGAGTCAGTTTTCGTAATGACAATGCTTATGTCCACACCTGTAGAATACGGTTAGCACGTCTGGCTGCAAAACCAGGTGGCCCGGGTTCGATTCCCGGTCGGGGCAAGTTACCTGGTTGAGATTTTTTCCGGGATTTTCCCTCAACCCATTACGAACAAATGCTGGGTAACTATCGATGCTGGACCCCGGACTCATTTCACCGGCATTATCACCTTCATCTCATTCAAACGCTAAATAACCTAATATGTTGATAAAGCGTCGTAAAATAACCCACTAACATAAAAAAACAACGCTTATGGACACTCGTGCAAGATATTTGGTGCTTCAGCTGACTGTACCGCGACACGGCGATATTCGTACGTTATTAGTAGGGCTAGGATTCTGAGGTAAATAAATATTTTATTTGCACTGCAATAGAAATTCGTAATTGTGTTTTAAGTTTCGGACAAGGTTTCCTGAGCGTATATTTTAAATTTTATTTCACATAAAGACACATACTTTTTTAAAATGTAATTACGTATTTTCAAATGTTCACATAAAAATCTTAAAAATCAAGTTTTCATCAAATAATTTTCGACAAAAGCCCCATTTCACATTAATCATCTCCCGAATATTCAATACAATTACTTAGACATGACGTATTTTCCCAATTTTTTCCACATAAAAATAAACATTTTCCAAATTTTTAGCACCTAAAAATCGGAGCCCTAGTTAACAGTACAAGTGGCGCCTCGGTCACTAAACAATATGGTGTGAATCTTTATCGCTTTTTATATAATAATATCATGCTATCATTGGTTTTTACTTACTAGCCACAAAAACGAGACAGGATAAAAGCAACCTGACATCGAAGTTTGCTTCCAATGCAGTGCCCATAACATGTTAACCTTCGTAGAACACATTACTCATTTTAAGCCAATTATATTTGCTGGCACGTAAAGCTACTGTTTTTAGTGCTCAGTATGCATTTCTCTTCAAGACTCCGTGTAGTCGCGTAATGCTGCGGTGAGACATTGGCAGCGGTACTTTGTTGTGCTTCCTTCTGCACTTACACTTGTAGGTTAATAAAAAAGTGACGGATAATTGCGTGAATACGTCTTTGTTTTATAGTTTTCTATTTTATTATTATACTTATTTTCTTACTTACTTACTTACTGGCTTTTAAGGAACCCGGAGGTTCATTGCCGCCCTCACATAAGCCCGCCATTGGTCCCTATCCTGAGCAAGATTAATCCAGTCTCTACCATCATATCCCACCTCCCTCAAATCCATTTTAATATTATCTTCCCACCTACGTCTCGGCCTCCCCAAAGGTCTTTATTCCTCCGGCCTCCCAAGTAACACTCTAAATGCATTTCTGGATTCGCACATACGTGTTACATGTCCTGCCCATCTCAAACGTCTGGATTTTATGTTCCTAATTATGTCAGGTGAAGAATACAATGCGTGCAGCTCTGCGTTGTGTAACTTTCTCCATTCTCCTGTAACTTCATCCCTCTTAGCCCCAAATATTTTCCTAAGAACCTTATTCTCAAACACCCTTAATCTCTGTTCCTCTCTCAAAGTGAGATTCCAAGTTTCACAACCATACAGAACAACCGGTAATATAACTGTTTTATAAATTCTAACTTTCAGATTTTTGACACAAGACTAGATGACAAAAGCTTCTCAACCGAATAATAAAACGCATTTCCCATATTTATTCTGCGTTTGATTTCCTCCCGAGTGTCATTTATATTTGTTACTGTTGCTCCAAGATATTTTAATTTTTCCACCTCTTCGAAAGATAAATCTCCAATTTTTATAGGTCCATTTCGTACAATATTCTGGTCACGAGACATAATCATATACTTAGTCTTTTCGGGATTTACTTCCAACCCTATCGCTTTACTTGCTTCAACTAGAATTTCCGCGTTTTCCCTAATCATTTGTGGATTTTCTCCTAGCATATTCACGTCATCCGCATAGACAAGAAGCTGATGTAACCCGTTCAACTCCAAACCCTGTCTATTATCCTGAACTTTATATTTTATTATTATACGTATATTTACTCTTTCTTCTTTCATATAAATAATAAACGCTTCCTGACTTGCATCTATTACATGGACTCGTCCAGTGACATTATAACTTTCTGTCAGTATCCTATTACATTGATGTTCTTACTAGCTATAGTCGCGTCGCTGTTATTTCCGGCGTGACTCCTCCTCTTTGCTTATGTCTTAGGAAGTGAAGGTTCTACAGTATAAATTCTAGTAGTACCGTTCGCCATTTTTGTTCTTTCATTGCCGAGCTACCAGACCAGGAATCTATTTGCTACACCGTTAAACATTATCTGTGAGCTGTTCTGTGGTTCCGCGGCAAGTTGGAAGTTGAACAGTTCGATGCCAGGTGGTGCACGAAATAATGTCCAATACGTATGATGTAAAACAACACACTGCCTAATCGCAAGTCATGTTTGATATCCCAAGTAGGCTTACTGTTTCAGTTATAAGATTGAAACCATATGCTTCTGGTTGTGTTTTTTTTAATTGAAGAACATTTCAGAAAATTTTGTCGGTTTATTTTTGAGACACATTGCATATTGTTTCTTAAGTTCATACATGAATCTGTGAGGTGACATTATCAATGAAGTACCATACAAAACTAACATAAAATTTAATGGAAATGCTTTTGTATTTGAAGAAGAGTTATCAACTTATCAGAAGCAGGAAATCAACTGACTTATAAGCTAACTAAACATGGCTGTTCTGGCCTTGAGCTTAGTATGATCCGGCATGTGTGTGATTATGAACGCAAGCATGTCTGGTGTGCGTCTTCCTGGCCGGAAACAGGGCTCAAATGGTTTACACTTTTTAATAGGTAGAATTATGCAAACTCAACTCATTCATAGTGGTCAGGAAGTGTTCTCTGATTCCGCGGCAAGTTTGAAGTTGAACTGTTCTTTGCCAGGTGGTGCACAAATGACCAATACGTATGATGTATAATACACTGCCTAATCGCAAGTCATATTTATTTGATATCCCAAGTACTGTTTCAGTTATAAAATTAAAACCATATGCTTCTGTGTGTGTGTGTTTTTTTATTGAAGAACATTTCAGAAAATTTTGTCGGTTTATTTTTAGACACACTGTATATTGTTTCTTAAGGTGAGAAGTTACTGCCTATCTCGACAATGTTAATTTCTGGTGCATTTTTTTTCAAAACTGTTCATCCAAGATAATTGCAAAATTATAGCTATGGGTTTTGCTGTGAGATTCGTGGAAGTATTTAAAAATATATTGATATTAAATTTTAGCCTAAAAATTGTGGAATTAAAAAAATATCTCAACTCTTGTTAACATTCTTCAATTTGTAGTAGGTATTATTAAAGATTAATGGCCGGTTTGTCCAAGTGATGTTTAATTTGGCTTAACAAATGTTAAATTAACAGCTGGTTTATTTTTAACGTTTTGTTAATAGATTTTCCACTTCTTCAACATAATTTCGTTTAAAATAACCAACACTTAACTTTAACTGTCGTTAATACTATTCTAACTACTCAACAGCAGTTGGTAATGATTTTGCACATGTAAGGCAATTTCTTATTGGCTGAAATTATTATTTAAATTCTGTACTGTAGAGTAAGTCATGAAACATGTATAAAATCATAACCTGTTACAGTAGGCCATGATCCATATTATACAGAGAGTTGATAAATGAAAGTTGTATTGACTACTATTGAATAATAATTATTATAAGTAAGTTTATAGTTGTAATGCTAAATATGAATTTCTGTTCAGGAAAATCTCAGCATTATGACCACCAGCTGACAATAATTACAGGAATGTGTGTGTAGTCACCTGTACACAAAACCCCGAGGAGAATTCCGTATCATATAAAATTCTCTAATCACTCTCTCTGCTTCAGGTCCATGTAAAAATTATATGTGATTTCGTTTTAAAGAAACAATTACTGCTGAAACATTTTATTATTTAATCACTGCGTATTTTGAAGCATTGATACTAAACATAACAGAGACATAACACGTTAACACGTTATTTTCACAACTTTTGTTTGAACAGCTATGGTGTCATCCGCCATGTTTAACTGTTTGTTAAACGAGTTAACTGCTTGAAATCCTAAATTTAAAGTTAACAAACAGTTAACAATCTGTTGAGCCAAACTAGCGTTGAAGACATGAAAAACTGTATTTAACAAACTGTTGAGGGTTTAACAGTCGTTAAGTGTTCTAACAATAATTGAAGAAACCGGCCATAAGAATGTAGAAACATTCCCTGAAAATCTTGTTTAGATATCTGTAACATTTTCGAGTAACGTGCACCCAAGCTTCATGAAATTAACATTGTAGAGATAGGCAGTATCTTCTCACCTTAAGTTCATACATGAAAAATGTGTCGTAGTGTAAATATGTGAGACGACATTATCAATGAAGTACCAGACCAAACGAACGTAATAGTAGTATATGTTACAAGAGCGGTATGTTGACGTTTTCATGGTCGAGGAAAAGATTGAAAAAGCGAAACGTAGTTGAGCTTTTTTAATTTCGAGAACATGAAAACAAACATACCACTCGTGTATCGAATATTATTTTGTGCGAAGATTGTTTATTACATACCTGAAAGACGAATTTCTAATTAGTTGCAATGAAATCTCCATGTTGGTTTCTGTTTAATGACGGCAACTTCGGAAAACCAAAATATCTTTCTTCAACATTGTTGCTATAAAATGTTTTATGTGTTTACTATACTCCAGCAGGCCGTGATATACGTCTGTCTTCCCCCCTCAGTCTATAAATGCGAACTTAAAACAAACGGTAAGGTTATGTAATGATTTATTTTTCATTTTAATATTTTAACAATATTATTTATATAACATATTGCAGTAATAACATCGGCATCTGGAATCTCGTTGATTTTTTTCACGGCTTCCTTAATGTTACTTGTATCAGGAAAGCAATAAGTTTCGTGGAGTAGTAGACTTTACTTAATTTTTGCAAATATTTAAAAACAATAATTGACATTGCAATTTAGGTGAAATTGCAGTGGTAAGTTTCAATTTATAATTATTGCTATGTTAAACGTCTCTAAAAATAATAATATGTTAAAAGCCTAAAGCAGTAAAATGAATGTCGCGCTTAAGCGGTAAGAAGAGGGAAATTGTTATGTGTGTTACGTTGGGAATACTGAATGTGGTATTTCACACTTACCGCGTATTGGTTCTGTGCGGAAAACAAGCAAATACGCACGATCTCGCACAAAATTTAATGAAAACACTCTTGTATTTGAAGGAGAGTTATCAACTTATCAGACTGAAGGCAGGAAATCAACTGACCTATAAGCTAACTAAACATGGCTGTTCTGGCCTTGAGCTGGGTATGATCCGGCATATGTCAGAGTTACTTATTCACGAAGGCAAGCATGTCTGGTGCGCGTCTTCCTGGCCGGAAACTGGGCTATGACACGAAATAAACATCCAACTTTTCAGGTTATGTATTGGATTTATCATCAGGATCCAATCCTCTAGAAAAGCTCTCTGTAACGGATCAAACGGATAGGTTTCCCTTTCGTATTGCCCCAGAATAGAGCAGATGCGTGATGTTTCTACATATAATTTTTTTATTTAATTTTATTTGGTTATTTTACGACGCTGTATCAACATCTAGGTTATTTAGCGTCTGAATGAAATGAAGGTGATAATGCCGGTGAAATGAGTCCGGGGTCCAGCACCGAAAGTTACCCAGCATTTGCTCGTACTGGGTTGAGGGAAAACCCCGGAAAAAACCTCAACCAGGTAACTTGTCCCCACCGGGATTCGAACCCGGGCCACCTGGTTTCGCAGCCAGACGCGCTGACCGTTACTCCACAGGTGTGGACCTCTACATATATGGCATGTATATATAATATATATCTTGGTTTTAGCAGAATATCTCCTGCCATCCGGGGGCCTAGCATATTACCAACACTATTCGATATAGTCACTATCTTGTATCGTGATGTGTAATATCGCCTTCCCAAATATTGTTCCCTTGACACAGTTATTGAATTATCTCAATCACCGTTCAAGGAGACGAGTGTTACGGTCCTCTAAAACTACAGGCTTTGTTTTGTGTTCGCACAGAATTCCTGTTATCAGTACTGTCTGGAATTTGTGTTACGCAAAATTACTATTGAAGTAGTAGCCTTCCAGTGAACGCAGGTTCGATTTCGGCATATTTCTACATCTGTGACATAGCATATATGTTCTATAACGTCTAACTTTATGGTATATGGATATGTCTTCCCCATCTTGAATTCTTTTAATCGGTTACTTGAAGATTGTGTGAGGCTACTTACAAGGGAAGTACCCCAGCTCGAACGGCTAAAACAGAGTGTAAATGCTTTTAAAATACAGAGCTGTGCTTGTTCTATCACTCATCAAGGTTATTTATCTGTAAAACTCCGCAGTCGTGTGCAATCAATGATTGAAGAATAACGAATCTGATGACTAGAGAAGCACAAATCGCTGAAGAAACAACCCGTGTAACAGACAGTTATGACAAAGAGATCCACAAAATACATAAATGAGGTATTATGTGGCAAGAAGCTACACGGCATTTGATTTTAATAATATACGAGTAAAGGGTATTTCAAAAGTCAAGTCAAACATTAAACCGCTATAAATATTATAATATGAGATAGGGAAAATACAAAAGCATCACAGTGTTGGGCAAACAACGGGGTTTACAAAACATTGGGAAGATGTCCGCCGTTCTCTTGTTCAACGTACAGCATTCTGTCTGCTACACCATGCACAGCATTTTGCAGATAATGTCTTGGAATATTGGCAATTTCTTGCGAGATGGCATCTTTCAGTTGCAGTAGGGTTGTTGGATGTGTGAGGAAAACTCGTTCTTTAAGGCAACCCCACAACCAAAAGTCGGCCGGATTGAAATCTGGAGATCGTGGAGGTCACATTGGTGGAAAGTGCCTACTGATGACACGATCGCCAAGCATCTGCGTATTTAATTGTTTTTCAGGGATAAAGATGTGGGGTGGAGCGCCATCTTGTCTGAAGATTATGTTTTCCATATCGTGATTTTTCAGTCTAGGGACGACGAAGTTCTGTAACATGCTGTAGTAGCGCTCCCCGTTTACTGTAACAGTCTGTCTTATTCCATTATTGTCCACACCTTTAGAGTAACGGTTAGCGCGTCTGGACGGGAAACCAGGTGGCCCGGGTTCGATTCCCGGTCATGTCATGTTACCTGTTTGAGGTTTTTCCGGGGTTTTCTTTCAACTCAATATGAGCAAATGCTGGGTAACTTTCGGTGCTGGACCCCGGACTCATTTCACAGGCCATGTATGGGAGCTTCATCTCATTCAGACGCTAAATAACATAATATATTGATAAAGCGTCGTAAAATAACCTACTAAAATAATTAATGGTGGAGTTAACACGCGCAATTAAGGTTCGTTTTCTGATCAAAGTCACCAGTAGGCACTTTTCAACCATGTGGCCTCCGCGATCTCCAGATTTCAATCCGGCCGTCTTTTGGTTGTGGGTTTATCTTAAAGAACGAGTTTTCCTCACACATCCAACAACCCTACTGCAACTTAAAAATGCCACCTCGCAAGAAATTGCCAATATTCCAAGACATTATCTGCAAAATGTACATGGTGTAGCAGACAGAATGCTGTACGTTGAACAAGAGAAAGGCGGACATCTTCCCAATGTTTTGTAAACCCCGTTGTTTGCCCAACACTGTGATGCTTTTGTTTTTCCCTATCTCATATTATAATATTTATAGCGGTTTAATGTTTGACTTGACTTTTGAAATACCCTATACTCGTATATTATTAAAATCAAATGTCGTGTAGCTTCTTCCCACATAATACCTCATTTATGTATCTTGTGGATCTCCTTGTCATAACTGTCTGTTACACGGGTTGTTTCTTCAGCGATTTGTGCTTCTCTAGTCATTAGATTCGTTATTCTTCAATCATTGATTGCACACGACTGCGGAGTTTTACAGATAAATAACCTTGATGAGTGATAGAACAAGCACAGCTCTGTATTTTAAACGCATTTACACTCGGTTTTAGCCGTTCGAGCTGGGGTACTTCCCTTGTTAGTGTCGGTAGAAATAATTGGTGATAGCGAGATCAGACACAGAGTGGTTCATCTTGAGACTGACTACTTTACAGTTGGGTTAAGCCTCGGAAAACCCCAGCCAAATAGCCTATAGTCTGTTTTATACGGAAAGTAACTCCTCTCCGTTGAGTTGAAAAGTTAGGATGAATCTTGCCAAATAGTAAAAGAGGGGTTGGAGTGTCCTTCTTACTGCCGTGTACCTGTTTGACAGGATGTTCCTACAACACGTTAACGTTCTTTGTTATCCTTCCTTAGTCTAAAGGCTCATTCACAATGAAAATTAAACTTAACGTAAGCGGTAAGTTAAGAATGTAAACGTTACGGTAAAATCAAGAAGTCATACCATCATTCACGATGGGAACATAAGCATAACAGCAAACATACGTGGTAACCATGGAAACATAACAACGATGCCATTTCCTCATATTCTGTCGTATACTTCAGCGCTCCACGATTGTGTTCTGTTTGCAAATCACGTAAGCATAAGCATGAAAGTTTGGAGTTTGCAAACTTTCATGTTAACGTCTTACGGTAATGTGTATGTCAATGCTTATGTGAATCATTGTGAATGATCCCATTTGGTAGCCTGGGCGCAAACTTCTGTGTTTATGTTACGGTTATGTTTAATTTTCATTGTGAATGGGCCATAAGCCTGCTTGCAACCTAGTTAAGTTCAATTTTTAAACACGTCATTTAAGTTACTTTTTTTCATTCAAGATTATGAATATTGTAATTGATGTGCTGGTGATGTGCTTGGTAATTACTTTCTATTTAATAGGTGGTAAAGAACATTCAAATTACGTATTCTGATACCAAGGAACTCGTGTGTCGTGTTTGTATGTGTTTCCAGAGCGAATATGGCAATGCAAGGCATAGAAGCCGATGCATTTCCGTTAGCAATATTTTGGGGAGAACACTTAAAGCCATTGCTGTGTCTGAAATTGCGGTATATACTGTAGTTACGTGTATAAAAATGAATTGCAAGAAAAGCTTAAACGCCCATCCAAAAAATATTACAACATTGGACACAATATTTTAATCAGGAAACTTAAAGATAGACACTACTTGCGTTATATAAAAAGGCTTTGTGCCTAGTTTACACGATATTTTGCCGGTAACTCGCAAAATACGAAACACTACACATTAAATTTACGTTACTTACTTACAAATGGCTTTTAAGGAACCCGAAGGTTCATTGCCGCCCTCACATAAGCCCGCCATCGGTCCCTATCCTGTGCAAGATTAATCCACTCTCTTATCATCATATCCCATCTCCCTCAAATCCATTTTAATATCCTCCCATCTACGTCTCGGCCTCCCCAAAGGACTTTTTCCCTCCGGCCTCCCAACTAACACTCTATATGCATTTCTGGATTCGCCCATACGTGCTACATGCCCTGCCCATCTCAAACGTCTGGATTTAATGTTCCTAATTATGTCAGGTGAAGAATACAATACGTGAAGTTTTGCATTGTATAACTTTCTCCATTCTCTTGTAACTTCATCCCTCTTAGCCCCAAATATTTTCCTAAAAACCTTATTCGCAAACACCCTTAATCTTTGTTCCTCTTTCAAAGTAAGAGTCAAAGTTTCACAACCATACATAACAACCGGTAATATAACTGTTTTATAAATTCCAACTTTCAGATTTTTTGACAGCAGACTAGATGACAAAAGCTTCTCAACTGAATAATAACACGCATTTCCCATATTTATTCTGTGTTTAATTTCCTCCCGAGTATCATTTATATTTGTTACTGTTGTTCCAAGATAATTGAATTTTTCCACCTCTTCGAAGGATAAATCTCCAATTTTTATATTTCCATTTCGTACAATATTCTGGTCGCGAGTCATAATCATATACTTTGTCTTTTCGGGATTTACTTCCAAACCTATCTCTTTACTAGCTTCAAGTAAAATTTCCGTGTTTTCCCTAATCGTTTATTGATTTTAAATTTACATTATATTATGTATTTGTATGAAAAATGAAACCAGCTTTTTAGACTTACCATAACATTATCAGTGAGATGGTCGATTGCTTTGCGAAGTCTGACTCATTTGAAGACCTCCCCGGAAAAAGGATGCAACATCAAATTAATTGAAAAAATTTCAGAAATAGCATACACGTCATTCTGTGATAAAATAGCTGAATATTCCTAACATTTTCGTTTATTTTCACTATCTATAGACTACATTTTACCCAAGAAAAACAAAGTTGAAATCGTTTATCTTGGGTTCCTTTTTGCAGTAAAACCATTGTTGAAATGTTTACGTTATTCATTCATTGACATTAATTGAACAAGTTTCAAAGTATAAATTATTACAAATTACAGTGAATTTTCATTCTTTGTAGGTAAATTTTGCCACGTCATGTTAATATCAGTTTCTCTTACTGTTCTCCACTTCAGTATCGCATCATAAAACCCAGCCTAGGCCCATACTCTTAAGGAATGCGTACACATTCTTCAGGTCTTCAACTTGACGATTCTCCTCTTGGATGTGCTACTAATTACTATTGCTAACATTACTAATGTCTATGTAGAGAAGAAATGTCCACACCTGTGGAGTAACGGCTAGTGCGTTTGGCCGCGAAACCAAGTGGCCCGGGTTTGATTCCCGGTCGCAGAAAGTTACCTGGTTGAGGTTTTTTCCGGGGTTTTATCTCAACCCAATATGAGCAAATGCTTGGTAACTTGCGGTGTTGGACCCCGGATTCATTTCACCGGCATTATCACCTTCATCTCATTCAGACGCTAAATAACTAAGCTGTTGATAAAGCGTCGTAAAATAACCTACTAAAAAAAAGAGAGAAGAAATTAATGTCACTGTCGATAGTGTTTCGTCCGTCGGACGGGGACAAAGCCTGGAGGCCCCTTGGTGCTATTGGACAAGAGTAGACTACGTGCCGGCACCGTGTTTCCCCTTCTCCCTTCCTCATCTTTATCATCATCCTCACCCATTCCCCACACCCCAGTATACTACAGTTATGGCCTATAGTGTGTACAATGGTGCTAAATGGCCTTAAGTGCAAGGATCCATCGCTGACTTCAGTTCAGTGTTGACTAATTTTCCAGACTATTATTTTCATTATTATGAAAATGTTTTCCGACGTTGCCATGTATCTGCACAGTGTTGTTCTTCCCTCCACTGCTCCTCCTGTTACAAAGTCGATTACTTTGTTCAGTTGAGCGTACATCTATGTTTGAGCAAACATGACTCGTCGCTTTCTCTGCAGCGTGTATTTAAATATTTGCACCCCACTGAAACTTGACAGGGTTGCCACTTAAGACAAATGAAAGTGCCTCCGTCTGGTTGTATGATTTCCAGAGGAGCTGCTGTTCACGATAGTCATGCTGGCCGTAGAACCCGAAGTTCGCGGCTTCAGACCCGGCCGAGGGCTTCATCTGACAAGAAAGTAAAGCTGCACGGCCCGTGTCCAGCATAAGGGCTATTCCATATGAAATCGATCAGTAAAAAACCTCGCATTTTTTATACTCTAATTTTTCCCTATTTATACAAGATGCTGAGGAGAGTGCATTTTCAAAAATATACTATCGAAAGTCAAACGGTTTTCGTATTGTTGAGCGACAAATTTAGCGTATTTTATAAAAATAAGCCTCTTTCAGCGCTCAGAACTCTGGAACCATTTACTGCAGAGAGCTCATTTTGAAGCTGACATTTGGTAGGTTATGTTAAGAAGTAATCCTTATTATTATTGCACACAGAGAGACAGATAATCTGATTTTACTTACTTTTAGGCTTTTTGCTAATTTGTAAAAATGTAAAAAAAAATATTGAGAAAAACCTTGCATTATTAAGAGGGATTCGGCATTGTTTGCTTAGTGGTACGGCAATAAGTTTCGAGGATATTAAATAAATTATTTTCACACGCCTAGGCTTGAACGGCGCAGTACCGCACGCACTGGCCGAGAGCTGAAGATAAGCGAGCGTTGGGCGTCATTTTACTTCTGTGTTTATGAAAACCTGTGATAAAGCTAGCACAGCCATGACTGCTAGACGACACATCACGTGTTTATGTCTCCTGGCCTTGCTTACCTCGGCTAGCTCCCACCTCACAGTCAGCTGGTTAGTTCACGCGCGTACTATTTATTTTCTTTATTTGATATTTTCAATACTTTCTTATCAACGTGCCATGAGTAAAAACTATGTGTTTATTTGTACTTTCAATGCGGAATCTGACTATATATTTTGTTTTAATATTTTTTCCTTGGCAAAGGCGTCTTAATGAGGAAAAATCTAAATGTCTTAATGAGGAAAAATCTAAATTTCTCCATTTCCATAAAAAGTAAGAAAATCTGTTTATATGTCAATATAAACTTTAATTTCTCAGCATCAAAATAAGCCATGATTTGGTCATTGGGTGAAAGGGTTTCGGAGCTACAACCGTTTAAAGTTGCAAATTTTATGAAAATACGATATTTTTAATATTTTTATGCTCGACCATGCCGAAATGTAGTAATTATACACCTGATAGCAGTCCTTTAATGCATGTCATTAAAGTACACCTACTCATTAAAGGTCAGGTCTTTCAGCCAATGACGACTCAGGTTACAAGTGTTAAGCCAATGACAGGTCAGCTTTCTACCGTTATAAAACGCAAGTATCGATTATTCTCGGATATGCAATCGAAAGAGAATTAGCGAAAAGTCACGGAGGCTGGAAATCCAATACTGTCGCAGAAGGTTATGTTCTGTTACTGTAATAATTAGCGTTAATTGTAAATAATATTCAAATAAATTCAATTTGTCATCTCGTTTTTCAATGTCTAATTTAATTTCAGTGTTATCTCTGTAGGTTCTTATGGCCTAGCAAGGTCAATGTGAAGATCTGTTCCTCGGAAAAAATCAATACTTTCGCGTCTGCGCACATGTCACAACATACGGGACATTGGCCAAGGTCAGATACAAAGAAAATTAATAATATCAAGTTAGAAATATGGTCGAGAATAAAAAGTCGTATGAAACTCGCCTATAATGGTAATTAAGAAGCTCCATACTCACTTCTTAATTACTATCATTATAGGCTCGTTGCATAATGTACTATTAATTTAAACATTATGAAGTTCTGATGCCTCAAACTTTGCACAAAGCATTGTATCGCAGTTCTCTACGTACAAAAAAGTCACATTGTATTTAGAAATCGTAAGGTAAATTTTCTCTATATTTCGGTCGATTTGAGATGGAATAGCTCATATGTATGGCATGTAAAACAGCTCTCTGATAGAGAGGGTGCCAGGCAAAATTCATCGGTCATTTGTCACCCATGTTCAATTTCTATGCTGAATAATCTGTGCATTTGAAGCCATCGTTGAAACATTGTTAACACTGTTCAGAACCTAGGTAAACTGTGTCTAGGAAGAAGGTTTCAGTTTTCTTGACCCTTCCTTTTATGTTGTCGGAAAAATATTAAATGAACTCTGATTTTGAAAATGAGCTACCGTCTGACTACTCTATAAATCATATTACACGTATTTTACTTGACAACTTTCTTGACGTAGAATACTTCCCCCCCGTCTGTGGGCAACCATTCCGGGATCTGTGGTTAAAAAATCGGCGTAATTTAAAACCTTACTGCAACAAGACTATGAGCCACAGCCGAATGCTAATATTTAAGAATGACAATTTCATGCATGAACATAACATTACTTTGTTTGAAAGTACCTACGTTGCTGATTATTAGTATTGATTTTTCTGAAAAATGTTACATAACAAAAGTTTCTTTAAAATGATTTCCGATAAGTTTTATTCTTTACAAAATTTTGATAGGACTGATATTTAATGAGATAAATGAGTTTTAAAATTAAAATAACGCCATCTAAATCGGTGCAATGAATTAAGAACAAATGACTTCGTCTATAAGGTGCCTTGGACATCAACAATCGAAATCTATTAAACATAGCCCACAGAGAATGTTTCTGTGTTTCTATGAAGTAATATCAGAAGCTAAATTAACCGATTTGGATAATTAATTATTATTTCACCATTCGAAAGTGTAGTTTCTCTAGATGGACATAATGCTATAATGTTATTACAGTAACGTCTGAGTAAATCGAGGACAGGTAAGATTAAAATAGCTTCTTATGCACAGAAAATTTGATAGGCTATTTTGTACATTCGTTTTCTGTATTTCTTAAAATAATATTTATGTACACTCATTTTAATCTCAGAGAATTAACGAACAACGAGAGTGTATTTAGTATGCAGTAATAGTACGTTAGCTTAGCAATCCATTATTTTATAATCCAAATTTTAACTATGCTCAATTGAATCGTGTTAAAATACATAAAATATACAGGGTGTTTCAAAAATACGGGGCATAATTTCAGGTAAGTATTTCCCACATGTAGACAATCAAAATAGTTCATTACAACATGTGTCCGGAAATGCTTTATTTCCGAGTTATGGCGTTCACAACATTGAAATTCACCGGAACGTTTTTCTTTCCGCAGGTCGTTGCCGTCAAAGGAGACATTAAGAGGGCACTTTGACAGTTCATTCCGAGGCGAAGGTTACATTCAGTGTTGTGTAGACGTTAGACTGTGCGACATGTATTCAAATCAAGAGCTGGCAGAGATACACTTCATGTACGGTAAGGCGGACGGCAATGCTGCGCTGGCTCGTCGTTTGTACCAGGAGAGGTACCCACAGCGACAATGTCCAGATCGGAAGACATTTGTACGTCTCCATTACCGTCTGTGCGAGTATGGAAAATTTAACTCTCCTGGTTTGGGAAGGGGACGACCAAGATCTACAACTCCAGAAGTACAGGAGGAGATTCTGGAGGCTGTGAACATGACTCCTTCTATCAGCACACGAAGGGTAGCGTTGCAAGTCACTGTTCCTCATACGACTGTCTCCGGTACCTGGTTTGGAATCCCTTCGGAATCGAATTGTGGCATGTTCTGAGGACATACGCAATACTCCTGGAGTTTGGGATCGTGTTCGCAGGTCAATGAGACATCGATGTGAGGTCTGTATTCAAGGAGGAGGTGGACATTTTGAACATCTTCTGTAATGACAACGACCTGCGGAAAGAAAAACGTTCCGGTGAATTCCAATGTTGTGAAGGCCATAACTCGGAAATGAAGCATTTCCGGACACATGTTGTAATGAACTATTTTGATTGTCTACATGTGGGAAATACATACCTGAAATTATGCCCCGTATTTTTGAAACACCCTGTATATCCAATAAATGCAATGCAAAAAAATTGGGTAATGAGCGAAGCAGATTATCTTGCGCTGTTGTAAAAGTTGTTCCCTGGATCAAATGTCCTATTTTAATTATGTAATTACTTTATATTTATTTCTAACGGGTGCAGCGGGGCGCACGGGTACGGCTAGTAAAGAATAAAGACATACGGAAATAAATACAAATTTATAGTCTGAATGATAAAATAAAGGAATATCGTGAGAACTGGCTTCAGGACATGAACAGAATGCAGGGACACAAGACAACAGGGACAAGAGGCGTGAGACGGCCGAAGGAGAAACTGTATATCCGGAACAGGCGATTGCGCCTATAGAGCATTCCACGTTAAGAAATACTAATAAGCGTTACAAGAGCGGTATGTTGACGTTTTCATGTTCGAGGAAAAGTTTGAAAAAGAGAAACGTAGTTGAGCTTTTTAATTTCGAGAATTGAAAGAAAACCTGCCGCTAGTGTATCATACATTATTTTGTGCGAAGATCGTTTATTACATACCTGAAAGAGGAATTTCTAATTAGTTGCAATGAAAACTCCATCTTGGTTTCTGTTCAATGACGGCAAACTTGCAATACAAAAATATCTATCTTCAACATTGTTGCTTTAAAATGTGTTCTGTGTTTATTATACTCCAGCAGGCCGTGATATACGTCTGTCTTTTTTTCCCCAGTCTATAAATGCGAACTTAAAACAAACGGTAAGGTTATGTAATGATTTAGAGTTTACTTAATTTTTGCAAATATTTAAAAACAATAATTAACAGTGCAATTTAGGTGAAATTGCAGTGGTAAGTTTCAATTTATAATTGTTACTATATTGAACGTCTCTAAAAATAATATGTTAAATGCCTAAAGCAGTAAAATCAATATGTCACTTAAGCGGTAAGAAGAGGGAAATTGTTATGTGTGTTAGGTTGGGAATACTGAATGTGGAATTTTACACTTTCCGCGGATTGGTTTTGTGCGGAAACCAAGCAAATACGCACGATCTCGCACAATAGTAATATGCGTTACAAGAGCGGTATGTTGACGTTTTCATGTTCGAGGAAAAGATTGAAAAAGCGAAACGTAGTTCAGCTTTTTTGATTTCCGAGAACATGAAAACAAACATACCGCTCTTGTATCGTACATTATTTTGTGCGAAGATCGTTTATTACATACCTGAAAGAGGAATTTCTAATTAGTTGCAATGAAATCTCCATCTTGGTTTCTGTTCAATGACGGCAACTTTGGAAAACAAATATATCTATCTTCAACATTGTTCCTATAAAATGTTTTCTGTGTTTACTATACTGCAGCAGGCCGTGATATAAGTCTGTCTTTTTCCCCTCCAGTCTATGATGAGTCTGGAATCTTGTTGATTTTTTTTTCACGGCTTCCTTAATGTTACTTGCATTACAAATGCAGTAACTTTTGTGGTGTTGTAGAGTTTACTTAATGTTTGCAAATATTTAAAAACCAAAATTAACAGTGCAACTTAGGTGAAATTGCACTGGTAAGTTTCCAATTTATAATTATTTCTATATTGAACGTCTTTAAAAATAATATGTTAAAAGCCTAAAGCAATAAAATGAATATGACGCTTAAGCGGTAAGAATAGGGAAATTGTTATGTGTGTTACGTTGGGAATACTGAATGTGGTATTTCACACTTACCGCGTATTGGTTCTGTGCGGAAAGCAAGCAAATACGCACGATCTCGCACAAAAGTATTTGTTTTATGGCCCTTGCTAAATAGCCTACATTGTGGAAGCTATGTGGTAGGTAGGAGTTTCTATGACAACTGGAACAGCCCCATATTCTCAATGCTTTTTCTTTTCTTAACGTGAAATCACAGTCTACTATATGCAGTCACGAAGCTTGAGTTTTGAGGGTGGTAGAAAAAATAGACTGTGCGAGTACTATTTCGCATTGTCTGTAATGAGGCAATATTAGCGATCCTAGTGGTGAGCAACTATCTAATGTTTGCATATTTACTACATACTGAGCTTCGTGACTGTATATACTAGAATGTGGTGAAATCCTCTATCGCGTGAATTGGAGGAGGAGGAGGAGGGAGGAGAAGAAGAAGAAGAAGAAGAAGAAGAAGAAGAAGAAGAAGAAGAAGAAGAAGACTACTAATGGCGAGTACTTGACTGTTCGACATTCACCCATTTGAGTTCAGTTGTGTAGACCAATTTACCGACAGAGTTGTTGCCTAGGATGCGTCATAGGGGTCTGGTCTAAGGCCTATATTACACTGCCAAATTTCTGTGTCACAGAAGTTTGATAAAATATATATGATAATAGTAATATACGTTACAAGAGTGGTATGTTGACGTTTTCATGGTCGAGGAAAAGATTGAAAAAGCGAAACGTAGTTGAGCTTTTAATTTCCGAGAACATGAAAACAAACATACCGCTCGTGTATCGTACATTATTTTGTGCGAAGATCGTTTATTAAATACCTGAAAGACGAATTTCTAATTAGTTGCAATGAAATCTCCATCTTGGTTTCTATTTAATGACGGCAACTTCGAAAAACTTAATATCTTTCTTCAACATTGTTGCTATAAAAGTTTTCTGTGTTTACTATAGTCCAGCAAGCCGTGATATACGTCTGTCTTTTTTTCCCCAGTCTATAAATGCGAACTTAAAACAAACTGTAAGGTTATGTAATGATTTATTTTTCATTTTAATATTTTAACAATATTATTTATATAACATATTGCAGTAATAACATCCGCATCTGGAATCTAGTTGATTTTTTCACGGCTTCCTTAATGTTACTTGTATCAGGAATGCAATAAGTTTCGTGAAGTAGTAGACTTTACTTAATTTTTGCAAATATTTAAAAACAATAATTAACAGTGCAATTTAGGTGAAATTGCAGTGGTAAGTTTCAATTTATAATTATTACTATGTTAAACGTCTCTAAAAATAATATGTTAAAAGCCTAAAGCAGTAAAATGAATGTCGCGCTTAAGCGGTAAGAAGAGGGAAATTGTTGTGTGTGTTACGTTTGGAATACTGAATGTGATATTTCACACTTACCGCGTATTGGTTCTGTGCGGAAAACAAGCAAATACGCATGATCTCGCACAAAATCTTTTACAGTGTAATATAGCATCTTTAATCACATCTAGCTACGACATAGTTCTGCGATAAAAGTTATGGTCATCATCATACCTTTGATAAAATCTGTGACTGAGAAGAAAGAAAATGGCGGACATTAAGTACACTTGGTCTGTGAAAACCACAAAACTTTCAATATCACATTATGAGTCACATGAAATGTTTCATCATTCATTATTAAATACTTAGTATATATAGGATTTCACATCTTCATACTGAAGTTCTCTCAGTAGAGTTTGATGGATTCCTTTTGTATCTTTTTCTCTACTCCAATCTCTTACCCAAATCATCGGCTTAGACTGTAAACCTGCTAACTAACAGAAAGGAAATTTTGCAGGGGAAACAAAAAACTGACTATAAATTAACTCTGAAACTTCACCACCTGTACTTTGGATTTGGTCCTAAAGTTTCATTTTTTGTTTCCCCTGTAAAATTTCCTTTTTGTTGGTTAGCAGGTTTAGACTGTAAGCCGACGAAATACATTTTTTCTTTGATTTCTTTACTATTAATTCAATAAGTATTACTGCATATTTTACAGTTACAACAAGCATAGCGAGTTTTTGGATCCATTATTAGAACTGTGATGAAAGATATGATCAAAGTTTTGACATAGTGTAATAGGCTATAGTCAAAAATCTTACATTATTTGATATATATTTGATCAAACATTGTATCATATTCTGTGACACAGAAATTTGATAGTGTAATAAAGGCCTAAGCTATTCCTGCGATGATATGAAATGATGATGGAGATTTGTTGGGAGGCCACAGGGAAACCGGAGCTCCCGGAGAAAACCCCTGTGTTACCTGGACCACGAGCTTGCCCAACACACATTATAAATCGGGGGGTATGCCCGGAATCGAGCCTGGGTCCACAGGATTATAATCCAGCTCTTCAGCCACTAGACCACCGTGGCGGCATGCTTATAGAATTAAAAATGTCGTAAAGAATATAGATGCGAATTTCAGGGTTTGAGTAATATTTAGCGCGTTAGAGAATATAGCCTAACCGTCTTACTAATAAACCGTGTATACTTTTTATACGAGACTTATGCAGAGTTGAGACAGAAAACGTTACTAATAAACCGTGAATAAGCTTTGGACGTATAAACAGGCTGTAACTATACAATGGGAATTGCTTTGCAGTAGTTATATACACGAAACCCCTTGTTTAAGCGTTGTATATGGCGAAAAAATGGCCGCCCCTCTAACAGCTGTTCGTATCGACTGTCATTTTATGATGATGGTTACCTTGTAACCACATAAGAACAAACCAAAGGTCATAGAATTATTAGAATTAATATTGCTGTAGCTTGTACTCTTTGACCAAAATGTAGTGTGGTAATCGATTAGAGCCAGTTGTACTATCGATATTTAACACGCCACACTAGAGCGCTCTACCGGATACAATAGAGAACCTCAGATATTGTATTACCTTTCGTAACGAAGTAATGACGAAACTATGACGTAGTTGTGTAACAGTCATACTGTTATACACGACGTATGTAGTGATTATTAGTAAGGAATTTACACACGACTTATAAACGAGCTACTCATTGTATAAGTATAAGACAGTTAAACGTCTGTATATAGAGTTTCTATTAGTAAGACCATAAGTGTGTATTTGAAAGTGTTACATCTGTGTTTATTAATTATTTATTTTGTAATTCCCGTTCGGTTGCTCATCTACTTATTTCAGCGGTGAAATTAATAGTCATATTACACGTGGAATGTTAAATTCAGACATATAACACGATCTTATGCGTCCGGTAAAGAATTCTCTCCCTTTTGACTAGTGTTAGCGAAAGCATCAGAATGCGGTGGCCATCTTGTGCTTAGATTTACCGACAGCAGAAATGAAATGATTTCTGCTCTGCGTTAGTCCTGGCGTGTTAAAACGTTGTGTTAGAAAAGTCCTTGAAAATAAAATGGGAGGGAGGGGGAGCCAGTCTAGCTGGTTGCTAAATCAGTGACGAAAGAAGTTTAAGTCTTACCTAGTGAAGGTTAAATAATATTCTGCAATGTAATGTGCTATGCAATAAATATCAATTCTATACCGCGCATATTTTAAGCGACAAAGATAATTTTAACATACCGTATACATCATTTTATCTTTGCCTTCATTTCAGTTGAAATATAAGCAGAATTCACAAGTAACGCCGCACATTGCGACAAACATACATAAAACCTTGACGAAGAGAAGTGACGGCCATAAACAAATGCTTCTGACACTTGAAAGGAAAGTTAATTAGAACACAAATACCATACATAAGTGTTATTTCCCATAGGGTAGGCTCGGCTAATTTCGTTATACTAAAGTTTCGGGGCAAAAATTTGGTTTAAATTACAAAATATAGCTCGCGCAAGAAACGATTACCGAAAAGCTGTCTGTTTTGACGTGTGTATGTAGACACGCCGAGGGGGGGAGAGGTGCGAGCCGATGGAAGTACTGTCTCTTCCAAGAAGATGAACAAATGAGGACATCGCTGTGGAAATAAAGAACGTAACAAGATAAAAATTCGAAGCTAATTAAACGCGCAGCATATGTTTACGAATGAAATAATAATAATACCGTGCGATACAAGACACGTATTCACATGCAATGGAACAAACTAAAGTAGTAATGTAACTATCACAACGCAAGACTGATTCTTATCGATGTCATTTCTCTTCCGACTGTACTCTTGAATATCATTCAAGTTATCTCGTGACCTTTCCTGTCGCCCGCTCTTCCTTATCGCAGTGTTTGATTCGCATTCCTTCCGTCGGCATTCCGCGCTAGCGAGACCTATAAATAAATAAATAAATAAATAAATAAATAAGCATACTCAGTCAAACTTTAAAATTTCTCTGTCAGAGTCAAACCTAAACCCAAACAGTTAAAGTTATTTCTGTATTTTGAAAGGTATTGATATGTTTTATGAAACCATTGATTCCAATTGACACATTGAATCAATCTTTCACCATGTTTGTCGTCCTCGAAATTTCCGCACAAATCATTAAGGCTCATTCACAATGAAAATTAAACATAACGTAAGCGTTAACTTAAGAATATAAACGTTACGGTAAAATGAAGATCATTCACGATGGGAACATAAACATAACGTAACCATGGAAACATAACAACGACCCCATTTCCTTATATTCTGTCGTATACTTCAGCGCTCCACGATTGTGTTCTGTTTGTAAATCACGTAAGCATAAGCATGAAAGTTTGGAGTTTGCAAACTTTCATGTTAACGTCTAACGATAATGTTTATGTCAATGCTTATGTGAATCATTGTGTATGATCCCATTTGGTAGCCTGGCCGCAAACTTCTGTGTTTATGTATATTATTATTTTTTTATTTTTTTAATGTACCGAAGTACATATGATATTTCCATGCAGATATTCTGCGTCATCATATGATGAAAGAGTAATGGAACGGAGAAAAATTCTCTCCGGCGCCGGGATTTGAACCCTGGTTTTCAGCTCTACGTGCTGATGCTTTATCCACTAAGCCACACCGAATACTACCCCGGCGCCGGAGAGAATTTTTCTCCGTTCCATTACTCTTTCATCATATGATGACGCAGAATATCTGCATGGAAATATCATATGTACTTCGGTACATTAAAAAAATAATATATATGATATGCGTAAATCACTTCGTGATTTAAGACGGCGCTTATTCCGTCGGATCCCGGCCAACTAGTCACTTATAACGAGTGCACCTCAGCACATGTGTGGACTTCGGTCCTACGTTCATAGACATCTATGACGTAGTGCAGAGGGCGGCCACTAGAGGGAACCCAAGAGTTGGAGTTTAATCTGAGACAATTCTGTCCGACGCCGGGGTAGTATTCGGTGTGGCTTAGTGAATAAAGCATCAGCACGTAGAGCTGAAAACCCGGCTTCAAATCCCGGCGCCGGAGAGAATTTTTCTCCGTTCCATTACTCTTTCATCTTCTGTGTTTATGTTACGGCAACCTTTTCATAAGGGAAGCTAAATTTATTTATTTATTCCATTGTAAATAGGCCTTTAGGCTTTTCTTTAAGCACAGATCGTCTTTGTTTGGCTCCTGAAGACGATGCTGTTTCCTTGTCTACTCTTTTAACTCACTTGAGGGACTGGAAATGTCGTTATTCTTGACCGCTGCTTTGGTCCCTTCTGGTCCTCTTCGAACTTGCCAAGAAAAAGGACGCGGTTTCTCTGCGACAGTTTTCCTTTGTTTTCGACACAATCAATTGCCTCTTTCATATGAATTTATATTGTATTTTTCACATTTGACCCTGCGATTATCTGCAACATGCACGACATGCACAATATATCAGAGATGCTATGAGTACACACACAAATATTTTACGTTTCATGCGTTTGATGTTTCTTCAGATGTTATACTTACTTACTTACTTACAAATGGCTTTTAAGGAACCCGAAGGTTCATTGCCGCCCTCACATAAGCCCGCCATCGGTCCCTATCCTGTGCAAGATTAATCCAGTCTCTGTCATCATACCCCACCTCCCTCAAATCCATTTTAATATTATCCTCCCATCTACGTCTCGGCCTCCCTAAAGGTTTTTTCCCCTCCGGTCTCCCAACTAACACACTATATGCATTTCTGGATTCGCCCATACGTGCTACATGCCCTGCCCATCTCAAACGTCTGGATTTAATGTTCCTAATTATGTCAGGTGAAGAATACAATGCGTGAAGTTCTGTGTTGTGTAACTTTCTCCATTCTCCTGTAACTTCATCCCGCTTAGCCCCAAATATTTTCCTAAGCACCTTATTCTCAAACACCCTTAACCTATGTTCCTCTCTCAGAGTGAGAGTCCAAGTTTCACAACTATACAGAAGAACCGGTAATATAACTGTTTTATAAATTCTAACTTTCAGATTTTTTGACAGCAGACTGGATGATAAGAGCTTCTCAACCGAATAATAACAAGCATTTCCCATATTTATTCTGCGTTTAATTTCCTCCCGAGTGTCATTTATATTTGTCACTGTTGCTCCAAGATATTTGAATTTTTCCACCTCTTCGAAGGATAAATCTCCAATTTTTATATTTCCATTTCGTACAATAGTCTGGTCACGAGACATAATCATATACTTTGTCTTTTCGGGATCTTCATAACATCTTCAGATGTTATACCATAGAAAAAATTTAAAGAAAAAAATGGCCTCGTGGAATGAGAAAAAGAATACAATGTCAGTACTTACAATTGAAAACAATTTGGAGCACAAAACACAGGAAAAAAATTCTTCCTTTAATAAAGGAAATCGGATGGTGTATTCACTCACAAAAATTCAAAGCTATGGATCTTACAATTCATCAAATAGTTTGCAAAAAAAAAAAAAAAAAAAAAAAAAAAACAAAAAAAAAAAAAAAAGCTCATGTCACTGCAAGAGCACAGTGAACAAAATCTCTATGTTATAATACAACTTCTGCCATTCATACTATACCATCAAAAATACATTTGTCGCTGGTATAATTTCGTGATAAATTTAAGTAAAAATATCACGAAATTAGCCGTGTTACGAAATTATCGGAGTTTGCCCCACATCAGTTTAATCTTCAAAATAATATTTTCGTTTTTAAGGGAATATTTCGGTAATTTTAAAAATATATTTTGATTAATATTTGACATGTTTTTACAACATAAAATTCTCGTATAACATAACTTTTTAATTTAGGGTGGATCAACCAGGATTTGAACCCTGCCCTACTGGCGTATAAGCCCAGCATCCTATTCGCCCTGGCAATGTAATGCAGGTCTACCTTGAATTTTTAATTAAAAACAAAGGTACGTAGGAAGAATAGTTTTGACAGTTATCCTACGTAAGTAATTACCTCAATAAAAGGCTACGAAATAATAGAACAGAAAACTTATAGCAGGAGTTCAGAATCTCCTTTTTCGTAAGATTAGAATATAATTTATCATCTACAGCCTAGAGAGAAGCGTAGGATTCTTGCGCTTCTATCCAACTCGCAGAAAGTTCCGTTTTAACTCCCTGAAAAGAAACAAAAAAAAAAAAAAGGAATAATATTTTTTTAATTAATTTTAGATTCCCTGCTCTATTTAAAGACGATTTGTATTGTAGAGATTATTCAGCGTGGGCCAGAAATGACGGGAGAATATTTCCTGACACCCATCATCATCATTAGCGAATTTCGGTTCGGAACCATGAAGGCCTGTTCCAAGATGCTCCTGATCTTTTCAGCGTTGCCTCTGTCTTCCCAGATCCCGACGGCCTCTTGGTTGATAAGAAAAGCATAGATAAAGAAGACGATCTTTGTTCATTCTGTAGACATGGGTGGTTTAATTTCGTTGATATTGAGTGGTGTCATCCACTATGTTCGGAATCTGCAGACTTTCACGAATGTTGCCATTTTGTTGTCGGTCCAAACTAATAGGTCATAACATAACAAGAGATTGTAGATTTTCGCGATCACTATAAATGCGAAATGTGCCCAAATGCTGTCAAAATAAGTAATTGTATGTTTAAAAGAACGTTATTTTCTTGAAGAAGAGGAATTCCCTGGGTGTCTAGAGTCTGGAAATTTGTATGAATGTGAGTGTAATTGTGAGTAGGCCGGGTTAATATTAATTAACCAATCATCTTTTTTTTTTTATTAAAAGTACCAGGTCTCTTGGACCCTTGCCTTTTACAAAAATATGATTTTATAAATTGAAATGTAAATAGGTTATATTAAAGAAAATTGATTACTAAGACCGTCAAAGACGGAAGTATTTGTTTGAATTTATGTTATGTCTCTTAGTATAGGGTTGGCATGATGAAGTAGCTTGTTCCTGTATGTAGTCTGTAGATCTTGAATATGAGCAACCAGGAAGGGTATAAGAAGTTCATTGTAGAGTTTGACCATTACAAATAGATAATATTCGTTATGGTTTGACATTGTTCGTGAGGTAGTGTCCACCAGTGATTATTCTGCAGACAGCTCTTTGAATTCCAACCAATCATCACAAATATAAAAATACATCAGGACTGTCGCTGGGCAGTAACCTGAACACACGTTTCAGCGTCACATTGTTGACAAGTAACTCCATCTGTTAGCACAACCGCACAACCATAAAGCATCTAATAGATGCTATAGAGTTACCAACAACGGAAAAAAAAAAAAAAAAAAACTTTAATTTTATTTATGGTATTTTGAATCGTAAAGATTGTTTAACAGAGGTACATCTATGTAAGTAAAGTACGACTTAACGGACTAGCACCTTTATTTTACACTTAATGGGTTACACAACCGTTTTATTTAACATCTCACTCACCGCCTTCTTTTTTCGCCATCCATTAAATAGTGAGAGCTCCTTATAATATCGATCTCGCTATTTTCCTGGTATAGCCCTGCGGCTTGCTTGTTCTGTTTTACCAATATTTCGTCAGGAATTTCAATGCAGTCCATTTCTACAAATTAATCTCAGACATAAGCATTTGTAGTAAACAATTTTGTTATAATTTTCTACCATAGCAACCGATTATGACGTTCTCTCTATCATAGTAACTGATTAATACGTTTCTCTATTGTTATTTTATATACAAACTTTCAATAATTTCTGTTCCAACAACATGCAAAATGCAATTATTAATTTATTTTCTCTTAAGATATACGATTCAAAATACCATAAAACCACAGTCTACTACATACAGTCACGAAACTCGAGTTGTTGAGAGTAGGCTCTACTAGGAACAATAGACTGTGCAGGTACTATTTCGCATTGTCTGTGATGAGGTGATAGTAGTGGGTAGCAACTATCTATAGATGCATATTCCCTACGTATTGAGTTTCATGACTGTATATACTAGACTGTGATAAAACGGTTGTACAATAGACTACCGTTGAAAGAACTCAACATACTCACATGGATAACTAACTCGCTATCGCTCGTTTAGTTAAATTCCATGTTCGCGTGTAAATTGTACACAACGGTCTTGTATCATAAATAACTATAATATAGCTTTGTAAGCCACGAAATGTACGTGTTTATGTGAAATAAAAGCTGATTATATTTTATGAGACATTTTTGTATTTTTTTTTTAAAAAGCTCATAATCTATCAGTAATTCAGAGGACGGTTTGCAAATAGCAACAAATAAGTTATTAAAGATTATAATCTTAAAATATCCTTAACAAAAACTAAAGCAATGGGCTTTCTGGGGACTAGGCATCTAAGGACCAAAATAGTAATAGAGGATGAAATAATTGAGCAGGTGAGCAGTTTTAATTATTTGGGTTGCAACGTATCCTATTGCGAAAATAACGATGTTAACAACAAAATAAATAAATTCCAGAGAATGTGCGGTACAATAAAAGGAACCTTATCCCGGAAAACACTAAAAGAGACCCAACTAAAGTTCTATAAAGTAATGGCAGTCCCTGTTCTTATGTTTGGCAATGAAAGCTGGGCATTGACTCGATCAGAAAGAAGAAGGATAGAGGCTGCAGAGATGAGATTTCTGAGATCAGTGGCAGGATACACTCTATTGGACCAGAAAAGATGCACAGACATAAGGACGGAACTGGGAATTTTCAACTTAAACGACAGATTAGCAAGACAAAAGAAAAACTGGAAAGAACATATATTAAGGATGAATGAAGACAGATTCCCAAAAAATACTGAACTACAGACCGGAAGGAAGGAGGAATGTTGGAAGACCAGCAATAGATGGGAGGACACTTTCCAAGAGGAAGGAACAGGCCACCAGGCTAAACCTTGAAGAAGAAGATGATGATGATGATGATGATGATGATGATGATCTAGCTAGGCCTATTGTAACAATAAAACATGTAGATAGATTAGTGATGGCTAGCCATTTCTAGGTAAGGGCCAACTTAAATTCGACAAATGCAGCTTTACTACTTTGCATGTCATTACGAAGGACTATTGTGTAGGTGCGATCACACAAGGGGCAGGAAAGAACAGGAGATTCCTAGCAAAGCTGAGATGGGTGATGTGGTGGCATTTTACTTAACACATTCTTCCTCATTGGAGATAGATGATCACGAAGCGATTCATAGGAAGGAATTACAAAGAGTCGTGTCTATGCAGAATCCTATTCCAGCATTTTCATTGAGAAGCTTGAGAAAACTACGAAATCATCGAGGTAGTTGGTCTATACGCAGCGTTTCTCAAACTATGGTCCGCGGACCACCTGTGGTCCTCGAGGTCTGCCCTTGTGATCCTTCAGAAAAGACAGAAAAAAAAATAAAATTCAAATGAATTCCGTATCACACTATAGCCGAAAATTTCAGAGTTTGTAAATGACACATGGCAATCACCTTTCACTTTTTCTCCCAGTACTGACATTTTATGAAATTTATTACCCTACACGTCTATCGACTTCCCACTATACTCTCAGCAACAAAAGAGGGATTTAAAGCACTATGAACGGGGTGTTTCTCGCCATCTTTTCCGTGCACATCTGGCGCCGCGCCTGTAACCCAGCTAGGTACTACCCGAATTCATAACAGGACCAAAGTACCGAACCTTTTCATGTATTTATGACTTTCTTAATAGTTTTGCCGACACCCAGTTTGCACATTGAAATGGCCACGTGCTGTACGTCGTACACCAATAATAGAACATGCAAAATTACATCTTTACTTGTTGAAAATCGGGCATGTTTCTGCATTATTTTTTTATTTCTGTTTTTCCAGATGACGATATAAGAAATTTTCTTCTATTAACATTAATTGAATTAAATTAATTTTAATTAATTATTTCTACATTAAAATATGCTACATAATTGATAAATTGGCTTTCAAAGGGAACAAGAATAAGGTGGTCCGCGGAACTGTTCTGACTTGAAAAAGTGGTCCCCACTTCAGAAAAGTTTGAGATCTATAGGATCTAATGATCTTACTTGCGCAAAATGAAGACGACACGCTACTCCGCTCTTAGCACGTTTGTGTGCCACATTCTACCATTGCTCCAGTATTGGTATATGGCACTCAGAATAGCCTCGGTGAAGGTAAATGACGAGCACAGGTAGTCCATTTCGTAACACTTCTAAAATTACACTGATGACCTATAAAATGAAAGAGCACACTTCAACACGATGTGGTAGCTGTAATCCCACCCATCCACATTGATCCTTGCTTGTATAGTACTAATATTTTATAAGGAGGAGATAGCCTACATTCCAGCAACATCCTCAGAGCTATGAAGTCAATTTTACAGCGTGTGTGTAGGATATGCTATAACGAGAACATGCATGAAACAGTGGTAATGTGTGTTTAAACCGCTTAGCACGAATATCGAGAAAAAATACTCCATATTGAATATTTTGCTACTTTTACTCCAGTTTATTGTAATTTTGGTTCAGTGAAAATACTAGTCTTTACGAAAACACTACCGTGGCTGAATGAAGAATACCGTAGTATTTACTCACATATTAGCCCTCCTCTTTCCCTCTTTTTTAATGTAAAGAAGTGTAGGAGGCCTTAAAAAAAGCAGTAAGCAAATACAGTTTTCAAAGCTAGGTAAGAGTAGGCGTAAATATCAGTGGCGGTTCCGCGGGGGAGGGAAGGGAGGAACGTCCTCCTCACATTTTTCTTCTTTTGAAAGTAAATACCAAATAAAATATATGCCTTGAAATTCGAGGAAGATTCGATAATTTTTAACCCAGATTTTCCCGCCGTCCTTTTTTAAGGACAGTTGCAGTGCCCTCGGATATTATCTCATTGTTGGTGTTAGGGACATTTTATAAGTTGTGCGATAATGTTGGTAGTATTTGTTAGCTTTAGAAAATATACGTTCCTTGTTTCAGTTTATTTCAACATCATTTAACCGATTTTTGAGAGTAACTAATGTGATGCTGTATTTTTATCACAAAAAATTTTTGGGCTTATCTGGGTTAAGTTCACAGCTATAAGAAAACCTCGGTTGATCAAGTTTTCTCTGAAATTCACTTCCATTCATTGTCTACTAGACAGGACAAGAGCCAAGTTGTCCGTTTTGTACAAATATATTTGAAATTGAAAGTGTTAGTTGGGAGACCGGAGGGAAAAAGACCTTTAGGGAGGCCGAGACGTAGATGGGAGGATAATATTAAAATGGATTTGAGGGAGGTGGGGTATGATGATAGAGACTGGCTTAATCTTGCACAGGATAGGGACCGATGGCGGGTTTATGTGAGGGCGGCAATGAACCTTCGGGTTCCTTAAAAGCCATTTGTAAGTAAGTACTGCAAACTATATTCTTTTTAACATAAAAAATTAATTGGCCATCGGCAGCTTTGAACAATAATGGTAGTATGACTTTACAAGAACTGACATTCTTCAAAAGCATGTGATACTGAACTTGTAAAATGTACATGTGGCAACACAGACCACGTGGGTGGGTGCAGTGTTCTCGCTTTCCTAACAGATTATTTCTCATTCCCATTTCCGTAAAACGGTTCCGGTTACGAGTTAGTAGCTGGTCTCTTCCAACACGTGTGATTCTGTATTGTGCGTGAAAAATGCTGCGAGGTTGTGAATTTCCTTGTAATTGTTAATTTGTGCAATTATTCAACAATGAATGGAAGTGAAAACATATTATATTTTGGACAATTTAGGAAACTCAGTTTACAAAAACTGATTATTGCTATACAAAAGGGAAGGCCAACCCTAAAATTAACTGGTCTTACATATATGCATGTAGGCTAATTTGTAGCATGTTTCTCTGAAGGTGTCATTTTGCGCTGTTAACTTCCTTCCTCCTCTTAAGAAATATGCAGGGGCCGCCACTGGTAAATATAGATTATATTGGTTTAAAATGAGAATACATTTTCTCCCAGAAGTCAGTCACATTCAACTTAAATAACACAGAGTAACTCGCTCTCTTGTTGCTTATTTTTACGTTCACACCTGACACTGATCTCTTCCTCTGAATGACTGATTTCGAAAGTACGGTATGCGAAAACCGATACCATCAATAGAAAAAGAAAGGGAATTTGTCTCTCTGTACTGTGATAATGGAAGAACTAACAGGCAGTACATTAGGTAGTTTGAAGATAAACAGACAAAGAGAGGTGTTGTTTCTGTTGGTCAGCGTGCAGACAGTTGGAGAGATAGTGGAACAAACGATGATTTCAAAAGTGGGTTTTACCTTGCAATCTTACCCTGAGCATTTGTGGTTGATATTGTACACTACTGTGCAGTCTTAGGCGGGAATTGAGAACCGAGGACCTTGTATGGTACATATGTTGGGGTGGTCAGATATGTGGATTTTTTTGCTCTTTGTATTGTATTGTATTGTATTTATTAACATTCCATGGTATTCATACATTGCTTTAAAGCTAGAATATGGAACAAGTCAAAAACTTAATACTATTATAAAGTCTTAATTTATAGTCACAGTCTAGATTAAATATATACAGACGAGATTTACAATATATGTATGTATGTATTTATTTACACTGCAAGTGGGCATGCACCCGGTGGCAATGGTACAATATAAACAATACACAATAAAGAAATGATAAGCAATATTTACAATACACAATACAATTATACAACACACAATAGGCCTACAATTTTATACACAACACAATAAGAATACACAATAATAATAAAACATAAATAAAATACCTAATTTTACATTACAACCTACATTATTATGTACAGGCCCTACATAAGTTTCAATAGTCTTTCACTTTATTCTCATCTCACTCACTGTAGTGGCACTATGACGCATTTCACTGACACTATAGAACACATTTCATCGACGCTATAAATTATCACTGATCGGAACTATTCACTGCACTGTAAAACCATAACTTCACTGACTCACCTCGCTTCACTGATACAACAGTTCAAATAAGTCAAATAATTACACCCTTATGCATACTTATAAACAGAACTACATTTAAACTAAACATTTCTAGTCTAAGACAGACTTACACGCTATTTTTAAATAATTTACAATTCAAACCAAGAAAGTAACTCGTCAGGCTAAATAAATACATGTCACCTTAAAAAATTAAATGTTAAATGTCACCTTAATTTTAATTTGCACTTTATACACAACTTTTTAAATTATTCTTGCATCTCCTTAAGGAAGGACAGCCCTCAAAGACCGCTGCAGGTAGATCATTCCAATCATTTATAGTTCTATTTAAAAATGAGAATTTACCTACATCCGTCTACTAGTACAACACAAAGTTTTAGTATCAATTTCATGAAGTGTTATTGAATATCGTGAATTCACCTACAGAATAGAAGGCGTGAGAAATTAGGTACTTCTTTAATTTGGCCCTAAATAATTTTATGTTTTGAGTTTTATTTTTATATCGATAGGGAGGCTATTAAAAATTTTTACTGCCATATAACGCACTCCTTTTTGATAGCACGATAGACTTGCCGATGGAGTATGAAAGTCATTTTTTTGACGTGTATTTATGCTATGAACTGTTGAATTAGTTACAAAGTTTTCACGATTACATACGGGGAAGATTATTAATGAAAAGATATACTGACAAGCCATGGGCATTATTTGTAGTTTTTGAAAATAGTCCTACACGATTCCCTAGATTTGGCACCTACTATTATTCTAATTACTCTTTTTGTAATAGAAATATATTGTTACTATCTATGGAATTTCCCCAGAATATTATTCCAAAACTCATTACCGAGTGGAAGTATGCAAAGTATATTGTTTTTAAGGTATAGATATTTACTATATTTTGCATAGATCTAATAGCAAAACAAGCTGAATTTAGTTTGGGGTAATTTCTTTAATATGATTTTTCCAATTTAACACATTATCGATTTTTAAGCCAAGAAATTTGGTTGTTGTTGTTGTTGTTTCTAATAGGAATCTATTGTTAATTATTGCGCTAGAAATTTGCGACGTTGAATTTGGACAGGATACAGTCAAATGCTTTGGATAAATCACAGAAAATCTCTCCAACTTGTAATTTTTTATTAACTGCCTCCAGAACTTTGTCAGTTAAACTAAAGTAGAGGAGGGGGTCTTATATGCAGGTGGTCTAATAAGCAAATAAATATGAGAAATGCCTGTTATTATTCGGTTGAGAAGCTTTTGTCATCTAGTCTGCTGTCAAAAAATCGGAAAGTTAGAATTTATTAAAACAGTTATACTGTATTACCAGTTGTTCTGTATGGTTGTGAAACTTGGACTCTCACTTTGAGAGAGGAACAGAGATTAAGGGTGTCTGAGAATAAGGTTCTTAGGAAAATATTTGGGGCTAAATGAGATGAAGTTACAGGAGAATGGAGAAAGTTACACAACACAGAACTGCACGCATTGTATTCTTCACCTTATTGTGAACATTAAATCCAGACGTTTGAGATGGGCAGGGCATATAGCACGTATGGGTGAATCTAGAAATGCATATAGAGTGTTAGTTGGAAGACCTGAGGGAGAAAAGACCTTTGGAGAGGCCAAGGCGTAGATGGGAGGATAATATTGAAATGCATTTGAGGGAGATGGGTTATGATGCTATGGACTGGATTAATCTTGCTCAGGATAGGGACCAATGGCGGGCTTATGTGAGGGCGGCAATGAACCTCCGGGTTCCTTAAAAGCCATTTGTAAGTAAGAGTACATCTACGCATCAACGTTGTTGATCAACTTTTTCAACGTTCGCCGTGACCCCGTTGAATGTAAATTAACCTTGTGATACTCCACAAACTTTTCATGTAATATGGCTCCATTGTTTAGTTGGATACTATTTGCTATTAAAATCCAAGGAGTAAAGCTTTAAAGTTGACTATGAGTTAATTACTGTTTTGTGAATTTTTTCATATGGGTTAAAATACCTTATATTTTGTTATATAAAAAAAATATTTCATGTGTCCACTTCCTGGATGAATTGACTCCTAAATATTGAATATGAACAGAATCCGTTCATTAGTTCAGGAGCAAATACTGAATAACGGACAGAGAACGTGCAAAAAATCACTTTTTCGATGTGGAGAATGCTCAGAACATATTTGCTTAATAGTACATTATGCAACGAGCCTATAATAATAGTAATTAAGAAGCGAGTATGGATGTTTGTGAAACGAGCGCAAGCGAGTTTCATAATTTCCATACGAGCTTCTTAATTACCATTCTTAATTACCATTATAGGCGAGTTTCATACGACTTTTTATGCTCGACCATATTTCTAACTTGAAATTATTCATTTTATTTGTATCTAACTGACCTTGAGCATACCTCGTAAATTGTGAGATGTGCGCAGACGCGAAAGTATTGATTTTTTTCCGAGGAACAGATGTCCACATTGACCTTGATAGCCTATAAGAATCTACAGAGTAAACTAAATATTAACTTTGATATAACATTGAAATTAAATTAGACATTGAAAAACGAGATGACAAATTGAATTTATTTGAATATTATTTACAATTAACGCTAATTATTATAGTAACAGAACATAACCTTCTGCGACAGTATTGGATTTCCAGCCTCCGTGACTTTTTCGCTAATTGTCTGTCGATTGCATATCCGAGAATAATCGATATAACGGTACAAAGCTGACTTGTCATTGGCTGAAGACCTGTACTTTAATGAGTAGGTGTACTTTAATGACATGCATTAAAGGACTGCTACCAGGTGTATAATTACTACATTTCAGCATGGTCGAGCATAGAATAACATAATAATATTTTCTTCAGCATCACACTACTCTTCATAAGTACTGTACATCTTATGAGGATATTAACATAACGTTGTCCGACACTGTGATGAATCGAATTTTAAAACACAAACCCAAAATGACGAGGGAACCCTGCCGAGTCTAGGAACAAACTCCAGTTTCTGTCTCTTCCGCCAGGGGAATTGTTGGCCGCCCGACATCGATTGCTGCGCGCCGTGTCGTTCACCTCCGGGAGGCCTTGCCCCACTTCGTTTTCCACGTGTGGGATCTCATACAGGGAAGTCTCGGTATGATGCGTCACTGCAACAGCTCCATCCAGTCAGCTTTCCGCAGACACCTTTTTATGACTAAATAAATGTCGTGAGGCTATAAACTACAACTGATAGGTGCGTGCCACGTGCTACTTAGAAATGGAAGTGGAGTGGCATTTCTTTACTTAACGACTCTTTTAGGTACAGTTAGAGAGACGGTAGTGTGATGAAATAGAGACAATTACATCAGTAATTATTGATGACAGCAGTGTGTTGTTATTCAAAATGGAAAATAGGAGTAGTAAAAGGAACTCTCACAGCAATCATGAAAATTTTATGAAGACTATATGTACATATGTATTTATTAACACTGCAAATGGGTAAATACCCCGTGGCAGTGGTAACTAATTACACTCAATAATGACAATTAATAATAAACAATAATAACAATAGTATAATAATATTTGTTAGGAGAAAATCCACAAACGATTAGGGAAAACGCGGAAATTCTACTTGAAGCAAGTAAAGCGATAGGTTTGGAAATAAATCCCGAAAAGACGAAGTATATGATTATGTCGCGTGATCAGAATATTGTACAGTACGAAATGGAATTGTAAAAGTTGGAGATTTATCCTTCGAAGAGGTGGAAAAATTCAAATATCTTGGAGCAAAAGTAACAAATATAAATGACACTCGGGAGGAAATTAAACGCAGGATAAATATGGGAAATGCCTGTTATTATTCGGTTGAGAAGCTTTTATCATCCAGTCTGCTGTCAAAAAATCTGAAAGTTAGAATTTATAAAACAGTTATATTACCAGTTATTGTTTATGGTTGTGAAACTTGGACTCTCACTTTGAGAGAAGAACAGAGATTGAGGGTTTTTGAGAATAAGGTGCTTAGGAAAATATTTGGGGCTAAGAAGGATGAAGTTACAGGAGAATGGAGAAAGTTACACAACACAGAGCTGCACGCATTGCATTCTTCACCTAACATAATTAGGAACATTAAATCCAGACGTTTGAGATGGGCAGGACATGTAGCACGTATGGGCGAATCCAGAAATGCATATAGAGTGTTAGTTGGGAGGTCAGAGGGGAAAATACCTTTGGGGAGGCCGAGACGTAGATGGGAGGATAATATTAAAATGGATTTGAGGGAGGTGGGATATGATGGTAGAGACTGGATTAATCTTGCTCAGGATAGGGACCGATGGCGGGCTTATGTGAGGGCGGCAACGAACCTCCGGGTTCCTTAAAAGCCAGTAAGTAAGTAAGTATAATAATATTAACAAGGAGCATCCTAAATTAAATGAAGCACGATCTCGTAAAATAACATTTAACAATCTAATTAGTATCTTAATCCTAAGTTCGAATTAAAACCCTCGAGTATGATATGTTCATATCTGCACAAGTACCTTTCAACACTACACTCATTTCGTTGTCAACTCACTCACTGCACTGGAATTACGACACAATTTCACTGATACTATCCCGATTTCACTAACACTTCAAAAACATTTCACTGTTCAAATACTTTGCTCTACCACTATAAACTATGAAACTTCACTGACACAAACACACTTCACTGAGACAACACACTTCTTCACTGATACAACACTTCAAATAACAAAACATCAATTACATCCTTTAAATAGCGTGCATAATATACTACCGTCTATTAGTAAAGTCCTTAACCCTATTTTTAAATACATTTTTGGTTATTGGTAAGCCTTTAGTAAGTCTGCAGGTAAAGCATTCCAGTGAATATAAATAAAGAAGAAAAACATAAAAATTAAGAACTCTGTAACGTCCGGAATTTTAGTTGAAGGAAAGGTCATTGAACAAGCCAGACAAAATATTTTGACGTGGACGTGACTCGGAAATCCATCCGACGTAGATTTCAAGAAGGCCTTCGATAGATTTCACATGTAACATTAAAAGAATGATTTATTAATGTCACAACATACACTTATTTATGTAGCCTACAGTATATACGTACATACCGTTTACATATCGTGTACATACATACATACATACATACATACATACATACATACATACATACATACATACATACATACATACATACATACATACATACTGGTAAAATTCATGTTCTGGGAATAATAAGTTAATTAAGTAGTAAAATATCGCTGCAATAGAAAAGTATTGGGAATAAATTTGAATAACGAACAAAAAAAAAGTTTACTTCCCAGGCAGGATTCGAACCACGAAAGTCTTAGTTACCAGTCTATCGTGTTCTGGAGTGAACAAGGCTCTGATATCAGCTACAAGGGTCGGTCCGGTTTTTTTTTTTACAAAGATTGTTTTAAGAAAAAAGTCTCTGTTGTGGCTAAAGTGTGCTTCTCCTTTCGTTGCTTATGTTTCTTCCATAGGATTACTTCTGCACCTAAAGATGACTCCATATCTAAAACAGCAATACACGTGCCAAAGTATTTTTCTCTGAGGTGGCTTTTTCCGCTTACGGAAGAAGAGTAATCCAATCTACTACAGTTCAAAATTGTATGAATAAATGTTTCAAGATGATACGAATAGGATATTTGTCAATACTACCATCGTCTTGGCTGGGCAATGTCGTTTTCACAAGAAAAAAATGTCTTGGATTATGATTGTTTTGTGAAAACCACTGAATATTTCCACCCTATGACATAAGCCTATGGCGTTTTTTCCCTGAATATTTCCACCCTATGACATAAGCCTATGGCGTTTTCCCCCTGAATATTTCCACCCTATGACATAAGCCTATGGCGTTTTTCCCCTGAATATTTCCACCCTATGACATAAGCCTATGGCGTTTTCCCCCTGAATATTTCCACCCTATGACATAAGCCTATGGCGTTTTTTCCCTGAATATTTCCACCCTATGACAAGCCTATGGCGTTTTGCCCCTGAATATTTCCACCCTATGACATAAGCCTATGGCGTTTTTCCCTGAATATTTCCACCCTATGACATAAGCCTATGGCGTTTTCCCCTGAATATTTCCACCCTATGACATAAGCCTATGGCGTTTTTTCCCTGAATATTTCCACCCTATGACATAAACCTATGGCGTTTTTTCCCCTGAATATTTCCACCCTATGACATAAGCCTATGGCGTTTTTCCCCTGAATATTTCCACCCTATGACATAAGCCTATGGCGTTTTCCCCCTGAATATTTCCACCCTATGACATAAGCCTATGGCGTTTTCCCCCTGAATATTTCCACCCTATGACATAAGCCTATGGCGTTTTTTCCCCCTGAATATTTCCACGCTATGACATAAGCCTATGGCGTTTTTTTCCCTGAATATTTCCATCCTATAACATAAGCCTATGGCGTTTTTTCCCTGAATATTTCCATCCTATGACATAAGCCTATGGCGTTTTTTTCTCCTGAATATTTCCACCCTATGACATAAGCCTATGGCGTTTTTTTCCCCTGAATATTTCCATCCTATGACATAAGCCTATGGCGTTTTTTTCCCTGAATATTTCCACCCTATGACATAAGCTTATGGCGTTTTTTCCCTGAATATTTCCATCCTATAACATAAGCCTATGGCGTTTTCCCCTGAATATTTCCATCCTATAACATAAGCCTATGGCGTTTTTTTCCCCTGAATATTTCTACCCTATGACATAAGCCTATGGCGTTTTTTTCCTTGAATATTTCCATCCTATAACATAAGCCTATGGCGTTTTTTCCCCTGAATATTTCCATCCTATAACATAAGCCTATGGCGTTTTTTTCCCCTGAATATTTCTACCCTATGACATAAGCCTATGGCGTTTTTTCCCCTGAATATTTCCATCCTATAACATAAGCCTATGGCGTTTTTTTCCCCTGAATATTTCTACCCTATAACATAAGCCTATGGCGTTTTTTCCCCTGAATATTTCCACCCTATAACATAAGCCTATGGCGTTTCCCCCCCCCCCCAACAACTAATTCAGTAGATGGCCACTACAATACGCTCGCCATATGCTTAATATTTCAAATGTCATTTTTTGGACTATGGTTCTTTTTTTAAAAAACCCTTCAATTGTTCCTCTGACACATATCGTCAAGTGAGATGTACTGCCCGATAATAGATGTAAAGATACGGAACTAAAATTTTGGAACGAGTCTTGATGGAAATCCACCTGTATGTAGGCAACTATTTCGCACGACTGTCCACAAGCAGCATATATACAGGGGCTCTTGTTACTGCACATGCGCAGTGTGTTGTAAGCGAAACATACAATAAGGGAACTCCAAATTTTATTTCCGTATCTATACATAACAGTGTAGCATTGTTTTATTTAGCCAGGCTTTCGACTGCAGAGATTATTCAACGTCTAAATTTGTACGTGAACGATCCACAGTTTTATTTCCCTCCCGGAGGAAACCATGCTAAGAATTTTGTCACCCTCCGTCGGGTTTCAACCCGCAAACCTAATATGCCTCTGACGAGGTTCAAACTCGTGTCCATGGCTTTTAAGTTGTAATAACTCGTTGCGTAAAACGGCCTTTCTCGTATCCTGCTCCTTTCCTCTCCTCTGTATTATTCATCATAATTAACTGCGTAAGTTCAGAATCCCCCTAGAATTGTTTCGTGACTGTCTTTACATTAGTGTGATAATGCTGTTGGTAGTATTACATAAGGTTACACACATTGCCGACTTTTACGGGCATTGCGTTTTATACTTTGTAATTGTACAGAATGTAAAGATGGAGTAACTTACCGTAGTGATGTAAACATTCATTTAGATATTTTTACCAAAATAAATTTTGTCGGCGTTCCAGATATAGAAAAAGTGATTTTTCGGCACATCTATGTATACCGATTACTCCTAAATTATAGCACATACTTTGTTCACTGTCTACGAGTGAATTCAATCCGGAATGAAGCAAAGAAAATTAACAATAGGGTAACGAATAAATTCACTTCTCCACACACAGAACTGCGAGAACAGTTTTTAAAATGTAAAAATAAGTATATGCTGTCGTTTGAGAAAAATGTGTTTTTGAGCACACCCTGTATACACGAAGATAAAAATTTTCTAAATTATGTACAAAATATTAAGCGATATGCTTCTAATAAATATAGAATTTAACACCGTCAACCGGGTATACTTTACTCAAGAGGGGTAACTTTACACATTTCTAGAAAAATGGTGTATAACAGTTTTAATAATGGCACACACTTCAGTCTACTTCAGTGCTGTTGTCACATAGAATCAGTTCCACGGAGTTGCTACACATTGTCTGTAATGTGCTGCCTTCTAAACATTCTTCTAGAAATGTGTAAAGTTACCCCCTTGTGTAAAGTATACCCGGTTGACGGCACTTTTAAGAAACATTAACATTATAAAGTTATTAGCAGTACTCCTGCATAATAAAATTATTATAAAATAGTAATGTAGATAGATAAAATGTCCTCAAACCTCTTTCTTCCGGGCGAATTAATTGTTATTTACAGAAGTGTGCCTTCAGTCGGAAATTTTAGAGAAAACTTTTTGTCAAAATATACGATAAACTAATTTTAATGCTTTTCAAAATTAACGTTATTCCAGTCATTACGTAAGTATAGAAAAGTAAATATTTTTCTATAAAAGATAGTGTTTACAAGATTATACCTTCAATTGGAAAATTTAGAGGTTAAAAAATTCCTACACAGTTTTTTTTTTCCCCTCCCCCTGAACAGGCATTTGTTCAGCATTTCCGTGAGACGTTTTGAGTATGCGATCGCCACTTCGTAAAGAGTTCTCAAAAGTGACAACAATCAGTGAACTAGCAGTCTCCCTTCTTATACGTATTGCAAAATCACTTCCTTTCAACCAGTTTTCCGGAAGCTTGTGCAGCTTTGTTGTCGTTTCTGACCATTCCGTTTACAACTGCAAGTGCAGAGCGTTCATTTGCCAAACGTAGTAAAATAATAAAAAGCTATCTGACAATCTGAGATGGACACGGGTCAGGACAGATTGTAAGGTTCAGCACTTCTATGCTTCGAGCTGGACTTAGAAGAAGTAGCAGATAACTTTGCCAATGTCAAGGCAAAACGGAACGAATTTTAAGGTTTAAAAAGCGGTTTACATATTATATTTATAAAATACTTCAAATTGACAGACATGACACAGTCCGCTCAATAATTGCTAACAGATTAAGGGAACATGGTGAATACGAAGTATATGAAGAAGTTCAATGGAAGGATCTACACGGCGTGCTGACATCATAATAATTGACCGAGATAAAAAAAACTGGTCTCATTCTTGACCCCACTGTAAGGTTCGAAATTAATGAAGATCAACCAAAGCAGGTACATGAAGAGAAACGCGCTATTTACCTTCCATGCCGTGATGATCTCAGTCATAAATACAGGGACATCACTTTATTTTTACCAACATTTTTAACATTAACCTGGCTATACTCGGAAACACTGTTGCCCCCTTCCATTACAGGAGTTTGATGTTGCTAGTGCAATATGTAAACAAATCATTTTACTAGCTATAGGAGGAGAGAAAAGTAGTGTATCCATATATGTTGTAGGGAAATACGATATTATGATTTTCAATTTGATCATCATTTCTATGCAATTTATCAAAATACAGTGGAGTAGTAACATTTTTTTTTCAAAATCTCAACTTTTCAGGTGGCTATGTTCGTTATGTAATGTCTACTTTATTTAGCATATTAATTATTGGTGTTAACATACAATACAGAGAGTGCATTTAAATTGAGGGCTCATAAGTAAAGGGCTGTAAGTGCACTTAAGTTAATTTTGAGAAAATGGGGTTTAAATATTTAAGCTTTCGTAAAATCGGTGAAATTTTTATTTAAATTTTAATGTGTGATGAGATTAAAATATCCCTTTGCCACTAAAATTTTAGATACTTTAGCTTACACTGGATGCACTTAACTCATGTTATTACAAATGTCACTAGCATTCCTTTGCTTCTAGCCACCTCAATTCAAAATAAGCTAATCTGAATTTTTAAACAAGTTGCTGAAAATGGTTGCCGTTCATTACAATGCAGGCTTCAATTCTTTACGCATATTATTAAAAACATTTTGAAGCATATTCTCTGAAATTGAATTTATCGTTTCTTGAATATAATTTTTAGTACGATATTATTAATATAGGTTCTTTCCTCTATAGAAAACGCATCCATATTTATGAAACACACTATACACTGCAGTGTTTACTTCACTGCTTGAAGACTTTGAATGCAACAGCGGCCGTAAGTTTGTGTGTCTGACGGAAGCAAGGACATTAGTGAAGGGGTGGGAGTGAAGTACATTCAGAAATACAGGTACAATAAAAATGCAAGTAAAAATAAAATGATATCCCTGTATAATATTCAAGATTGGAATGTCATTGGACTTATGTTTGGTGCGCGAGGAACAATTCCCAAATTTACATTGGAGATCCTCAGAAAATTAAAGGTTCCTGATAAGACTCTTCAGACAATTGCATCAACCATTTTAAAATCTTCATTGAACATCATCAATCACCATCTCTATTCATCTTTATAATATTTAGTGTATATTATTTATTTTCAATAAATTTTTATCGTTTTGATAGCTACCAAATCTTGTCGTAGAATATTCTTTTTTTAAATTTCATTATGTATTTTTTTAACATTAATTTACATTTTCTTTTTTGTTCATTCGAATTGATTAGGATGCCGATATTTTAAATCCAGGATTTGGACGGCTGTCATTTCGATGATATGCTCTCTTCAGAATATGTATGTATTTTCTATACTTGTGAATAACTGATTTTAGAGCTACGTAGGTACTTCTAATATTTGTGGTATAGAAATTATTCAGATTTTATAAAAACATGTAGGCATGTCACTATGTAAAACTCAAAAGTGGTGGGGGCCCAACTTAAAATTTTCCAGGCGCTCCCAAGCCTCTAGTTACGCCACTGGAAGAGCTGTTCATGGAAATTGGTGTGAATTATTATTATCATAATTTAAATAAGATGTGTTACTATATCTCATTGTACGAAGTTCCCTTTGTGTTCGTTGTCGATAATGGTTTAATCTTCTTGGTTGAGTAAACAGTTAGTGACAGTTGAAGGGAATAAATTGCAAATATGATTATCATGAGAAACAAACGCGATAAATATTGAATTGTTGTGATTTTCATATACAGTGAAACCTCTCATTTACGGACATCGAAGGGACGTAACAATCTGTCCGCATCTGGGAGGTGTCCTTTATTGGGAGGGAGGCTCCCCAATCTAACAGTAAATTTATAATATGCAGTAGGTATCCCTTTAAGCTTTAAATGAAATATATTACTGTAGTTTAATTCTAAATACAGTATACTACAGTAAATTCTTAGCAACTTTGAACTACAGTAGATAAGACCGAAAAAGGAAAATACAGTACTGTGCCATGCAATTTTATTCTAGGTCTACAGTTATGCAGTACTGTAAATTACAGTTTTAAACTTAACCTTTACTTTCAGGTGCCAGGTGTCTTAGTCCGTTAAATTTACTACAAAAACGAATAATTAAAATTTGTTTGAAGAAACGTTTCGATTATCCAACTAAATTAATTTATTCTGAATTTAATGTATTTAATATTGAACAAATTTATAAGTATACGCTGTTAAAATTTTGTCATAAAAGTCGTAATAAGTTTGTATTACAGACACACAATTATGACACAAGACGAAATATTAATTCAACATTAGTAGAACCTAAATGTCTCACATCTGCTGGTCTAAAGCATAGCATAAATTTTGGCCCTCGGTTGTACAATGCTTTAACTAAATTACACCCAGAACTTCTAATATGTAACCCACTAACATATAACAAGAAAATTAGAAACGTGTTAATATCTTCAATTTGATTAAATAAATTTATAGCCTATGTGTATGAATTAATCAACCTATATTATATTTGTATTCTATAATTTTGAAATATATATTAGTCCTACTTTTCACGTGCGATATTATTCTTCTCTAGTGTTAATATTATATTATATAATTCCATTGCCACTGTAATTATATTTTAGTTCCTATTTTATTTTACTTATTTATTTATATTATTATTTTTATTTTAATATTATATCTGAATTGCGACCGAGCACGAGCGCTGCTCATTCGGTCTCAAATTTTGTTAATACTACTGTATCTTCTTTTTATATTGCTTGTATTATTTTATTTGTATTTCTCTTTGTTTGTTTTGTAATTATATTTCTTTATTCTGTATATTTGAATTTAAATAAAATTAAAATTAAAAATGTCTCTTGAAACAGAACAACTGATTAAAGTGAAGAGAATAATCCTACAACCCTATCATGTGTCGAATAGAATTTCACGATCGCGGAAATCTTGGATCCATCACACAGGTTAAATTTTGACTTCGTTTATCCAACAAGGGGTAGCCGGCTGGGCTGGTGGTAGCCTACGAGACCCTTATTGTCTTCTTTCATGTTAAGGAATTTCTATAAAGTTCTTAAAACTAAATTTTCCATTTTTGTAACAAATTAGATCTTGAAATCCAAGTTCTGTCCGCAGTCAGGAGATAAAGCAAGCTTTAGGACTGTGAAACAGCTGTCCGTGTCTGTGTCTGAGAGTGTCCGTAAACGAGAGTTAAATTTATCATTATTTCTATATTATTTCAGTTGGGACATAAAAATCTGTCCGTATATGAGGACAGTCCGTATCTTGGGGATGTCCGTAAGGAGAGGTTTCACTGTACAGGGTTTGGAAAAACGACTTACAGAAAATTTGGCAGTAAAAGGGGATCACCATACTATATGCTTGTATTTTAAGGTTAGGAAGAAGGGGACGCATCTTAATAAAATGAGTTTCATTTTCTTATTTGGGTCACAGTAAGTGATTTCATTTCCACATGAACAGAAATCACAAAGAAGAGTATCATTGGTACCAGTTGTTGTGAAGCTCGTACAGCATGAGTGAGGGAGAATAGCCTTCATGAAACATGTTTTCAATTCAGCTCTGATTCCATAAGCACTTGTAATGTTCCCCCTGAGGAATGCAGTGTCGTTCCCCACTGCATTCAGTTCATGAGCGTACATCGAATACTGCTTTTTTCCCCTCTATAATTTACATTGATTTAATAACGCTGTTAAGGTTGTAATAGATTACATAATCAAATTTTATTACGTTGTCTTATTTGACAAAGTATTGTAATGCTGCGAGATATCGATTTTTGAGAAAATATAAATTTTAGCATCTCTGATACCGAAGAAATTGTTTTGGGTGCTGTCAGTCTTTATACCTCTCTGTGTATACACTAGTTGTTCTTCTAAACTTTTAAATTGGTTATTTTACGACGCTTTATCGACTGCTATGGTTATCTAGCGTCTGAGTGAGATGAAGGTAAACCGAGTGCAGGGTTCAGCGCCGAAAATTGCCCAGCGTTTGCTCTTATTAGGTTGAGGAAAAACCCCGGAAAAAACCTTAACCAGGTAACTTGTCCCAACCAGGATTTGAATCCGGGCCCGCTTGTTTCATAATAAGGCATGCTAACAGTTATTCCAGAGCAGAGGGCAGAGAACTATGAATTATTATTATTATTATTATTATTATTATTATTATTATTATTATTATTATTATTGTTGTTATACAAGAAAATAAGCAGTATACAATAATAACATTCGTTACATGATAAAGAAATTGGATTGTTGCGAAATACTTATATTTAATGATCAGAAAATGTATACCATCTTCATGAAACTATACAAGAAAAAATAATAATAATAATAATAATAATAATAATAATAATGATTTATTTAGCCTGGCAGAGTTAAGGCCATACGGCCTTCTCTAACACTTAACCAGGAGTAAAGACTGCGTTACAAAAACACTACAAATTTACAAATTACACTACAATTTTACACACAAAACTGAATAAGATAATAATAATAATAATAATAATAATAATAATAATAATAAATAAACAACAAATAAGAAGAAATCAGACATAATATATAACATACAGAAAGAAAGAAAAAAGCATAATAATATGTGAACAGCAGGTCAAAATAAATGAGGCATACAAAAAAAGACAATTATTCATAATAATAATAATAATAATAATAATAATAATACTAATAGTAGTAATAAAATAGTGCAGTACAAAGTATACAGTGAATACAATATTTCTAAGTACACACAATAAGAAAAATTAAGATTATATATAGCTCAACTTACACATTAGAGATATAACATTATCGGAAAATATGAAAACAAAAATATAAAATAAGTTGAATATCATTAGAACATAAAAAAATGTGAATACGTGGAAACATGCAATACAACACTTGTCATAATAGTAAGTTAGTTTGGCAACTCGTCATAAGATAATTTTCTAACTTGGATTTGAAAGAATTCAATAAACCGTAGGAATACAATAATACAATTCGTTATATGATAAAGAAAATGGAGTGTTGCGAAATACTTAAATTTAATGATCAGAAAATGTATACCATCTTCATGAGACCCATTATTATTATTATTATTATTATTATTATTATTATTATTATTATTATTATTATTATTATTATACAAGAAAATAAACAGTATACAATAATACAATTCGTTATATGATAAAGAAAATGGAGTGTTGCGAAATACTTAAATTTAATGATCAGAAAATGTATACCATCTTCATGAGACCCATTATTATTATTATTATTATTATTATTATTATTATTATTATTATTATTATTATACAAGAAAATAAACAGTATACAATAATACAATTCGTTATATGATATAGAAAATGGAGTGTTGCGAAATACTTAAATTTAATGATCAGAAAATGTATACCATCTTCATGAGACCCATTATTATTATTATTATTATTATTATTATTATTATTATTATTATTATTATTATTATTATTATTATTATTATTATTATTATACAAGAAAATAAACAGTATACAATAATACAATTCGTTATATGATATAGAAAATGGAGTGTTGCGAAATACTTAAATTTAATGATCAGAAAATGTATAACATCTTCATGAGACCCATTATTATTATTATTATTATTATTATTATTATTATTATTATTATTATTATACAAGAAAATAAACAGTATACAATAATACAATTCGTTATATGATATAGAAAATGGAGTGTTGCGAAATACTTAAATTTAATGATCAGAAAATGTATACCATCTTCATGAGACCCATTATTATTATTATTATTATTATTATTATTATTATTATTATTATTATTATTATTATTATTATTATTATTATACAAGAAAATAAACAGTATACAATAATACAATTCGTTATATGATATAGAAAATGGAGTGTTGTGAAATACTTAAATTTAATGATCAGAAAACGTATACCATTTTCATAAGACCCATTATTATTATTATTATTATTATTATTATTATTATTATTATTATTATTAGTATTATTATTATTATTTTACAATTTTAATCACAGGATATGAATTTACAGTGTAAAATGTAATTAATCTATTAATCAGTCAATTCTTTAGAATTATTCTAAATGTATTTAGAGTTATTTCGTAATTGCTATTTTTTTAATACAAAATGAGCAGATCTCGCAACGCATGGCGTAAACGAACTGTATGATGCTTCTCGAAGGTCGTATTTTATCAGTGCGCATAAAATGTGCCGACACTTCTGCGCCATGAATCAGTGTACTTCCGACTTTGCTCAGTGACGACAGACAGCAGTAACGTGACGACGCGATAACAAACGCGCTGACGGCGTCGATCCCACTCCTTTGCTGTAGAGGTGACTGACAGTCCTCACACAGAGACAGTTCACAATATTATGCTCGTACAAAGATCCTGAGACCGTGAGAAAACTGATTTTATAGCCGGCTGGGTCCTTTTGAAGTGGCTTTCGGCAGATCTGTTGGAAGTTCCAGGTTGGGGCATGTGCGAAATGAGACCTTTTTCCTCACAGATTTGAGAGGAAGAAGCAGTGATGGTATATCACGATTCCTTGTTGTCGGAGACTTACAGTACATGTGGAGGTCACCAAAGAGGAGTGGAATATTTTATGAAATAAATGCCAAATTTTAGAACTGTAATAAGTGCTGGTAGCCTAGCAACAAATGTCATCTATACTAATAATAAATCTTTAGCCGAAATTTTTCTGGTAATTTTCGATTTTCCAAAAATAATTGGTCCTAACATATATAATTAACCACCCTGAAACCGAAAATCGTTTTTTTTTTAATTTTTGTTTGTATGTCTGTCTGTCTGTCTGTCTATATGTTTGTTACCTTTTCACGCGATAATGGCTGAACGGATTTCGATGAAAATTGGAATATAAATTAAGTTCGTTGTAACTTAGATTTTAGGCAATGTGGCATTCAAAACACGTTATTTAAAAGGGGGGTTATAAGGGGGCCTGAATTAAATAAATCGAAATATCTCGCTTATTATTGATTTTTGTGAAATATGTTACATAACAAAAGTTTCTTTAAAAATTATTTCTGATAAGTTTTATTCTTTGAAAAATTTTGATAGGACTGATATTTAATGAGATAAATGAGTTTTAAAATAAAAATAACTGCCATCTAAGGCTGTGTATTGAAATAAAAAACAAATGACTTCGTCTATAAGGGGCCTTGAACACAACAATCGAAAGCTATGAAACATAGCCTACAGACAATGTTTCTGTGTTTGTATGAAGTAATATCGGAAGCTAAATTAACCGATTTCTATAATTATTATTTCATCATTGGAAAGTGTAGTTTCTCTGGATGGACATAATGCTATAATGTTATTACAGTAACTTGTGAGTGAATTGAGGACAGGTAAGATTAAAATAGCTTTTTATGCACAGAAAACTTGATAAGTAATTCTGTATATTCATTTCCTGTATTTCTTAAAATAATGTTTATGAACATATTCATTTTTATCTCAGAGAATTAACGAACAACGAGAGTGTATTGATTTAGTATGCAGTAACAGTACGTTAGCTTAGCAATGCATTATTGTATAATTCTAATTTTAACTATGCTCAATTGAATCGTGTTAAAATACATAAAATATATATGCAATAAATGCAATGCAAAAAAATTGGGTTATGAGCCAAGCAGATTATGTTGCGCTGTTGTAAAAGTTGTTCCTCCTGAGATTCAAGAGCTCCCACAACAAATTAAAAACTTTCTAATTCGAGTACATCCGTTATCAACACACTTTTTACATAATATAATATAATATAATATAATTTAACATAATATATAATATAATATAATATAATATAATATAAACATAATAATAAATCTGTAGCCAAAATTTTTCTGTTAATTTTCGCTTTTCCAAAAATAATTGGTAATAACAATTAAGAAACATGTTAAAGGAATTGTCATTGCACCAAATGAGTGGTCTCTGGATCAAAATGATCGCATTTTAATATTTTAAATACAATTTAAATTAAGTAACATATTAAATGATTTATCCTTCTATCAAACACGAATGTTCCCTGGATCAAATGTCCTATTTTAATTATGTAATTACTTTATATTTATTTCTAACGGGTGCAGCGGAGCGCACGGGTACGGCTAGTAAAGGAATAAAAGTCTGTGTAAAACAGGGAACACGTTCTTATTGTACTCGATCTAGCCAGTCTTCATCTGTCAGGTTTCTTTTCTGCATAATCTTCATTTCCTCTGCTTATGTGCGTAGTGGTTTACCTCTCTTCATTCTGGTTTCAAAATTAGGGCTTCTTTATTTAATCTGTTTTCTCTTCTCGTAACATGCCTGTACCATCTTACAGTAGCTGCGTTTCTTCTATCACTTTAACAATATATATACGTAATGAAATATTCTGTTCAGATTTTACGTAATCACCTGTACACCTAAATTTCCTTATTATGTTTTTTTTATTGGGTTATTTTACGACGCTGTATCAACATCTAGGTTATTTAGCGTCTGAATGATATGAAGGCGATAATGCCGGTGAAATGAGTCCGGGGTCCAGCACCTAAAGTTACCCAGCATTTGCTCATATTGGGTTGAGGGAAAACCCCGGAAAAAATCTCAACCAAGTAACTTGCCCCGACCGGGATTCGAACCCTGGCCACCTGTATATTCTGTTTGATTGCTGGTAATTATTGAATAAAATTACTTTCCCAAGGGTAGCTTCCATTTGGAAATAAATATCGTAAATAGTGATAACGCAAATGTTTATTTTTATTTTTATTTTATTTGTTTAGTATGCTGTGTCTTTTGGCAACCCTTACTGAAGGGCAGCTACCCTTGTGGGATTTATATAAGATCCAGTTTATCTTTATCGTATTGTCCCCCCCCCTTTTTGAAATGTTTGCCGAATATCTTAACGTACGGTCACACATCGCTACTTTTGCAGCGCTGCAGTACAAATAACTGCGCAACTCTCGTACTGCAACCCGAAAAGCAGCGGCTGCCGAACCTGCTGCCCGCTACTTTTCCATGCTGCGCGCAGCTTAGAAGTAGCGACGTGTGAACAACGGTGCAACCCGAAAAGCAGCGGCTGCCGAACCTGCTGCCCGCTACTTTTCCATGCTGCGCGCAGCTTAGAAGTAGCGACGTGTGAACAGGGTTCTCAGGGTTGCAGCCGCAGCATTTTTGATATCGGTTTTGTTGAAACTTTTGCTGCAGTTGTGACCAGTGTTACCACCCAAATGTGCCAATGATACTTTTATTGATTGGATATATTTTTAATGTTAGATGTGATGAAAATAAATTATTTGTAACAGTTACTAAATGTACAACACAGTCTGAGTATATTTGCTGACGATATACTATAATTCATTTTTTTAATTCTCCGTAGCGTACATTCAAACAGAATATTGATTACGTGAATATGCTGTTGGTTATCATTTACGTATATAGGCGTTTTTAAAAGCTTTACAGTAAAAATAATGTCAATTTCTGAATACTAGATACCACAGAAAAGCAAATATTAGATAAGGAAGCTTTCGCATGAGTTTATTAATAATGCGAACATAACCACAAAATGCATATTGAGAAGTCAACACGGAGATGGAAACCTGCAGCATGACTGCGGCTGCAAAAGTAGCGCCTTGTGTGTGAACAGACTCGCAACCTCCAGTTGCAACTTTTGCAGCACTCGGGTTGCGCAGCACGAAAAGTAGCGTGCAGCGCACTACTTTTATAATAATAATAATAATAATAATAATAATAATAATAATAATAATAATGATTTATTTTAGCTGGCAGAGTTAAGGCCGTAAGGCCTTCTCTTCCCACAACCAGCAAAAAGTGTATATACATATGCATGAACTTACAAAGAATTCAACAATTTGATTTAGATGAGAGTTACATGTATACAAAAGTTATTTACAAATTAAACAACAAAATACTATGAACTATTAATTAAACACTGAAATAAACTGTGTACCAGAATTAAACTAAAATACATAGAATGTTAATATATTTCAAATTATATTAGATAATAGAAAGAGATTATTATGAGACAATTTTGAAAATGCAGCACAATCAGGATGATGTCTAAAGAAAAAAAGCAACAGTGTAGTCTGTAATATTTTAAATCAGTATGATTGGAGTGAAATGCTAATAAGGTTATCTTTTAAGCTGTTCTTAAAGGTGTTTGTTGTCTTGCAGCCCCTAATACTTTGTGACAAGGAATTCCATTGACGCGAGGTGGATATTGTAAAAGATGAGGAATAACAAGATGTTCTATGAAGAGGTATATTTAGCGTGCCACAGATAAATGATCTGGTATTTACGTCGTGGTTAGAGTATAGATAAGAGAAACGAGACGAAAGGTAATTTGGTGTTGAGGTGTGCAAAATTCGAAAGAGTAAAGACAAAGAGTGTAAAGTTCTGCGTTCTTTTGGCTTACGTGTGAACACGACACGCAACTTCTGCAGCTGCAGTACAAAAGTTGCGCAGCAAAAGTAGCGACGTGTGACCGTACCTTTAGATAATCCATCTCTGTAACTATCAAACCTTATATATATTTTTTTTCACATTTATTAATATTTGAATAAATTGCACATATGACAACTCACTGCATACAAATGCTACCATGTACAAAAATAGAGGCTAGACAAGAGACATTTTAAAATTATCTAGAACATAATATCATATGAACATGAAGGTAAACCAAACATGACATCAAACCATATGAACAGAAAACATGCAATATAAAAACATAACCTTACTTGATGTAGCACCTTCTTTCATAACACACATGTACCTTATGTTATATTATTCGTAACTCACATCATGCTGTTTTATATGTACTGTAGTATTTCACTTCACTTTACCTAAATTCCTCGAATTACATCACACTAAGCTTGGTAAATAATACATCAACAATTCATTATTGTTTCATTAACAGATACATATAACATTATACTCACAATGCATTATCTCAATCTGGCACAATATTTAACATCACAATATTAATCTGATTACTTCTAATGCAATATATCATATAAATTGAAATGCAGCCATATTATTTCATTCACATTATTTTAGCTGCCTCACACTTCATTACAGAATATTAAACTAAAAGACCTCACCCTATGGTACATCGAAATAGAAAGAACTTAATTCATTACGAATTATTATCTTATAACATCACATTAATTTTAATTCTTTACATGACACATAATCATCATTACCCTACTGTTATCACAATACATTATAACGAGTTATCCTAAGGTTGCTTTTCTTTCTGATCCTATTACATTGCTATAAATACAAAACAGTCAATTTTATCCTATTTCATCTTATTCAACTCCAATTACCGTACATTAAGTCACAGCCTACAAATAAGTCAACTTATTTTAACCTAAATACTAATTATACACCATAATTTCACATCATTTTGAAGTAAGTATAGCACATAATTTTAAATATTAGCACAAAAATTGCCAACCTATATTATCATCAATATAATACAATATCTCAATTCACGGTATCCTAATATATCACATTTATCACTTCATATAATTCCTATCACACAATATTGAAATCCCCAATTCCAAAACTGTCTACGTCCATTCTTAACAATTTTCAGGAAACACCAAAAACTGATAATTTTTTTCCTAATTGTTTGCAGTGTTCGTCATATTTGAAGCTTATTTATGGAAGGAAAGAGGGAATTTAGGCCCAACATCCATTAGAAAATTGCTAGAGACATTTAGGTGGATGACGAAACCGCCATTATCTCAATTAAAAAAAAGGATTTAGACAGTTTTGGAATTGGACACTTCGTATATTTGTTTAAGGCTGGTATTCATAGTCGACACTTTCGATTAAAGTGTCCTTTGGAAGACGCAAAGTATCACTTTTCCGTTGCACAGTCGACACTTTGGTGCAAAGGAACACTTTGGATGAAAGTGACACTTTGTATAAAAATGGCGGGCGTCTTGGAAGTTGTCGAATTATTAGAACGTGCGGAAGAGCTGGCACAATTAGTGGACAATGTACAAATTAGAGATAGGCCTAAAGACAATCCCGTGGAATTTTATAACGATATAGAATTAAAAAAACGGTTCCGATTTGATAAAGAAACTTATTGAGACTGCTTATATTTTCGATGACTGGTTGACAAAAACGAATAATAGACGTTTGCCAGTGCCTCCAATAATACAGTTATTGACTGCATTAAAATTCTATGTTACAGATATGTACCATACATTAATATATAGCCTATAATATTATAGTTCAGGTATTTCTGTAGTAACATTCGTATATTTAGGCTATAACCTCAATTCGATGAAGTGATATGTAGGTAGATATGCCTATATAACCTATTTTTTATTACTGAAACGATTTTTTTAACTTAAATAATATTAAACTACTAACTTCAATCTGATGTAGGCATAATTATTTTAAATTAGCATTGAGAGACCTCACGTGCCTGCCTTCTAAGCAGATTCCATAATTATATTGGGTTTAAAATGATTTTGATTTTTGTTGACTACCTGTAATTTGAGATAAGATTTATCTTGATGTTGATATAATCATTACTGTTTTGATACCGGTAATATATATTTTCACGCCGGTAAGCAATACATTCACTGTCTCTAGTTCATGTGCAGTCATAACCTCACCATGAAAAGAGATCTTATACTATTAGGCCTATTTTGTTTTGCATTATAAAAACATTTGGCATTCAAAATATTCCTGAAGAGCAGGCAATAATGGAAACGAGAGAGAGAAAAAGTAGTAGTAATAATAATAATAATAATAATAATAATAATAATAATAATAATAATAGCAGTAGTAATTTGTTTATCTCATTCTTTTTTTACTTCTATTCACTATTCACGAAAAAGACAAAAATGAAAATAACGGAAACAACACGATATATCAATGAAGCAGATACGTATAAAACCTAACCTAACGATATAAATTTAATGATTTTATATATACATATATATACATAAAACTTAACCTAATTATATAAACTAATAGAAGATATGTAGGCTACAAAATCTAACCGAACTGTATAAATCAGTGGAACGGATACATACAAAATCTAACTTAGCGACATAAATCAATGAAAAAGATATGTACAAAACCTAATCTAACTATATAAATTAATGGATCAGTTATGTACTGCATAAAACCTAACCTAATTTCACCAGCAGTATCACTATTTAATAAAATGTTATATATCTGAACTGACTGAAATAATCTAAACTATCGGCAACAAAAACTAGAAACTGAAATAAAACAACTTTAAATATATTTTTTTTTCTTCCTCGCGCAATCAGTAGGCTCCCAATTCAAATCACAAGCATTGTAATTTGTAGGTTATAGGTCATTAATTTGTTATTGTTTGTTCACTTGTTTTGAAAGGCATTGTGGGACTTATATTACCAACCAAATTGTAACTCTACACTTTGCTGGCGTAAAGTGACACTTTGTGAAGTGCACTTCTTCAATCGTCTATGAATACCACTAATATGAAAAAGCCACTTTCGTCAAAAGTGTCACTTTGCAAAGTGGTGATATAAAGTGTCGACTATGAATATCAGCCTAAGTGTCCAAGCTTTTGCTCCATACAATAAAATTATAAATAAATAACATACTACTACTACTACTACTACTACTACTACTACTACTACTACTACTACTACTACTACTACTACTACTACTACTACTACTACTATCATTGTTAGAGTACGGCGCAAGTTGGTCATATTTAAGAAATAAAGATCTCTGAAAAGTAAAGTAGCGGCTACGAAGACTCTGGCTGGTATTCATAGTCGACACTTTCGATTAAAGTGTCCTTTGGAAGACGCAAAGTATCACTTTTCCGTTGCACAGTCGACACTTTGGTGCAAAGGAACACTTTGAATGAAAGTGTAGTTCCGACCACACTTTGAGCCGAAAGTGGCACTTTGTATAAAAATGGCGGACGTCTTGGAAGTTTAGAATGTGCGGAAGAGATGGCACAATTAGTGGACAATGTACAAATTAGAGATAGGCCTAAAGACAATCCCGTGGAATTTTATAATGATATAGAATTAAAAAAAAAAACGGTTCCGATTTGATAAAGAAACTTATTGAGATTGCTTATATTTTCGATGACTGGTTGACAAAAACGAATAATAGAGGTTGGCCAGTGCCTCCAATAATACAGTTATTGACTGCATTAAAATTCTATGCTACAGATATGTACCATACATTTATATATATAATATTATAGTTCAGGTATTTCTGTAGTAACATTCGTATATTTATAACCTCAATTCGATGAAGTGATATGTAGGTAGATATGCCTATATAACCTACTTTCTATTACTGAAACGAATTTTTAACTTAAATAATATTAAACTAACTTCAATCTAATGTAGGCATAATTATTTTAAATTGGCATTGAGAGACCTCACATGCCTGCCTTCTAAGCAGATTCCATAATTATATTGGGTTTAAAATGATTTTGATTTTTGTTGACTACCTGTATTTTGAGATAAGATTTATCTTGATGTTGATATAATCATTACTGTTTTGATACCGGTAATATATATTTTCACGCCGGTAATCAATACATCTACTGTCTCTAGTTCATGTGGTCATAACCTCACCATGAAAAGAGATCTCATACTATTAGGCCTATTTTGTTTGGCATTATAGAAACATTTGGCATTCAAAATATTCCTGAAGAGCAGGCAATAATGGAAATGGAAAGAGAGAGAAAATAGTAGTAGTAATAATAATAATAGCAGTAGTAATGTGTTTATCTCATTCTTTTTTTTTACTTCTATTCACTATTCACGAAAAGACAAAAATGAAAATAACGGAAATAACACGATATATCAATGAAGCAGATACGTATAAAACCTAACCTAACGATATAAATTTAATGATTATATATATATATAATCATTAAATTTATAAATTTATATATATATATATATATATATAAACTTAACCTACTCAGTCCAACTTAACCTAACTATATAAACTAATAGAAGATATGTAGGCTACAAAATCTAACCGAACTGTATAAATCAGTGGAACGGATACATACAAAATCTAACTTAGCGACATAAATCAATGAAAAGATATGTACAGAACCTAATCTAACTATATAAATTAATGGATCAGTTATGTACTGTACAAAACCTAACCTAATTTCACCAGCAGTATCACTATTTAATGACATGTTATATATCTGAACTGTCTGAAATAATCTGAACTATCGGCAACAAAAACTAGAAACTGAAATAAAACAACTTTAAATATATATTTTCTTCCTCGCGCAATCAATAGGCTCCCAATTCAAATCACAAGCATTGTAATTTGTAGGTTATACGTCATTAATTTGTTATTGTTTGTTCGCTTGTTTTGAAAGGCATTGTGGGACTTCTATTACCAACCAAATTGTAACTCTACACTTTGCTGGCGTAAAGTGACACTTTGTGAAGTGCACTTCTTCAATCGTCTATGAATACCACTAATATGAAAGAGCCACTTTCGTCAAAAGTGTCACTTTGCAAAGTGGTGATATAAAGTGTCGACTATGAATACCAGCCTCTAATCTTCGGCAGGCTGTCTTGAGAATGAGAATCCTGTGTCCCAGAGCTATCTATCGGCTACTGGGACTAAACGTAAGGCATATCTAACCCCAACACGAAGGTTCGAGTCCAAAATACAACGAACGTAATCTTGTGAATGGCTGACGCTATGAAAGCTGCTCCAAGAGTGATGGTTCTATCCTTTGGTTTGGGTCAAGGAGTCAGCTCCATCTGTTGACCAACAGGATATCTAAATACCAACGCTCGGAGCTTCTGTATTTTTGCACCAAACGGCATATACATTTCGTAAAGAAGTAAACGTGCTAGTAGTGTATGTTATCAGAAGATCGGGAAGTAAATTATTAGTCTATAAAAGTCGTTTCTTGTTTTCATGAGGCAACTAAGCCAGAAGATAATGGGGGGGTAGGGTGGCCAGTTCCTTTTCTCCTCCATTGCATACATCGCCGATTAGCTACATGTTACACTAGTCAGACTTCAGATGCATACAAACAATAATTCTTCTTCCTCTGACACTTATCGTCAAATGAGATGTACTGCCTGTTTATAGATATACATATCAGCCAGAACCTCAGAGACAAGCTGTATATTTTGCTTTATTAATGTTTTCAGACGACAGCTAACATTGTTGTGTTATTTGGTGCCGTATTGTTAAATAATCGCTCCTAGTATAGGTCTCGCAAGCACGGAATACCGACGGAAGGAATGCGAATCAAACACTGCGATAAGGAAGAGCGGGCGACAGGAAAGGTCACGAGATAACTTGAATGATATTCAAGAGTGCAGTCGGAAGAGAATGACATCGATAGAATCAGTCTTGCGTTGTGATAGTTATTAGTCGGAGGCACCGATTTTGGCAGATGACCTCGATGACATTTCCAGTAGGCGAGCCAATATTGTTTGTGTAAGCTGCGAGAATGAGATGCGATAACATTCTGAGTCTTTCATAGTTTCATAACAGCAGCTCATATCAATTATCCTTATTATGAAACACACCACGGTACAGTCCTACTCAAAGAATACCTTTAATAAATGTAAATGACTTCCGTTCGCAATGATTTTACAATACGTCTCCTACATTTTCTAAATTAAATTAATTCTTAATTACAAGGAAAAAGCATTGCATTGCGCATATATATACTGTGTGTGTGTGTGTGTGTGTATACCGTAAAGTGGGGTGACTTTGAACAGTAATGTAGCTCCTTTCTAAATTAAATGCTATAACCAATTGCGAAAAAACTGAACTAATTTATTGACAACTTAAACAGTTTTTTCGCAATTGGGTACAGCATTTAATTTAGAAAGGCGCTACATTACTGTTCAAAGTCACCTCAGCGTTCAAAGTCACCCCACTTTACGGTATATATATATATATATATATATATATATATATATATATATATATATCCTACCCTTACCAGATCAATATACAAGATTTGTCCAGTAATAATCTAGGGATGGTCTACTGGTGGTGCGACAATTCAAGTTAATAAAATTGTGATTCTTCTTAATAATCAAAATATAATTTAGTTAATTGGGTAAAATTGCATGCTGCGGAAGTTAGATTTATATAAGAATATAATAAATAGGATTGTAATGGGTATTACAAGGACAATAATTTCTTCACACGCACATTGTGAATAGAACAGAGAAGAAAGCATTTTAAAATGTTCGAAATCGTACAAAATATCGGAGAAACCAATTTTCCCTGCACAGATTGCACCAATTGAAAAATATAATTACCATTCACAATAAGTACTGTATTTTATGGATTCTAAAAAGTTGTTTATTAATCTAGAGGTATTGGCTGATGACTATACTAAATTCCAGCACAACATTCATTCAGAATATGTAGAAATTACACTTTGGATTTTACTAAATGTATAGGCCTACTATCAAAAGGTGTTACATACCCCTTAAATACTGTATATGTGTTACCTGTGCGATATCCGATTTTTAATTTTTAAAATATAATTCATAGTACTGAAACTGCTATATTGAATTCGCACAAATTGTATTATTCGTAATTTTCGTCTCGAAAACCCCTAAGATATCTAATTTAATTTTTCACCCATTTTTGTCCCACTCCACCACTTTAGGGACAAAGTCGGACTGAATAATACCTTATTCGTATTCTGTGATCGCAAAGATCCTCAGATATCGACTTTCATCGAGATCGGATGACATGAGATTTCTCACTCCCTTCTGCCTTTTCATCAGTACCTTAGGATATGGTATTTAAAAAATCTAAGAATGTTTAACCAATATTGTAGAGAGTAACCTTCATTTTAAATTTTACGTCTCTAGTTAAATATAGTTTAGTGAATTTTTAAAATCGTCGACTTCTTTCTCTTTAATGTTCGTATTTCGTAAAACTCAGTCTTATCTATTGACTAAGGATTAACATATTTCCATATACATATATATTTCCATATATATAACAGATTATATTTCCATTTCGTACAATATTCTGGTCACGAGACATAATCATATACTTTGTATTTTCGGGATTTACTACCAAACCTATCGCTTCATTTGCTTCAAATAAAATTTCTGTGTTTTCCCTAATCGTTTGTGGAGTTTTTCCTAACATATTCACGTCATCCGCATAGACAAGAAGCTGATGTAACCCGTTCAATTCCAAACCCTGCCTGTTATCCTGAACTTTCCTAATGGCATATTCTAGAGCGAAGTTATAAGTAAAGGTGATAGTGCATCTCCTTGCTTTAGCCCGCAGTGAATTGGAAAAGCATCAGATAGAAACTGGCCTATACAGACTCTGCTGTAAGTTTCATTGAGACACATTTTAATTAATCGAACAAGTTTCTTGGGAATACCAAAGACACGTATAGACTACTGTAATATTTGTTTAGTTTTTGGAGGTGACTGTCCAGAGTGCACAAATACTCGGGCGTGCATGTTTACTCTTATATCCTACCCATTCCACTGCGACAGAGATAACAGCCGATCTTGCAGCGGTGAGGAACTCGCTCTCCAGTTCGCATTAAGAAAATCCATCTGCCAAAATCCCTGGCGCGACCTTATACATTACGACTTTAGTTTCTTCCGTTGCATGTGAATGTGTGCCTTGTATCGCACGGTATTATTATTTCATCCGTAAACATATGCTGTGCATTTAATTAGCTTCGAATTTTTCTCCTGCTACGATCTTTATTTCCACAGCGATGTCCTCATCTGTTCATCTTCTTGGAAGAGGCAGTACTTCCATCGGCTCGTACCTCTCCTCCCTCGGCGTGCCTAATACACACGTCAAAACAGACAGCAACGCCACCATTGGTTTTCGGTAATCGATTCTTGCGTGAGTTACACTGTTCTTTAACGTGGCGCAAGCTTGGCCATTCTGACGCCCCGCTCCGTATGACCTGCAATAATGCTCGACCTTCTCCCTGTTGTGAGAACTAGTTTAGCAGATCTTCACTATACTATGTATCAACAATACAACGATGAGTTCAGATAAACTACACCATGGATATGACACGCTCGATTCAGCGTTAATGGTCCCTTAATGGCCCCTGTCCTTGGTTGTTTGGCTAGCGAGCGAGCTGTGTGTTGCGTCATAAGAAAGAAATTTAATCAGAAATGTGCATAGGAGGGGAAGAGGGAAGAGGAAGAATGAAAATAATATCTATGCTCGAAGTTGAGGGACACTCATGTCAAGAAAGTATAAGTCATCATGACATTGTTTAATCAACAGACGTAGAGGTTAGTAACTGGACGTGTGGAAGAATACTGTGTTTTAAGACGGAGTGTATCGCGACATGATAAGAAGGAAGTGTTAAGGTGTTATGACTGCGCCGCCTGATCTGTGTGACCCAGCCCAACAGTATACTGTTCTCCAACCAGGAGATAAACCGTGAAAGGAATGTGCTTACTATTACGTCATCTATTGGAGCGAAGTAGATAGAAAATATTATCGTTTTAACGTCAGTTTAGAAACCATGCGCTCTCCTGCATATGTTATTTCCTATATGGAGAGATTAAAAGACCAGGAGATTAACAGTGATCTAATTTTGTAACTAGGGTAGTATAATATGTGTGTAACAATGTTATTGTTTGTGCTGTGAGAGCGAGCCAATAGAGATACGAGTACCCACGTCTGTGATATTATTATTATTATTATTATTATTATTATTATTATTATTATTATTATTATTTATATATTATAATGTACCGAAGTACATATGATGTTTTCATGCTGATATTCTGCGTCATCATACGATGGAAGAGTAATGGAACGGAGAAAAATTCTCTCCGGCGCCGGGATTTGAACCCGAGTTTTCAGCTCTACGTGCTGATGCTTTATCCACTAAGCCACACCGGATACCGCCCCGGCCGGCGTCGGACAGAATCGTCTCAGATTAAGCTCCAACTCTTGGGTTCCCTCTAGTGGCCGTCCTCTGCACTACGTCATAGATATCTATGAACCTAGGACCGAAGTCCACACATGTGCTGAGGTGCACTCGTAATGAGTGACTAGTTGGCCGGGATCCGACGGAGCACGTAGAGCTGAAAACCCGGGTTCAAATCCTGGCGCCGGAGAGAATTTTTCTCCGTTCCATTACTCTTTCATCGTCTATTAACCGAGTTTCAACAATAAAAGGATATGTTAACAAATGTTAAATTCTTCATTGTTTGGTACACTCTTTTAACATTTGTTCAATCACTGATTAACTCATCACAAACTGCAATCACAACTACAGTAACATAGACACTGAATATTTCTTTAATATGATTTTTCGAATTTAACACATTATCGATTTTTAAGCCAAGAAATTTGGTTGTTGTTTCTATGACGCAGAATATCTGCATGGAAATATATCCCGGCCAACTAGTCACTCATTACGAGTGTGGACTTCGGTCCTAGGTTCATAGATATCTATGACGTAGTGCAGAGGGCGGCCACTAGAGGGAACCCAAGAGTTGGAACTTAAAACTGAGACGATTCTTCCGACGCCGGGGTGGAATCCGGTGTGGCTTAGTGGATAAAGCGTCAGCACGTAGAGCTGAAAACCCGGGTTCAAATCCCGGCGCCGGAGAGAATTTTTCTCCGTTCCATTACTCTTTCATCGCACGTGTGTGATGTTAAGATATCAACATTCATTCACAGCATTACCCCGCTGCGTTTCATTCCGCAAAGACTTTCTCGTGGTTGGAGCACAGTAGTGATGAGTAACTCGCCCTTGGTCTATCTATTTATTTTTTGCAGGGGCCAAAATCCCTGAATCAAGCTGTACATGCGCAGTATCAGTGCGAGAATTTCAGTAGACTTACTGTTTGTTTTGGCGCGATTGTTGTGAATATTAACAAAAGGATGAGAAAATCCCTACAATTTGGCCAATCTTACACAAAAATCCCTCAATCCCTACTAGGGTTAAAATATCCCACAATAAGGAATTTACCCGGCACCTGGCAACACTGCCGTCTGCGAGAGCGATGAGCGGCGGATCGTGTTGCACGAAAGTGCAGAACCGCTGACTCGAAGGGAGGAAAGGGCAATTGCTGGCTGTAAGACGGGAACTGGATCTGTCTGGTATTGCAGTATTCCAAGGTCGCACATGCGCTCTTCTCCATACAAAATCAGGAAGCGTCAAAGCGTATCCACCGAAACTTCGCGGTATCAGTGATGAAGCAGGATTGTCCATACACAGAATTATTGATGCAGGGATATCCAATTGAGCCATCAAATAAAAGGAAGTCAAACACTGGTGTATCGTGACTTGTTTATATTTGCTGCAATTTTGCATAGGGTCGTCTAAATCGCCGCACAGCTCACAAGAAGCAGGGATATCCAAGAATCCGATTGGGTGATTACAAGAGTTAGCAAAAAATAATTACTGCTTGAAGTTACTATAGCTAGACATAGATTTTAGCAGCTTAAAATTTAAAATTTAGCATTTTATTGCGCTTTTAATAGTAAAATTTAGTATTTTGTAGTATTTTGGGGTAGAAAAATTTGTTATGGAAAAACTTCTGTAGAAATTCAATGTCATCAATAGGGCTCGATATTTTTAGGTGCTAAAAATCGGGAAAATATTATTTTTTTATATGTTACAATCGGGAAAATATGTGACAAAAAAGAAAATTATTGAATTGTGTTTAAATTATTTTATGTGAATATAAACAATGTACAGTACTCACTATTACACTATTACACTATTACACAGTCCATTGTGCAGACCCTTGTATTTCCCTATTTTGACTATGCTGAAATTTTACTGACTGACCTTTCCAGCGACAACAAAATGAAACTCCAACGTGCTCATAATTTGTGTGTACGTTTTGTAAGCAATGTTCGTAAATATGATCATATTACCCCATCCCTAGAAGCAATAGGTTGGCTTAAACTAGATAAGAAAAGAATTTTACATTCACTTCTCTTTCTCTTCGAAATCTTGAACTCTTCTATTCCTTCGTATCTGTCGTCTCGCTTCACTTACCTTTCTTCCCACCACAATCTGAACACACGCTCTCGCCATGAAACAATACTAACAATACCATCCCATCGCACCTCCTCATACTCATCCTCTTTCACAATAGCCCTGCCAAGACTCTGGAATTCGTTACCTGCTAGCATCAGGGACTGTCGAAATAAAATTGAATTCAAACGCAAACTTACTAGGCACTTGGTCAGTAATTGAGACTCGTTCAGACATGGTTTCTTGTAAATAGTTCTTTTAATCTACCACAAAATATCTCAATATCCGGTAATTTCATCACTATAGAATTTTGTTATTGTAGGTTTAATTTGTAATTCAGTAAATACAAAAATATTCTTTGTTCTTAACTTCTATGACAAAATGTCTAGCTTTCATTAATCAGGTATTCTTGTCGTACTTTAATTTTTATTGTAATTGTAATTGTAAATTTAATATTAATTGTAATCTTATTGTTCATGTTATAGTTGTAATCCCCTGGTAGAGGAGCAGAGAAGGCCTGACGGACTTATCTCTACCAGGTTAAATAAATAAATCTAAATCTAAAAATCTATTATAAATTATGCTGTTTCATCAACTGCTGAAGAATTACAGAACACAATGAGTTTCATCCTCAAGTTGTCCATCACAAATGACTGACGATTATCGCGGAACACTGCCTTGTACTGGGGAAAAAAAAGGGCGCCCTGGCCATTGAGAAACAATATGCACAACATGTTTATGATTGGAAACGAAAACAGAGGCAGCTGATGTTTATGAAATAATATTTGCTTCTTGAATCAGCGTTATGATAACTTAAAAGGCACTCCTAAATGGCACATCAATGTTTATGTGTATTAGAGTACAATTTTTAGTGGTGACAGCTCTTATCGCTTGTGGTGAGAGAGCAGACTGCAGGACTGCAGGATCCTAGCCTTATGGCGAAGTGCATCAACATCGGTTAAAAACGCAGTAATCATAGATTACGAAACGACGGTTAAACAGTAACCGAGGTTAAAATGTAATTTCTGTGCACCATTCATAATCACCGATTACTTAAACATAGTTAGCTGACACTTCATTTAACCAGAGCAAAGTCTATGATGTTACACTGTTTCTACAAAATGACTAAAGGAAAGCATTCATACCACAGCAAAGATAATAGTCAACATCTAAAAACGACTGCGCTCACTCCGTTCTACATCGAAGTGAACATGTCCTACATTTTCGCGTTGCATTTGTTTGCCTTTGGGCGCTGTTATATTTGCGAGTTGCATTTCTTTGTTTTTCATTGCTGTTAGGTTAAAATCGTACAAAATAGAAAATTGAATGCAAAAATGATTATATCCCAATGTGAGGTTAAGTATCGATAGATTTACTTAATAGATTTAAATATATTATATAATAAAGAAGGAATATCCATAAAGAGAAAGGATGCAGAAGATTAGTAGAAATGTGTACGACCCAAGATCCCATTTACACCAGGTTACTGTTCATTATCCTAAGATCCATCCATAACCTCTCTTTGTTCAGCCAGTGACAGAGAAAGAGATATTCAAGTATTCCCTCTTAAAATACAGAAAATAACAGTTACATAGAATCTTAACATAAGGAGCTGATCAACAGAAGAAATATGACTGTTTTTGAGTTATTGCAAATGAGCCATTTGTAGATTTTGATAAACAAAATCCCTCCTGAAATTTTCTGTCACCTAATTCCTCGTAAAGATTCTCTCTTTCCACTAAAGAAACTTCACGCCCACGCTCTATCCAAGTAATTCAAGTACTGTACAATAATAATCGTCTTCGAAGTAAACATCTGTGGCTCTGGCCGCCATTTTGCTTTACTTGCTCTACTAATCACTGGTTATCTCCTTTAACCGCTCGAAAATGGCCGGTTATAGATTACTATGGTTAACCTCCTATTTAAGTCGTAACCGAGGTCGATCCACTGTAAAAATGCTTAACCAGAGGTTAGATGACAATTTTAACTGGTGGTTACACTAACCGACGTTGATGCACGTGGGCATTAGTCATCAATGTGTCAAAACAGATGCACACAAGGATTTAGGATCTTTGTTAACAAAAACCTACAATATTTATTTGATGTAGATGATATTTGCTGCACCTAGCTAAGCAAAGGTATAGGTTTCAGAGGGCATAGTGAATGTTTATTTTTGTTATTGTGTATGCATACGCATCTGTTTGTCATTTTTACGCGTGTGAGCGCATTGATGATAAGAAAACGGATTTGTTAATTAGCTTATTTTGTCATTGTATTGTGGTCCACCAAGGAAATCGTTCAATGTCCGCGTATATGTGACTATGTAATGTTAAGCTTGTATTTTAACTTTCTTTATACTGTAGTAGTTACATACTGTAAGTATTGTGCTCTCATCTGTTTCACATCCATATCAAAGAACAACTGAATATCATTATTGTTTTTAATATATTGCAAACGTCCCCCATGGATTGTAATAAACTCTTCGAAGTAGGTTAGGTATATACACTGGTGGCCATAATTCTGGAAACTTTTTGTTTCTGTACTGAATTATTATAACATTTGTATTAATTCACAGATTTATACAATAGAAAATGTTATTCGTGACTGACCCGTTACCGATGGGGTTATAATAAAGGTATTATATTAAATCCTGACTATTTTAACAATAAATTATCATTACTAAGTGGGAAATTATGTTCTTGTCGTTTAAGATCTAAATATTAATTTCAGATTTCATTATAATTTCCCATTATTTACTGTTATAAAAACTAGTCCATTGTTGAGTTTATGATTATTGTTGATCAGTAGAAGTATTGTTGAGCACCGGTAGCATAAAATATGGACATTATTAATTTGTTTCTATCATTAGTCTGACTTAAGATTTCGTTAGGTGAACACCTGATTGCTTTACAACAAACTTTATTGATCATTTTATCACAATGGCTCCACGAAAGGACTGAACACCTTCTAGGGCAGCCATACTTCGAGAAGAAGGCTACACAATCAAGGAAATTGCAAGAAAACTTGGTAATGGTGCTACATTGCCTGGCGTCCAGAAGATATGTGAGAGGTACAAATCCATAGAATCTTGTAAAACAACACTTAGGACTGGTAGAAAACCTAAAGTAAGTCCAAGAGAAGTGAAGCAGATTTGTCGATTAGCATTGAAAGATCGAAGGGAAACTTATAATGAAAATCTGAAATTAATATTTAGATCTTAAACGACAGGAACATAATTTCCTACATAGTAATGATTATTTATTGTTAAAATATTCAGGATTTAATATAATACCTTTGTTATAACCCCATAATTAACGAATCAGTCAAGAGAAACATTTTCAATTGTATAAATATGTGAATCAATGCAGATGTTATAATAATTCAGTACAAAAACAAAACGTTTCCAGAATTATGGCCACCAGTGTAGGTCTATATGCTGACTCCCATTGTGTTTAGGAATGGCTCGTTCTCGTTGTTGACTTTGTCGCGTGTGATGTAAGCGTTTTCAAAGCGACCAAAATCAAATGACGTCAGTGTAGAAATTGTTCCACCAATTCCTTTAATTTATTTAATAAAGTAGTAGATCGAATATAGACGTATAATAGTAAAATCTACCGTTTCTTGAGGAATACTGTAGTGATGATTTGAGTTCGAAATTAATTTTGTTCCATGTAAGTGGTTATTACATTCAGAATTCATATTATAAACTTTAAAGTGATTTTACCGCAAATCAGAGTTTTTACATTTTAACTTACTACAAATAAGATATCTCTTGAATGACTAATCCTAGAGTAATGAAACTTTGCACACGTATTCAGTACATGAAATTGTGCGTTCATATAGGCCTACACATATCGTCGTTCCTGCAATAACTCCTATGTGCCAAATATACCATTTTTCAGTGGGAAGAAAAAACACATTTATTCATCCTATGGCAGGCGTACATAGGAGACTGTGAATTCTTACATTTTCGAAACAAAGAAAATATATAATTACATATAGGAGATTTTATTATTTGCTGTATTACTATTTAAGTTATTTAATAGAGCAAAAATCTGAAAATCGATAAATATATCACATAGAAGTTATTTCAGGAACAACGACGATATGCTTATTATTGCGAAAGCTGTGATTTTTTTATATTCGGCAGTGAAGTTGAAAGTTCCAAAAAAATCAGATATTTAAAATACTTTTTTTACTAATGAAATATATTGATTACGGGAAAAAAAAACAATGTATGATTTCATTACAAGGAGTCGTAGCATCGTTTTAATCTTTCAGGAAACTGAACTGACCATCTTTATGTGAGGCCCAGATAAATGTTGACTAAAAATAGACATTATTTTAAATAAAAAATATAAAACAAATTTCTGAGCATATTTTTCAACATATTAATTCGAGAAAAATTGTGCACATGCATTTTAGGAAAATCTAACAAATGTAAAATGTTAAAGATTGTATGAAATTGTTGAAATTAGAAAACTCAGCAACGCGGCGCCTTAAAATGCAATATTGTGCAAGTCCAAGCTCCATCACACTGCACATTGCAGTCCAAGCTGCAGCTGCTCCACCCAGTTAGGCCCGTAATACACTTGCAGAGTTTTCGCAGCGAGAAATGTGTTGCGAGAAATGTGTTGCGAGAAAATTCAAAGATTGATAACATGGATTCAATTGAACGTCCACACACTGGAAGAGATTCTCGTTCGAGGCAAAAACCTCGCGCGAGTTTCTCGCTGGAATCGGTAGCTCATCGAATTTTCTTGACACATTTATCAAAGATGTTTGACATTTATACTCTTTATGACGATTGAATGTAGAAAAAGATATCACAGGTGGCGATGAATGGTATTGTCTTTATTTGAAAATGAGGAAAGATGACTGATAATTGCAGTCTGAAACTTATCAAACTTGTACGATGTCACCCGTAGGCCTATTTATATGATACACGGGATGAAAACTATAAAAACACGAAACTTAAAGAAGAAATCTGGAGACAAATATCGGATTATCTGAAAATAAATAGGACTATATTTTATTTTGAGGAGATTTAATAATATTGATTAAACATTTGAAATAATGTATGTATATGTCTTAACAGTTTACATAATTAAATCAGAATATAGCAAAGAATTCTCTATCATATCATGAATGGCAAAAAAAAAAAAAAAAAAAAAAAAAACTGTGGTCCATTGAACCTGAAATAACGCCTAAACGTATCATCATTCAAATCGAAACCAGTGTCCAAAACTCGCCCTTATTTTCGTAAGATACAATGTGATTTTCAGATATTTCTGGCTTTAATTTTAGGCCTACTTCTTCTTTTCATGAATAAAATATGTTCGTGTAACTCCATTTTCTCATCATCTGAATACTCAGATTCAACATAGCGTTCGTACGTAATTTGTAAAGTACGACAATATACTTACAGGTTATATATTTAAGTACGACAATATACGTAAATAAATACATAACCTATAATATTTCCCCAACGAGTGATTACTATAATCAGAAAAATGCTTTCTGCATGAAGACAGTGCATAGATGATCATAGCGAGGTGTGATCTGTGATAGCGAGAACTCGCCAAGTGTGTGGAGGAAGGCTCTTCGCCTCTTCCTCGCAACACATTTCTCGCTAGCGAAAACTCTTCAAGTGTGTTACCGGCCTTAATTACGCAGAGTTGCCTAGTACCAACACAAGACAGCATCACTCAAGACCCTCCATCCATGCGAACAAATGTGTGGCTATGTAATCGTCTGCGGCATTTATACATCTGCATAGGCAGGGATGTCCCAAACCCTGACCCAGTCCATACAGACGCGCAGGGCGTCATTCACAAACTGTTACATCCCTCTGCTACTGCACTGGTTGCTCGAGGCAGCATCTCTGTTCATCCGAGATGCTTGTTTTGGAACAGGAAACGTGCATCAAACGGACAATCATCGCATCCTCCACAGAGAACTTTACGCAACTTCCGTGCCTCATGGTGACGCAAAGGAATCCACAGCTTTGTGTTTCGTGAAGTAGAGACGCATCAATTCAGTCTCGTTTCAGTTGTTTCAAATAATGATAATAAGTTCACCGTTTTATATTATGAAGGCGTTTCTCTTTCATATCATCATCATCGTCATCATCATCATCATCATCATCATCATATTCCATGGACTAGCCTGGTTGGTCCGTTCATATTTCAAGGAATTCTTGGTCTTCCCATCTTGCTTTCAAATAAGAAAATCGTTACTAATAAAAAGGTCAGTTTCTATCTGATCCTTTTCCAATTCACTGCGGGCTAAAGCAGGGAGATGCACTATCACCTTTACTTTTTAACTTCGCTTTAGAATATGCCATTAGGAAAGTTCAGGATAACAGGCAGGGTTTGGAATTGAACGGGCTACATCAACTTCTTGTCTATGCAGATGACGTGAATATGTTAGGAGAAAATACACAAACGGTTAGGGAAAACACGGAAATTTTACTTGAAGCAAGTAAAGCGATCGGTTTGAAGTAAATCCCGAAAAGACAAAGTATATGATTATGTCTCGTGACGGGAATATTGTACGAAATGGAAATATAAATATTGGAGATTTATCCTTCGAAGAGGTGGAAAAATTCAAATATCTTGGAGCAACAGTAACAAATATAAATGACACTCGGGAGGAAATTAAACGCAGAATAAATATGGGAAATGCGTGTTATTATTCGGTTGAGAAGCTCTTATCATCCAGTCTGCTGTCCAAAAATCTGAAAGTTAGAATTTATAAAACAGTTATATTACCGGTTCTTCTATATGGCTGTGAAACTTGGACTCTCACTCTGAGAGAGGAACATAGGTTAAGGGTGTTTGAGAATAAGGTGCTTAGGAAAATATTTGGGGCTAAGCGGGATGAAGTTACAGGAGAATGGAGAAAGTTACACAACACAGAACTGCACGCATTGTATTCTTCACCTGACATAATTAGGAACTTAAAATCCAGACGTTTGAGATGGGCAGGGCATGTAGCACGTATGGGCGAATCCAGAAATGCATATAGAGTGTTAGTTGGGAGACCGGAGGGAAAAAGACCTTTAGGGAGGCCGAGACGTAGATGGGAGGATAATATTAAAATGGATTTGAGGGAGGTGGGGTATGATGATAGAGACTGGCTTAATCTTGCACAGGATAGGGACCGATGGCGGGCTTATGTGAGGGCGGCAATGAACCTTCGGGTTCCTTAAAAGCCATTTGTAAGTAAGTAAGTAATAAAATTATATAAAGTAATGGGGTTAAACACTATTATATACTGTAGAAGCGAGAGTTAGAAAATGACGAAGAAAAATGAACAAATTGAAACAGCTGAAATGTCTTTCTTCAGAAGAGTCGCTGGTTATAAAAGAACAGAAGTTCACCTCTTTGAAGTAACGGTTAGCCTGAGCGTGAAACGAGCGGGCCCTGGTTCAAATCCTGGTTGGGACAAGTTACTTGGTTGAAGTTTTTTCGGGGTTTTCCCTCAACCCATTTAGAGCGTTGTCACAGTTAAAACGAGGTTCACAAATGCAGTTCAACACTATACATAGAATGTTCAAATAATGTTAGATAATAGGAAGAAATTATAATTGTGAAGATACAGCGTTATCAGGATGCATGTCTAAAAAACGAAATTACCATGTAGTCAGTGACCGTTAATGTCATTATAATAAAATTAGACTGAATTCCTAAGAAGGTTATCTTTTAATCTGTTCTTACACCCCCTAATACTTTGTGACAAGGAATTCCATTGACGCAACAAGGTGGAGACTGTAAAAGATGAGTAACAAGATGTTCTATGAAGAGGTATACCGTGCCACAGATAAGTGATCTGGTATTTACGTCGTGGTTAGAGTATAGATCAGAGAAACGAGACGAAAGGTAATTTGGTGTTGAGGTGTGCAGAATTCGAAAGAGTAAAGACAAAGAGTGTAAAGTTCTACGTTCTTTGAGTCTGAGCCACGAAAGACTTGCACTAGTATGATAATAGTGTAATATAATAAATTGTCTGTTCTTTATTGGAAGAATATACTATATCTCCCTGGTCATTGGCAGAGGTATATCGATAAGTTTAGGGACTGTTTAAAAAATTATCAGGATTTGAATTTTTGAGTGTTATGTAATGTTCACAAAAATCAAATCGGGATCAAAAATCTCAACCATCCACCGCATGGAGTTGCAGCTCCTTACAGACTTCCTTTCCTTTTCACTTGAAGTGCTGCTGATTTACCTGTAGGAAGGTCGCGCGATGACAAAACAGGGCGTATTTCGAAATTCGTATCATTCGTTGCGCAATAATGATCTATTTCGGTGAACAGGGCAGCACGAGCTCATGCGGCAATACACAGCGCAACGATGCAAGAAGGGATGCATGCCTATAGGTGCAATTTGTAATAATTAGTAGCCGAAGGTCGAGTTTTCGACAACGAGTTCCCTATCTCAATGCTCGCCTCTAGGTTCACACATTATGTACATATTAGTATATGTTTGGGAAAATAATTCTATTTTAAACGAATATTTTGACAATCTGAAAAGAGATAGGCCTACACGTGAATAATAGAAAAATTGAGCAGTGCAATGTGATTTTATATTGCCTATTTGTTCCTATTTCGGCATTGGTGCCTTTTTATTACCTTCTTCCTCAAAAAATTGATTTAGAAGTATTAAATCGAAGAACATTTAAATAGCAAATGTTTGCGACCCCAGTAGTTATAATTGTTCATTTTTGTTTAGATAGCATATATTCATGAAAATAATTAAATTATTAAGTGCCTTCTTCCTAATTCTATTTAACGCTTAATCCTTCACCATCACTTGTCACATTATTATTATTATCATTATTATTATTATTATCATTATTGTTATTATTATTCTAAATTACTCGATTCTAAATTATACTTTCACGATCATGTTCAATATATTTATAATCATTCAATAAGAATGCTTGGTTTAATAAGTTCTATAACTTATTCTTTTTCTACTCCTGAGTCACTATTAATTCTATACTTTACTTTGGTTCGCTCTAAACTTGAATATGCATCTGTAGCCTGGAATTCCATTACTTCAACCGATTCGGTTAAATTGGAAAATATTCAAAGAAAATTTATTTCCTTATGTGCTTTTCGATATATACCCAATTCCACTGACTTTAACTATGATATTACCTGTAAATATTTTAACTGTTGTAGCCTTTATGCTAGACGTCTAAATCTTGATTATCAATTTTTTTGCAAAGTTATCAAGGGTGATATTGATTGTGAGTCTATCATAAACAGTATCAGCTTTCGTATTCCTACAAAAGGTTTAAGATTTCAAAAAAATTTTATAACCGAAATTCAAAATCACTTTCTCCAGTCTGTAGATGCATAAAATATGCCAATTTGCATGGGCACAATTTAGATCCTTTTAAGGTTTAGTTTCGTTTTGATTATTAGTTTTTACTGTTTGTACTCAATTGTATTCATGTATGTTTTTGTTATTTATGATATTATTTATTTTTGTTTTGCACCTTTGTATCTTCTGTTTGTGTATTGTGCTGAACTATAATTGGCCTCTGGCTGTTGTTCAGCACACAAATATTAATAGTAAATAAATAAATAAAATAAATTATTATTATTATTATTATCATTATTATTATTATCATTATTATTATTATCATTATTATTATTATTATTATTATCATTATTATTATTATTATTATTATTATTATTATTATTATTATTATTATTATTATTATTATTATTATTATTATCATTATTATTATTATCATTATTATTATTATTATTATTATCATTATTATTATTATTATCATTATTATTATTATCATTATTATTATTATTATTATTATTATTATTATTATCATTATCATTATTATTATGATTATTATTATCATTATCATTATTATTATCATTATTATTATTATTATTATTATCATTATTATTATTATTATTATTATCATTATTATTATCATTATTATCATTATTATTATTATTATTATTATTATTATTATTATTATCATTATCATTATTATTATGATTATTATTATCATTATTTATTATTATCATTATCATTATTATTATTATTATTATTATTATTATTATCATTATTATTATTATTATTATTATTATTATTATTATTATTATTATTATTATTATCATTATCATTATCATTATTATTATTATTATTATTATTATTATTATTATTATTATTATTATTATTATTATTATCATTATTATTATTATTATTATTATTATTATTATTATCATTATCATTATTATTATGATTATTATTATCATTATTTATTATTATCATTATCATTATCATTAGCTGTCGTGCTGTCGCGCTGAGCGGACGTGTCTGTGCGTAGCTCCGCACATTGTGATTGCTATACTAGTGACCAGTGCATGGCGCCGAGTGGGGATTTTTGTCCTATATGCAACGCGGCCTTCTATGGAAGGCAGAAATTTCTCAGGTGTTCTGGTTGTTGTGGTCTGAGGTACCATCTAGTGTGCCTCAAATTTGGTGAGCCTGAGTATGAGATATTTATGAAGACGGGCTGTTCTACATATCTCTGCCAAGCCTGCACTAATGCAATGAAGAATCGTCAAGGGGATAGTACGCCTGTTCGCTCTATCCATGGTGGTGTTGGAGATGGTGCCTCCAAGCCAGTGCAGGAAGATACTTCTCCAGTGAAAGCTGGTACTGGGGCTGTAAAGAAGATCATTTCTCCGACAAGGGAACCGAATCTACCGGAACTTCAATCAACGAATTCATTATCTGTGCAGATAGAGACTGTCAGACTTAATAGTGTATCTATTTTAGAAACTTTGAATTCTGTCCTTGAACATGTTAAGAATCTGGAAAATGAAGTGGCGTATTTAAAATCTGAAAATGCTGCACTTAAACTTCAAGTGTCAGAAATTATAACTAGTAACTCAAACTGTTCTAAGTCTGGTGGTTACCGTGAACGACCTTCTGCAAAACTGTATAGCACAGCAGTTCAGCCAGCACAGAAGAAGATTTCTGCTGATCCTGCACGTTCTGCTGTAGTTGAACTTCCTGTTGCGAGCAGAGCTGTGGATCATGTTCCTGCGGTAAGTACAGTTTCGAGTCCGGCTGTTACTGAGATCGTTGATTCCTTACCTGACGGATTTCAAGTTGTCACTCACAAAAGGCGGAAACGTGAACCTAGGGTTGGGACGCGCAATGCCACAGGTATAGAGATGGCCCCGAACGAGCGAAAACCAAATCTCTGTTTGTATCGAGATTTGGTCCTAATGTCAGCATAAGTAATATTAAGGATTCTCTGACCCAACAATCGACTCTGGCGAATCAAATAAATATCAATTTCCTAAAGGTTACAAAACTAAAAACAAAATTTCAAACATATTCTTCTTTCCACATATTAGTGGAGGAAAGAGATTTTGAAGCTATTAATAATCCGAATGTTTGGCCTGAGGGCTGCTTAATTGCACCGTTCTACGGGAAGCTTAAGCCCGAACAGCATTTTGACTTTGCTACGCCAGTGATTTCCAATGATACTCAGGGCACTTCCTCCTAGTTATGTTCTTCTATTGTCATGTGTAGTTCTTATAATCACCTTGAGATTTATTACCAAAATGTACGAGGACTTAACACTAAAGTAGATGAAATTTTTCAAAATATAGTATCCAATAATGATGCAATCATCTGTCTCACAGAAACATGGTTATCTGATTCTGTTTTTAGTAGCAACCTATTTCCTCATTCGTATACTGTGTTTCGTGCTGACAGAGTGCGTGATGACACTAATAAATGTAAAGGTGGAGGCGTCTTAATTGCGATAAGCAATCAGATTCCCATTATATGCAGGAGATATGACCTAGAAAAAATTAATGAATGTGTCTGGATTGAAATAAAAATTTCTGATGGTAGTAATTTATTAATTGGTAATCACTATTTCTCTCCTGACACGGATCCCAAAAATTTAAGAAATTATCTTACTTTTCTTGAGAATAATCTTGATTCACATAATTTTAGAATACTTATTCTCGGTGATTTTAATTCTCCTGGTATTGACTGGGCATCTGGTTGTAGTCTTCCTAACATCCATTATTACGCAAAAATTAAGTCTCTTGATCTATTTTCTTCTTCTTGCCTTCTTGGTTTAAATCAGATTAATTTTACTTTGAATAATAAAAATCTTCTTGACCTTGTTTTTACCAATGTTATTAATAGTTCTGTTTACCTAGCTAATCATTCTCTTGTTCGTCAAGACAATTATCATCCTTCTATTTGTGTTAATCTTGAAGTCAATTTATCTCTTCCTTTATATTCTTCTAATCATTCTTATTTTAATTTCTCTCAGGGTGATTATATGAAATTATACACAACTCTTTTTAATCATGATTGGACTAGTCTTTACGAGTCTACTGATGTCAATGAAGCCGTAGTTTCATTAACTCATACAATAAATGACGCGATTGCTGATGCTGTACCTTTATCACGAGTAAAAAAATCTACTTATCCTAAGTGGTTTTCAAACTCACTTCGTTTACTCATAAAGAAAAAAATAAAGCTCACAAGAATTTTAAAAAATCAAAATCTGATTATCATTATCTTATATTTTCTTCCCTTAGAAAACAAGTAAAAATAAGATAAATTCTGATAAATTACTCTGGCTCCAATCTATTGATAGAAATTTGAAAAATGAGCCTAAGAAATTTTGGAAGTATGTAGAATCATTTCGTAAATCAAAATCCTTGCCTACTGAGTTAATTATTGATGGGGAGCACATCACTGATCAAACTGAGATCGCAAATGCTTTTGCTGATCAATTTAAATCGGTACAAAAAAGCTCAATCATATATTTGTTAATGATTCTATCACTACTGACTGCTTATGTTTACCGGTTATTGTGTGTGAAGATGTCTTGAATGTCATTAGGAGGCTTAAGCCCAATAAATCCATGGGAACTGATGGCATACCTAATTTCATTATTAAAGGTTGTTCTCAGATTCTTATTCCTCTATTAACTTTTATTTTTAATCTTAGCCTTAGTACGGGTATTTATCCTTCTTTATGGAAGGAAGCGTCTGTCATTCCGATATTTAAGAATGGCAATAAACATTTTGTTAATAATTACAGACCTATTTCAATACTTAATAACTTTTCAAAAATTTTTGAAAAAATTATTCACAAACATGTTTCATTTTATATTAAATCTAATTTAAATCCTGCTCAACATGGCTTTATTAAAACTAAATCTACAACAACGAATTTGGTCAATTATCTCAATCTTATTATGCCTACAGTTGAATCCCAAGGCCAAATTGATGCCATTTATTTTGATTTCAGTAAAGCATTTGATGTTGTTCCTCATCAAATCTTAATAAGTAAATTAGATCAGTTTGGACTTTCCATTAATTATCTTAGCTGGTTTGAAAACTATTTAACCAACAGACAATCTCGTGTTCGGTTGGGAAACTCTCTCTCTGATCCTTTCACTATTCTTTGTGGTGTTCCACAGGGCTCCACCCTAGGTCCGTTATTATTCCTGCTTTTTATCGATGACATTTGTAAGCCCATCTGTTCCCATTATCTTCTCTTTGCCGATGATTTAAAAATATTTAGAAAAATTAATAGTCTTGCTGATTGTCATTTACTTCAAAATGATATACATGCCATTCAACGTTGGTCTGATTATAACGGTATGAAAATTAATATTTCTAAAACATGCGTTATCTCTTTCTCTAGGAAGACAACTACATTGAAGTTCAACTATTCGCTATCGAATGCCGCCATAATCAGGAAGGACTGTATAAAGGATCTCGGTATATATCTTGATTCTAAACTGTACTTTCATGACCATGTTGATCATTTATTTAATCATTCACTAAGAATGCTTGGTCTCATTAGGTCTATTACTTATTCCTTTTCCTCTCCTGATACACTACTTACATTATATTATGCTTTAGTAAGGTCTAAATTAGAATATGCATCTGTTGCGTGGAACTCTATTACGTCTACTGATTCAGCTAAACTAGAAAATATCCAAAGAAAATTCATTTCTCTTTGTGCGTTCAGATTCGTACCTAACTCCTCTTCTTTAAATTATGAACTGTCTAGTAAATATTTTAACTGTACCAGTCTGTATTCGAGACGTCAGGATATTGATTACACTTTCTTTAATAATGCTATTAATGGTGTCATTGATTGTGATTCTTTTATACGTAACACCTACCTTAGAATTCCCGTGAAAGGTTTTCGTGGTCAAAGAATTTTTTCACTAAATTATTTAAATCCCTTTCTCCAATAGCCAGATGTATTAAAAGTGCCAATTTGCAAGATCTGATTTGATTTTACTTATGCATGATATTCCTTACTTGTTATTTAATATCTTTTATTATTTGTTAGATATTGCCATTTAGTTTGTTGCATTTGGTGAATGGTTAATGTTGACCATTATATTGATTGTATTTCATCTCACTGCCATTTTCTGTCATTCATTCATAATCATTTGTTCTGTCTTGTTTTATTTTTTTATTTTGTGCTAAACTGTAATTGGCCTTGTGCTGTTGTTTTGCACATTAATATTTGAAATAAATAAAATAAAATAAATAAATAAAATTATTATTATTATTATTATTATTATTATCATTATTATTATGATTATTATTATCATTATTTATTATTATCATCATTATTATTATTATTATTATTATTATTATTATTATTATTATTATTATTATTATTATTATTATTATTATTATTATTATTATCATTATTATTATTATTATTATTATTATTATTATTATTATTATTATTATCATTATTTATTATTATCATTATTATTATTATTATTATTATTATTATTATTATTATTATTATTATTATTATTATTATCATTATTATTATTATTATTATTA